>JXTB01000294.1:83476-122515 GCA_002914805.1 Parasponia andersonii
TCTTGTCTTGACTCCCTGCTGATTCTTTCGAAGACACTTCTTGAGGATCGTCTTTGTTCGCTGCTCAAGCGATCCTGGTCGTTGTTGGATTTACGGGAGGGCTGTGTGCGACCTCGGTTCGTACTCGAACTCTCCGTACGAGACTCTAGAGGCAAATCTGCGACCTTGCCTTTTCCTTTGGAGGTGCGTTCTTCACGACGCTCCTGCTAATTTCTTGGCTGGTTGCGTCTTCTCGTCTCGAGAATCTGTATTTCCTTCGCAGGTAATTGAGCAGGATGTTCTTTGGGACGTTCATGTTGTGGTGGAGTCACCATTTGCCCTTCAGCAAGTCGTCGCAGAGTGTCGTTGATCTGGTTAGTGACTTGCTGGAGGTTCACGAGCGTTTCCTCCATGCGATCCTGTCTTCGAGATAGGTCCTCTGTTGCCGTCATGGTAGGCTGTTCTGGAGCTGGGTCTGCCTGTGTAGCAGCAGTACTCTGAGGTTGATTTTGGCTAGTCCCGGCGGCTCTGGTAGTGTTTCTGGTATTTGCCATTATCGAAAAGGTGGAATTTGACAAATATTTCTGCCGGAATAGCCCTCCTTCTAGCGCCAATTGTTAATGGAGGTTTTATCAACAATAAATTTATGAATGATCAAGAGATGTGGCTTGTGTAAATTGAAGTAAATAATCAAAGCAAATAAGGAGAGAGGGATTTATAGTGGTTCAGCCCCGAAAAAGATGAGCCTACGTCCACTGTTTTCTCATTATAATGATGAATACTCAAGGTTACAATACTCAAAAGCTATTGAAGAATGCTAAAGAATTAGACCACCCAAAGTTTGGAATACCCTAGGCGTGTATTTGCTCTGACTTCTATTCTCTGTGACTTGTTTCTGCCCAGAATTGGTTGTGTCCTTGTTCGGATCATAGAGTCCCTTTTATATAGATTGTAGTGACCTTATCCCCCTAGGTTCCTTATGTCTCTAGGATCCTAATTGAATAAACACATAACTATACAATTGGGTAATTATCCAATTAAGTAATTGGATAATTATTCAAAACAGATAACTAGTTAATTATAAACAATACAATTGGATAACTACTCGAAAAGGATAACTTAGTTAATCGCAAATAGGAATCTTCAGTTTTCCTTTCTTTGTAGGTTTCTTCCACAGCATTTACCTATTTCCCTTTTCTTGTAGGTTTCCTTTATAGTGTTTTCATGTTTCCCTTTTCTTATAGGTTTCCTGTTTGTTAAGGAAAACTGGACGGAGAAGGTTGCACAAAAACCTGCGGAAGAGGTCGCATATAAGCATCACGGAGGAGGTCGCATATATCCTTCTTGGAGGAGGTCGCATACCTTAGGATTTTAGACCGCACAACAGTAAGGATGCATGAAACAACAATTTTTTTTGCATGATGATTTAAGAACTGATTTGAAAAAAGTAAAGTATAAAATAATCTCGGAATTTTGAAGGATCCAAGCGTGTGATGAACCTTTTCTTACGTTTATATATATATATATATATATATATATATAAGGGGACCTGTTGATATGAAATAATAGCATAAGTATCTTTTTAGCAGGGGATTTGTGCAGCACATTCTTTTATACAGGCTGGAAGATTTTTTTTCTTTTTTCACACATGTCTGATGTACTAACTACAGTGAGAAAACCAAAATATATCTTCTCAGGCTAGATGGTATATATACGCGTGCCTTGAACTTCCAATTTAATTTTATAACCTAACTCATGTGACATGTCAAGTACTATTCCGAGGTTTTCTATTTCTTTTCCTCTGATATACCAAATTGATTGTGTTTGATTTCCATAATCCTATAATTACATGTTGCAACTGGTACAGGTCCTACCAATGAATAATAACGTATGATAAGCAACTATGTCGATCATATGTTTCTCAAATCGTGATGATATAAACATAATATTTTGATTAAGCTGAATTAAATTCATATACAATTTTTTTTAAGTCCTGCCGCATTTCTTTCAACAATTCTTCTCATTCTCATTTAAATTGGTGTTTGTTTTGATGGTTCTAATTTTTCTATTTAAATGATTATTTGTTTCAACAATTAACTTTTTTAAATAGACATCACATCAATCTTCAAGCATTGGAATTAATTTTTTTCTTCTTAAAATGAGAATGGAGGCCTCTCATTTTATTTGAATATTACATTTCAATATGTCTTATTCTAATTATAATGCATTCTATTTTATTACACTTTAAATATCACACATTCTATTATTTCATTTAAATGTATGCATTCAAATATCCGAAGCTTATTTAATACAAAGAGCTAGTGTGATGCAAGTGAATCCAGAGTCATATTTTGCAAGCGCCGAGTATAAAATAAGGGTCGTTTGTTTTGGTCTAAGAGAATGACGTCGTTTAGTTTAGTTTGTGTTGTGCGGTCTAAAATCCTATGTCAGGTCGCATGAGTAGGAGTTAAATTCGACCTTCACCGCATAAGTTACGTACGATCTCTTCCGCATAAGATACGTGCAATCTCCTCTGCATAAGTTACGTGCGATCTCCTCCGCATAAGTTATGTGCGACCTCCTCTATATAAGTTATGTGCGACCTCCTCCGAAAGAAAAGGAAATAAGTCTCTGCTTCATCAAACAAGTAACCTGCAAGGAAAGGGAAATAGAAGTCTCTCTTTCATGATCAACTAGTTACCCGTTTTTAGTGGTTACCCAATTATGTTGTTACTCAAATTCTATTACCCGATTGTATAGTTATCCGTTTTCATAATTAGGAACATTGAGTTACCCTCATTTATATAAAAGGAGCTCAATGTTTCAGACAGGGGGATCTGGAAAAAAACTCCGAAAGAGGCAAAAGAATTCTTAAATATTTTCTTCTTTTCAGATAACACAGTGTAATTTTGAGTTCTTGTAATTCTCCAGAATATAGTGAAAAACAGTGGACGTAAGCTCATCTTTTTCGGTACTGAACCACTATTAAATCTTTGCCTTCTTATTTACTTTGATTAATAACCCAATTCACACAAGTCACATCTCTTTATTTTGTCTAAATTTATTGTTGACAAAACCTCCATCAACAATTTGCATTTTCTTTAATATTGTTTATTTAGGCCTTGCTAGTAAATAGATCGTTTCCTTGTGGTTGTGGCCTTTTTTTTTTTCGAGTTTATCATCTTATTTTGTTAGTTTGTGAGTTGCGTGAGTAGCCTTAAGGCTAAGGTCTGAGAGAGCCAGGCACAGATTGGAATTTTTAATTCTCTCTAGTAATGAAATTCTGTTATAGAGTAGTTTCTCTCTCTTCTCTCCTCTAGAGTCCCTTTTTTTTTTTTTTTTCCTTTGACCCCTTTTGTATCAAGTGGTATTCAGAGCCAAGGTTTTCCCTTAGTCGATGGCTGCGACTGTTAATGGAGTTCGTCGCTTCGATGACGAAGAGCAGGGAGTGCAGGCCCTGAGGGTAGTTGTCGATGGGCTTGAGCTTTGTTTCAATGATTTCACACGTGATATTCACCAACGATTTGATGTTTTCACTCGTGAGATTCGTGAAGCACTAGCAGAAGCCATTGACGGGGGGAGAACAATGCCAGAATTTATAGCGCAATCGGGAGGGAGAGTTACTTCGCAAGTGACCATTAGTAATTCGTGAGCGTGAGCTACAACCAGAGAGGCATTCCAGGACTAGATCTGAGCGAGCTGAGTTAGTGGTTGGGCACCGTTCAACATAGAGCCACAGAGCAACTTCTTCAGATTCTGATGACCATATTGAAGCCTGGATTAAAGACGCTCAAAGGTATAACCAAGATTATGGACTTCGACCTCACTATTCCAATGATTTTAAGATCAAAATTGATATCCCAATATTTGACGGAACCATGGGCATTGAAGAATTTCTTGATTGGCTTCGGACTGTCAAAATTTTGTTTGATTGTATGGAAACTCCAGAGTCAAAGCAAGCTAAATTGGTTGTCTACAACCTTAAAGGTGGTGCCATTTCTTGGTAGGATCTATTGTCTAGTGCTAAAAGACATTCTGGAAAATCAGCTATTACAACATGGCACATGGCACTGAATGCGAAAATTAATGCAAGAGTAATTTCTACCGTCTGATTTTGAGCATATATTATTGAAGTTTTACCAAGCATGTGCCCAACGGAATCATTCTATCAAAGAGTATATGGACGAATTTTGTCAGCTGAATTCTCGCCTTAACCTTGCTGAATCCCCGCCTCACTAAATTTCCTGCTATGTTTGTGGCTTAAAAGACAGCATTGAAATGAAGGATCTCCACACCCTCTGTGATGCCATTAATCAAGCTTACAGAACTGAAGAACATGTTAACAAGAACAATTTCTGAGCCCAATACTCCATAAATGTCCCAGTGAGACTTCCTAAACCATGCCCCAACTCCTAACCATGTTCTTAAACACTACATCTAAGAAAACCAATGAACAACCTACAGTCCTATCCCGACCATCCACCAGCCAAAACCCTTATGCTAAGCCTGCCTTATTTAAATGTTTTAAGTGCAACCAGTCTTGCCACAGATCAAATGACTGTCCATTGTGTAAATTTGTTAACGTAACAAATGAAGTTTAAGAGGAAATGATAGGAGATCAATTTCCACATGAAGAAGAAGACCAAGAGGATGTAGAACTCATGGGATATGATGAACGGGAACCTATAGTGTGCATTGTTCAAAAATTACTGCAAACTACTCAACAACTACCTCCAACTCAACGACAAAAGATTTTTCAAACTCAGTGTACAATCAACGGTAAACTCTGTGAAGTGATAATCAACAGTGGAAGTAGTGAGAATATTGTATCTAAAGCTTTGGTCCAAGTCTTGGAACTGAAAACTGAAAAACACCCCGGCCCTTACAAAGTTGGTTGGATAAAAGAAGGAGCTGAAGCAACTGTGAATGAATGTTGTAGGATCACATACTCTATTTGGAAGCTCTATAGAGATGAGGTTCTTTCTGATGTTTTGGATATGGACGCATGTCACTTGCTACTTGGGTAACCATACTGCTGACCATAGTAGTATGATGTGAGCTCCATCCACCGCAGACACGATATTGCGAATTTTATAATTGCTACACAAGTACACGTGTCAAACAAGTAAAACAGTAGTAAGTTAAGTATTGTCTCTACAGAGATTACTTGCCAAATTATTTGTAAATGCTAAGTATCAAACTAAATAGTTTTTAAAAAGTAAAAAATAGAGATTTGCAGGTAAATGGTAAAAACTAAAGTATGTTGATAAAACTATAAATACCAAACAGAAAATAACGCAAAGTATCAATTAAATGTCAACTAGTAGTGGGTTTAAAATGGGATTAATGAATTCCCCTCAGTTGCAAATCTGGGTTCAATTATTGCAACAACGCTTATAGTAAAATAATCCAGTAAACCGAAAATTCAATCAGCACATAACAATCTTCCAAATTTATTATATTTTAAGTTCTTCAAACCAGATTTACATATTCTTATGCTAACCCAGCTCTCAAAACACCATTTATAGCATCAATTTTTATTGGGTTATACATGGCAATAATATATTCCTATACCATTATTAATTCAAAGATCTACTAAGGAGATAAGTGGAACATGCATCATTCAATCTAGATCCAATTAAGATTAATCTTTCCAGATTTAATCCTAATTAATTTATATTGGTGGCCAAGTAATAATAAGAATTAGTAACTAAGCTTCCTTGAATGAACTAGAGAAAATTTCCATGAACATCAAAACAACACTTAACCAATCATTACAACCTTATATTCATCATAAGCCCAGCTAAGAAAAACTTAGCTCATGTTCTGGGGCTCAAACGTCAGCAGCTCAAAGTATTCCATAGATTACAGAAAATCCACGAAAAGAGAAGAAATTAAACACAAAGAAGTTTAAAAAGGTAAGGAAAAGTCTAGCTGGATAATGGTCATTGGAGCTCTTTGCTACTAGCACTCCTTCTCCTTCACCCTTTCTTCTCTGTACTGTCCTCCTCTCTTTCTTTCCTTTTCTGTATTTTGCTCCCTGCTCAACCGCCACCACCTTCTTCCTACAGTACACTTTCCTTTTATATTAGAGTAGGTAAGGTACCCTAGCACACATCTCAGCCAACTATGGAGTAAAGACCACTTTTGCTTCATTTTCCCTTAACTGGTATTTAATATTAGCTGTCAGCACCAGTTGTGCGTAAAAGATACCAGCGGGATAAAGATTTCTGCTATTCAGTATTGCTCCGGCACCCTACTACAGCAAAGTTACCCCCAGCCTTGACTTAAGTTCAGTCTTTCTTCAAAGATACTATCATTTAAATTCATCAGAACTCAAGTCCTAAATTCAGCATTTCTACTAGAAATTAACAGGAATAAAATAGATATTGACTATATTAGATTTTTAATATCAGAATCACCGCAAACCAAAATAAAATAAAGAAAAGCACCTAAACTAGACAATTTTATCCTTTAAAACAACTATCCTAAGACTCAAAAACATACCAAATAACTCTATTTTTATAGAGTTATCACACCTCCAAACTTGAATTATTACTCGTCCCTGAGTGACAAAAATGACACAAACACAAAAGAGTTCTGGTTTACTAACAGCAAGAAAATCATTCCTTAGTTCTCTGTTCTACTTTTCAATTTTCATTCTTTGATCAGAATCACCCTTTCTCAAATACTAGTTCAATTCATTACAAACTTTCTTTCACATGTGATTTTTCCTTGAGTGTGTGTGTGTGGAAACTATGGTTAGAATTCTCTGGATTACTCAAGTCATATCAAAGCATGATCATTGGGCCTAACTTTCTAGTTTTAAAAGCTAATCTAGTAAATCCTTTTCCAGTAGTGCAAGTTAACCAAACACTTAAGACTTATAAGGCTTTAACAATCTTGCACTATTGAGCTTAATTTGGGAGATTGTTTTTATTATTACTTGTTTCTTTTCTTCTTCTTTTTTTTTTTTTAATTTTGAATACTCAGATGTCATAATGCCTTTTTACGAGAATGCCAACATTGGTGATGAAGGCACCCGGTTACTCAGCAAAGTCACTTTCAGAGCTACTGTAGCATACTCATATTTCAGACTACCGATTGACGCAAAGGTTCACATAGAGCTCATGTTACCCCTGGCTACTAAGCAGTTCAAAATAGTGGAGTACTCATTATTCATGACACTTTTTTTTTTTACTCCCACAAACTTAAACACAACTTTCCTTTAATGTACCATGCCTACACTAAGTCCTTCATGTTTGGTCTCCTAAATTTCGCCTCAAAAGATTCACAAAATCAATTCTAGAACCTAAAGCCCTTACAGTGGTTCAAGATTTCCAAAGCCTTCCAAAAGTCCTCTAATCCATTGTTCTAGTGCAAAGAAAATTAGAAATTTCACATCTAATAGCAAGTTGAACAAATATCCCTAACATTCAATTCAAGGCAATTAATCTCCTAAGTTGAAAATTTTAAAGTAGTGAGGATTTCATAAGATCACAAAACTACAGCATACCAGAGCAACAGAACACACACAGTAATTAACAAACAACCACACAAAAGAAACATCGATTAGATAAACTAACAGACCCTCAAACTTAAAACAGGCAGTGTCCCTACTACGACACAAAATGCAAAGAGACACATAAGGAAAAATAAAAGATACGGTAAAGAAGTGAAAACTCCCTATTACAGTTATGCTACAGCTGCATTTGAGTCATCTTCATCAGATTCTCCCATATGCTCATCGTCCAAGTGCTGCAGTATTTCTTCTAGAAATGCAGAGAAAATTGGAATGGGTTTGGTGAAATTCTTTTGCAAGGACTTCTTTAGGACATTATCCCGTTCCTTTGTGTATACCCAGAATTGCTACTGCTACTGGTGAATTTGCTATAGCATGGTCATCAGCTGGTATTACTATACATCTTGTTGGCTCATGCATTGCTCCAAGGACTTTAGCTGCTGTAGGATATTGCTGTTGTTGCTACTGCTGGATGCTGCAGTAGGTCTGCTTGAGGAAGGTCAGAGGGTTGACTCAGCTGGTCTTTCCTGGGCAATTCTGGCCACGGCAATGGCATCTATCTCGCCTGTGTTGTGCAACTTTTCTTCATTTACCAGATAAGGGGCATGAGCATTGTGACACATTCTGGTAATTAGGGATGGGAAAAATAGCACCCCTAATTTCCTCGTGGCGCATGCACAAATCTCCCTATAAATCATTCGACCCACATTGATAGATTTACCAGTCAACATGGAATGCAACAGCAATACACGCTCCTTGGAAATTGTTTTTCCATGCGTGGTGGGCAGCAAGTGAGATTTTAGAAAGTGGTACCATACTTTTGCAGGTGATTTTAGTAAGCTCCGAAGGCATGTGTAGGCACCCTAGGATGAGACATTCCACTCAACTCTTGCTACAGTAATAGTCTCCAGCACTGTGAGCAGTTCAGGTTCTGTGATGTTTTCGACGAATTTAGAGTGCTCATCTACTGGATCCCCCAAACCAAAGATGGTATTGATGGCTTCCATGCTCAAGGGCACCTGAACTGCTCTAACGTACACGGTGTCCTCTTCTAGATTAGACAGGTTGGCGTAGAATTCGTGAACTAGAGGCACAATCGGGTTCTCAGGGTGAGCGCAGAATAGCTGCAAGTTGTGTTGGATGATAACATCTGCAATGAATGGCGGTTGCCCTAGTGGTGCATTATTATCCTACACGAACCTTTTCTCAGCACTTAGAGGCCAATTTTGAATATTCTCTTCATACCTTGTTCCGGCTGCTTCAGATTCGAACTTGACTGCTTTAGATGCTTTATAAGCTACACGCTTGATTTCCATTTCTCGTGCAATAGCAAAGTTCTCTCCTCCAAACTTGAGTGAAAATGAAACCCTCACCGGAATTGCCAGTGGCCATCAAAGAAGAGGAAAGTGGTGAGGTGAAGACTAAAAGGAGATTGCTGTTGAAGGAGATTGTGTGGGCCTAGGGTTTTAAAAGGGGGAAAAAAAATTACCCTATTTTTTTTTCTTTTATTTTTTTTGGGTCTGGAACTGGGTCTGTTGCTGTAGCAAATATATAACACTAATTTCGTTGCTATAACAATCTGTCATTTCCTTGGAATCTGTCGTTATGCATCATAATACCAAACTCTATCCTGAATTCCTGCTTTCCTACTTGTCTCTGCTATTAAGCACATTACCTTGCATAAAAATTAACCACAGATCAAAAATCAAGTTTTCACATCTCGTTACCCTTCTTTTAACAACTAACAAAAGAACCGGAAAATGTAAAAATTCTAAAAAAAATAAAAAAAAAAGAAAAGAATTAAAAGGGTGATAAGCAGTGGGTTGCCTCCCATTAAGTGCTTAGTTTAGAGTCAATAGCCTGACTTCTTGTTCAGTCATGGATCTTGTAGAGTGACTGAGATTTTCCTTCTGTCAAATTCAGGTTCCCAATAGTACTTTAATCTTTGGCTATTGACCTTGAAATGGCGACCTGAGTTTTCTTCCAGTAAGTCAACAGCACCATATGGATAGACCTTGGCAATCTTGAATGGACCTGACCATCTTGACTTCAGTTTACCAGGAAATAGCTTCAATCGAGAATTAAACAACAGGACTTGCTGCCCAGATTCGAAGGTCCTTTGTTGGATCTTGCTGTCATGCCATTTTTTTGTTTTATCTTTGTATAACTTGGCACTCTTGTAAGCACACATCCGAAATTCTTCTAGCTCATTTAACTACAGCAGCTGTGTTTCCCTAACAACTTGAAGGTCCATGTTGAGTTTTTTTCATCGCCCAATATGCTCGGTGCTCTAGCTCCACTAGCAAGTGACATGCTTTTCCAAAGATTAGCCTATATGGAGACATCCCCAACGGTGTTTTGAAGGATGTTCTGTAGGTCCAAAGAGCATCATCAAGCCTCATTGACCAGTCTTTCCTGGTGGGATTCACAACCTTCTCCAAAATTCTTTTGATCTCTCTATTGGTAATTTCTGCTTGGCCACTTGTTTGCAGATGGTACGCTGTAGCTATTTTGTGCCTCACCCCATATTTGGCCAAAAAATTCTCAAACTGTTTGCTACCAAAGTGTGTTCCTTTATCACTAATGATGGCTCTTGGAGTGCCATAACGTGTGAAAATATTCTTATGCAGGAACTTCACCACTACCTTGGAATCATTTGTGGGAAATGTGGAAACTTCCACCCATTTAGACACATAGTCTACAACTACCAAAATGTAAAGATTCCTAAAAGATGGAGGAAATTGTCCCATGAAATCTATGCCCCATACATCGAATAATTCAACTTTCAGAATATTGTTTAAGGGCATTTTATATCTTTGTGAGATGTTCCCAGTTCTTTGGCACCTATCACAAGTCTTGACAAATTCATGAGTGTCCTTGAAGATGGTTGGCCAATAATAACCTGATTGCAAAACCTTAGCAGCTGTTCTAAAACCTCCAAAATGTCCCCTATATAGAGATGAGTGACAATAATATAAGATGCTATGAATCTCTTCGCTAGGAACACACCTACGCAAAATCTGATCTGCACATTGTTTGTAAAGGTAAGGTTCATCCTAACAGTACACTTTTATATCATGGAAAAATTTCTTTCGCTGCTGGCTGCTCATCTCGGATGGAAGTAATCCACTAACAAAATTATTAGCAAAGTCTGAATACCATGGAGCAGTTACCTACTGTACAACTAAAATTTGTTCATCTGGGAATGTTTCTTAAATGGGCTCTTTAATCTCCCTTACATCTCCTGCTTCCATTCTTGATAAGTGATCTACAACTTGATTCTTAGAACCCTTCTTATCTTTTATCTCCAAATCAAACTCTTGCAATAGCAATATCCATCTGATCAATCTTGGTTTGGCATCCTTCTTTGCAATGAGATACTTGATTGCTGAGTGGTCTATATAAACAGTGACCTTTGTTCCCACAAGGTAAGATTTGAATTTATCAAAAGCAAAAACAATAGCTAGGAGCTCATTCTCGGTAGTGGTGTAGTTCAGTAGAGCATTAGATAAAGTCCTGCTGCTATAGTAAATAGAATGGAATACCTTCTCTTTTCTCTGTCCCAATACAACTCCAACTATATAATTGCTTGCATCACACATCAGCTTAAATGGTAAAGACCAGTTCAGAGTTATTATAATTGGGGAAGAAATAAGTATTCGCTTTAGCTCTGAGAATGCTTGCATACATTCTTCATTGAATTTAAAAGATCTGTTTTGCTCTAGCAAAGTGCACAATGGCTTGGAAATTTTTGAAAAATCCTTTATGAATCTTCTGTAAAAAGCATCATGTCCCAAGAAACTCCTTATGCCCTTGATTGATGTTGGTGGTGGAAACTTCTCAATAACTTCAGTTTTTACCTTGTCCACTTCAATGCCATGCTTGGAAACTCTATGACCTAATACAATGCCTTCTTGCACCATAAAGTGGCATTTTTCCCAATTTAGGACCAGATTAGTTTCTTCGCATCGCTCCAATACCTTTTCTAAATTCAGCAAGTAATCTTCATAGGATTCCCCAAATACAGAAAAGTCATCCATAAAAACTTCGAGGGTCCTTTCTACCATATTGTTGAAAATAGACGTCATGCATCACTGGAATGTTGTTGGAGCATTGCAGAGACCGAATGATATTCTCCTAAAGGCAAAAGTTCCATAAGGGCAGGTGAAAGTTGTCTTCTCCTGATCCTCAGGTGCTATAACAATCTAGTTGTAACCTGAGTATCCATCCAAAAAATAATAATACTCCTTACCAACAAGTCTATCAAGCATTTGGTCAATGAATAGTAGTGAGAAATAATCTTTCCTTGTAGTCTTATTGAGCTTCCTATAGTCCATGCACACCCTCCAACCAGTTACTGTTCTTGTGGAAATTAATTCGTTATTGTCATTAGCCATAACTGTTACACCTCCCTTTTTAGGCACACACTGAACTAGGCTGACCCAAGAACTATCTGAAATTGGATAAATTATCCCTGTATCTAGCTACTTGATCACCTCTTTCTTCACTACTTCTTTCATAATTGGGTTCAGTTTTCGCTGCTACTCCACTGAATTGCTGAAGCAATCTTCCAATAGAAACTTACGCATACAGATTATAGGTCTGATTCCCTCGATATCGGCAATGGTCCACCTTATAGCTTTCTTAAACCTGCGAAGTGCTTCAAGTAATTACTGCTCTTGCCCTAAACTCAAAGATGAAGAAATAATTACCAGTAACATGTTTGAATCACACAAATATGCATATTTTAAGTGGGAGGGCAATGGTTTCAATTCCACAACTGGGGTTTCTTCAATTGATGGTTTAGAAGGTTTGAAATCCCTCTCTAATAATTTAAGAGATTCAAATTGCTTCCCTAGTCTAGCAAGTGAATGTTTTGTGTCCAACCATAGTATATATCCCTCTTCTTCAATTTCTTCATCAAAATCGGCCTTGGTGGATACTGAAATCAGATTGTTATCATAAGTTCCCTGGAATTGCTTTAGCACAAGTAAATATAACACATTTATCGCTGAACACTCTTCTATTTCATCCAGAAATTGCATAGTCTTGAACACATTGAAAGTGTCATGTTTATCATCAACTCGTATAGTGAGTTCTCCTTTTGCACATCAATCAATGTCCCTTCAGTAGTAAGAAACGGCCTACCTAAGATTATAGGCACCTCCTTGTTAGCCTCATAATCCAATACAATAAAATTCACGGGGAATATAAACTTGTCCACCTGAGCTAAAACATCTTCGATTTTTCCTTCAGGATAAGCAAAAGATCTATCTGCAAGCTGAAGAGTAACTGTAGTTGGTCTTGCTTCTCCAATTCCTAACTTTCTGAAAACTGACATAGGCGTCAAGTTTATGCTTGCTCCTAGATTACACAAGGCTTTTCCACAATAGGTATCACCAATAGAACATGGTATTGTAAAGCTTTCAGAGTCTTGAAGTTTAGGAGAAATTTTACTCTGTAAGATGGAGCTGCACTCTTTGGTCAGTGCCATTGTTTCAAACTCTCCTAATCTTCTTTTCTTGGAGAGGATGTCCTTCATGAATTTGACATACTTTGGCATCTGTTCTAAAGCTTCTACGAGTGCTATGTTGATATGCAACTGCTTCAGAGCCTGCAAGAATTTGTTGAATTGCTTGTCTTGCTGCTGCGTGTGGAATCGTTGAGGAAAAGTTGGCAGTGGTCTGTTATTTTGCTTTTCTGGGCAGTCTTGTTGTAGCGATGCTGTAGCAGATGTAGTTTTTTCAGCAATTTGCTTTGTTACATTTTCCACTCTATCTTCCTTATTCTTTTCTCCTTGGATTGAAAAGGGCTCTCTTGATTGTTTAAGCCCTAGCTCAAGCTCTTTTAGCTCTTTCCCACTCCTTAATGAGATCACTTTACAATGCTCTTATTCTCACACCTTGGATTTTCTGTATCACTTGGCAAAGAACCTTGAGGTCTACTATTCAAGGCATTGGCTAACTGCCCCATTTGATTTTCCAAGTTTCTGAGTGAGGCTGCTTGGCTTTGAATCATTGCAGACTGATTCTGAATGATACTGTCATTTTTCGCCATATACTCCTTCGATAAAGCTTCCATAGAGCTGGATCGCTCTGGATATTGTTGTTTTTGATATTGTTGTTGCTGTGGCAGATGATATTGGAAACCACGTGGATGGGCTAGTCTATTTGGAGTTGTATCCGAAGTAGCTCCTTGATTACTCCATAAAAAATTAGGGTGCTGCCTCCATCCTTGATTGTAAGGGTTTGAAAATAGATTGTTGTTCTTGTTATAGTTCTCCACATAGCATACTGAAGTAGAGTTAGATGGAAAGCTGTCAAATGAATGCCCTTCACCATAATAAACACAAGAAATTATAGCTTGTTGCTCTGTATTTGCTCTAGCAATCATATTCATAAATTTCAGGATGTTGGATAGCGATGGAACTTGAGCTGTCAAGGCTGTGACTGTATCAACATCATGAATTCCAACAACAGGCCTTCCTGCAACAACTCTTTCAGTTGGCCACTGGTAGTTATTGTTATCCATTCGCTCCAAAATCTCATAAGCATCATTATAGGATTTTGCAAGAAGAGCACCGTTAGCCGAAGCATCCACTATTAATCGAGTATGAGCATTAAGGCCATTATAAAATATCTCCATTTGGATCCAATGAGGGATTCCATGGTGTAGGCACTTTCTTAGTAATTCCTTAAAGCACTCCCATGATTCATATAAGGATTCACCATCCAACTGCTGAAAAGCAGTAATATCATTTCGAAGCTTAGCATTCTTAGTTGGTGGGAAATATTTCATCAAAAATTTCTTTGCCAAGTTATTCCAGGTTGCCACCGAATCTGGTGGTATTGAGTTCAACCATGCTCTTGCTCTGTCTCGTAAAGAGTATGGGAATAGTTTCAGCCTTAAAGCTTTATCCGTAACTCCTTGCAACTTGAATGAATCACACACTTCTATGAACAATCGGAGATGAAGATGTGGATCCTCTGTTGGTACCCCACTGAATTGTCCCATAGTTTAGAGCATTTGAAACATCACCGACTTCAATGCAAACTGAGGTGCTTGAATTTCGGGCCTAACTATGCCAGGATTAAGCCTATTGAGGATAGGAATAGCATGCTCTCTGATTGTTCTATCCCTATCATCTGCCATTGCTGCGGCATTATTAGCACCGGCAACTTCAGCCATTCCTTCTATACCAGCTAACCCTTGTTGTAGCTCCCTTCTCCTTGCTCGAAATGTTCTTTCAATCTCAGGGTCTAAGGGCACTAACTCTTGTTGTCGCTGATTATTCATATAAAAAGTATAAGCTCCTGCAAGAACAACCGCTCAAATAGATAAAGAACAAAAACAAACAATGGAAAGAAAAACAAATTAGTTTCTACTAATAAATTTAGCTCTCTCAATTCTCAGCAATGACGCCAAAAACTTATTGCGAATTTTATAATTGCTACACAAGTGTACGTGTCGAACAAGTAATACAATAATAAGTTAAGGATCGTCTCCACAGGGATTGCTTGCCAAATTATTTGTAAATGCTAAATGTCAAACTAGATAGTTTTTAAGAAGTAAGAAATAGATATTTGCAAGTAAATGGTAAAAACTAAAGTATATTGATAAAAATTTAAATATCAAATAGAAAATAATGTAAAGTATCAATTAAATGTCAACCAGTGGTGGGTTTAAGATGGGATTATTGAATCCTCCTCAGTTGTAAATCTGGGTTCAATTGCTATAGCAACGTTATGGCAAAATCACTCCAGTAAACCGAAAATTCAATCAGCACATAACAATCTTCCCAATTTATTATGTTTTAAGTTCTTCAAACCAGATTTACATATTCCTATGCTAACCCAGCTCTCAAAATACCATTTATAGTATCAATTTTCATTGTGTTATACATGACAACAATATATTCCTATACCATTACTAATTCAAAGATCTACCAAGTAGATGAGTGAAACATGCATCATTCAAGATAGATCCAATTAAGAATAATCTTTCCAGATTTAATCCTAATTTATTTATCCTAAATATTGGCAGTCAAGCAATAATAGGAATTAGTAACTCAGCTCACTTGAATGAACTAGAAAAATTTCCATAAACATCAAAACAACACTTAACCAGTCATTATAACCTTAGATTCATCATAATCCTAGCTAAGAAAAACTTAGCTCATGTTCTGGGGCTCAAACATTTGCAGCCCAAAGTATTCCATAGATTACAGAAAATCCACGAAAAGAGAAAAAATTAAACACAAAGAAGTTTAAAAAGATAAGAAAAAGTCTAGTTGGATAATAGTAATTGGAGCTCCTTACTGTTAGTACTCCCTCTCCTTCACCTTTTCTTCTCCGTACTGTCCTCTTCTCTTTCTTTCCTTTTCCATATTTTGCTCCTTGCTCAGCCGCCACCACCTTCTTCCTACAGTATATTTTCCTTTTATATTAGAGTAGGTAAGGTACCCTAACACACGTGTCAGCCAACTATGAAGTAAGAACCACTTTTGCTCCATTTTCCCTTAGCTGGTATTTAATATTAGCTGTCAGCACCAGCTGTGCGTTAGATGCCAACTAGAAAAAGATTTCTACTATTTAGTATTGCTCCGACGCGTTGCTGTAACAAAGTTACCCCAGCCTTGACTTAAGTTCAGCCTTCCTTCAAAGTTGCTGCCATTTAAATTCATCAGAACTTAAGTCTTAAATTCAGCATTTCTACTAGAAATTAACAGGAATAAAATAGATATTGACTGTATTAGATTTTTAATATCAGAAACACCGCAGACCAAAATAAAATAAAGAAAAGTACCTAAATTAGACAATTTTATCCTTTAAAACAACTATCCTAAGACTAAAAAATATACCAAATAACTCTATTTTTATAGAATTATCACTAGAAAATGTGGATAAATTCTAATGGCAGTCGAAAATAGTTAAGCTACTTCCTAAGTCTCAGTCCCTTGCTCTTGAAACTCCATCCAATTCAGGACAGCTTTTTATCATCAACGGCCCTAAGTTCCACCATCATTCCAAGGAGTCTTGTGTGATCATTGCCTTGCCTCTACGATAAAAGATTGATATTGATCAGAAACTTCCCATTGTTATCTCTTATTTACTAGTCGAATACTGGGATATAGCTCCAGCCGAAATTCCCAATTGCCTTCCCCCAATGTGTTATGTCTAACACCGAATTGACATCACTCTAGGTGCTAGTCTCCCCAACTTAGCTTATTACCATATGGGAATCCTACAAGAACAAGTTGAAGAATTACTCAACAAGGGGCTAATCTGACTCAGCTTAAGCCCATGTGCCATGCCCGCTTTATGTACGCCAAAGAGAGATGATTCTTGGCAGATGTGTGTAGATAGTCGAGCTATCAACAAAATCACCATTAAGTATCAGCTCCCTATTCCTCGCTTGGAGGATATGCTAGATCGCTTAAATGGCTTCTAAGTCTTTTCTAAGCTAGACCTCAAGAGTCGATATCACCA
This sequence comes from Parasponia andersonii, assembly GCA_002914805.1. NCBI lineage: Eukaryota > Viridiplantae > Streptophyta > Magnoliopsida > Rosales > Cannabaceae > Trema > Trema andersonii. The sequence continues at coordinate 100,466 of JXTB01000294.1, forward strand.
AATTCGCATACACCCCAGGGACGAATAGAAGACAGCATTCAAGACGTATGAAGGCCTCGATAAATGGCTTATGATGCCTTTTGGCTTGAGCAATGCCCCGAGTACTTTTATACAGTTGATGAATCAGGTTCTTAAACCTTTTCTTGGCAAGTTCACCGTGGTTTATTTCGATGATATCCTTGTCTTCAGCAAAATAGAAACCGGCCATTTGGAATACCTCTGGCTCATCTTTGGTGCCTTCAAAGATAACAAGTAATACCTTAATTTTAAAAAAATGCGAGTTTCTTATGAGCAAACTTATCTTCCTCGGCTTTGTGGTGGGTGAATAAGGCATTCAGGTCAATCTAGATAAAGTAGCAGCAATAACGAAGTGGCCAACACCTTAGACAATCCATGATATTCGAAGCTTGGATGGCTTAGCCACTTTCTACTGACAATTCATCCGCAACTTTAGCACCATTGTTGCTCCAATCACAAATTGTATGAAATAAGGCCACTACCATTGGTGACCCGAGCAAGATACCAGTTTCGCTCTCATCAAAAATAAGTTGTCTACTGCCTCTGTACTTACTTTGCCTAACTTGGATAAGGTCTTTGAGGTTGAATGTGATGCGTCGATGCTTGGTATTAGTACTGTCCTTATGCAAGAAGGTCGTCCCTATAGTATTTTAGCGAGAAGTTGAATGATACCTGCCGAAAATGGACGACTTATACGTAAGAGCTCTTTGCCGTTGTTCACACTTTGAAACATTGGGAGCACTTCCTTTTGCAAAATGAGTTTGTTTCACACAGTGATCACCAAGCTCTAAAATTCATGAATTCCCAAAAGAATCTCAGTCGAATATATGCTCGTTGGATTCTTTTTCTCCAACATTTTATCTCCGTCTTTTGGCACCGCTCTGACCAACAAAATAAGGCTGTTGATGCCCTTAGTCGTCGTTGTTTGCTTCTCACTATTTTATGCGCTGAGATCCTTGGGTTTGATTTACTACCCAAGCTTTATGCCACTAATGCTGACTTCCACCATAATTGGGACAAGGACTCACATCACGAAGACACAGGAGGGTATCACATTCAACAAGGCTACCTCTTCCACAAAAACCAACTCTGTATTCCACACACTTCCTTGCAAGACCAAATCATTTGTGAATTCCATTGCAATGGCTTGGCTACACATTTTGGGCATGACAAAATTATTGGAGGCCACATCTCTATCGTGAAGCTGGCAAGTTTATTGCCCGGTGTTACACCTGCCAAACCTCTAAGGGAAGCTCGCAAAACACTGGTCTCTACACCTCTCTTCCCATTCCAGCGACTATTTGGGAAGATATCTGCATGGACTTCGTCCTTGGGTTACTGAGGAGGACCCCTTGCCATGTCGATTTCGTCTTCGTCTTTGTTGAACACTTCTCTAAAATGACCTACTTCATCTCTTGCCGATGTACAATAGATGCCAATCACATCGCTACCCTTTTCTTTCGTGAAATTGTCTGCCTTCACGGCATTCCTTGGTCGATCACTTCCGATCGAGATGCCAAATTTGTCAGCCACTTTTGGAGGATACTCTGGCGTTGTTTTGATAATGTCCTCAACTTTAGTAGTGCATACCATCCCCAAACTGACGGTCAAACTGAGGTTGTCAACCAAACTTTGGACAACATGATTCGTGCCTTAATTAATGACAAGCTGCGCCAGTGGGATTCACTCTTTCCCTGGGCTGAATTTGCCTACAATAGCATGCTCAAGTGTTTTACTGGCAAGTCAGTATTTGCTATTGTTTATATCAAGCCTCTAAACCAAACTCTTGACTTAGCAAACTTTCCCATCACACGCACCTATGCTACTTATTCCTTAGCTGAGTCTATTGTTCAAACACACTAGGACGTTCGTAAACATCTGGAGGCTGCCAATGCCTACTACAAAGCTACTGCTGACAAGCACCGCCGTGAGAAAATCTTTTCTCTAGGGGATTTTGTTATGATTCATTTGCACTGCGAACACTTCCCAGTCGGCACCTATAACAAGCTCTAGGCCAAGAAATTCGTTCCTTTCCCTGTCAAGTAGAAAATTAGTAACAATGCTTATATCATTGATCTGCAACTAATTGGCAAATTTCCTCCACCTTCAATGTGGTTGATTTTTTTGAGTATCACCCACCTGACATGCTCTAATTGTTCAAGACTTGTCGGAGTCAAGTCTTTCTCATGACAGGGAGGATTGTTGCAGGGGAATCCAAAGTCATTTTCTGCTAGTGCCAACTATAAAATAAAGATCGGTTCTTTTGGTCCAGGAGAACGACGTCGTTTAGTTTAGTTTAGTTTGCATTTTCTTTAATGTTGTTTATTTGGGCCTTGCTGATAAACAGATCGTTTACTTGTAGCTATAGCCTTTTTTTCGAGTTTGTTATCTTATTTTGTCGATTTGTGAGTTGCATGAGTAGCCTTAAGACTGAGGTTTGAGGGCTAAACACAAATTAGAATTTTTAATTATCTCTGATAATGAAATTTTGTTAGAGATTGATTTCTCTCTCTACTCTCTGAGAGTCCTTTTTTCCCTTTAATTGCACAACGTGAAAGCGACAAGTAAATCATAAATGGGCCACCCGTGGATTTTGCCTCAGTCTACATCATATTATAAAAGCCAGGAAGTTTAGAAGCAACCGGTGTTCGAACTATCTAATTCAAAGATTAAATCAAGTATAATCCACAATGATAGACAATTGTCAAAACCCTTGTATAATTCTTGTATCTTGATAATATAAACAGGGAGGAGCTTTAATTAAGCTGAAATCAAATTGGTAAATACGATTTTTCTGATAGTTTCTCTTTTCTTCTTTTCCGGTATTCCAAAGTTGTAATGATCACAAGAAGCAATAATTAAAGAATTTAAGGGTAAACACTCACTGCCTGTTTGAAGCAAGAGAGTGAATCTCTGATTTGTCCCCAAAAAAATAAAGTGGTCCAACATGAGAGCTGCATAAATGGGCCACAGATGGATTTCCTCCTCAAATATTACGTCATATTATATAAGCCAAAATTCTTCAGGAAGGCACCAAATTAAGTTGCGCAGGATATTTTTATAAACTCGAAGATATTTATTTTTTTATAATGAAGAGAACTATACACACCTCCTAATTCAGAGGACTTAACTTAAGTTTGACGACTCCACCCCGAATAAAAGAAAAGATTTTTATTCTTTGGATTTCATGCCTCTATAAATCGAATATAAAAAAGTAGAATATCTTGTATGATTAACAAGCATGATTATTTAAAGATTCCAAAAATGTAGCTTTAACTTACATGACCTGTCAACCACTCAAACCTTTTTTGCTTATCATATTTTTAATTGGTTGTTGTAATCAACCACTCAACTTCCATCGGTGAATGTCTAATATAAAAGTTATAAATAATTAAGCTGGTATAATCACCCTGTTTTTGTCAGAGAATATTAGTGAATGTCTAATATAAAAGTTATAGATAATTAAGGAAGTATAATCACCCTGTTTTTCAGAGAGAGAGAGAAGCAGAGATGGGAAGCTGGAACAATTGCAAGAAAAATGTGGTGCCATTTGCAGCCATAGCCGCAGTTGAGTGTTCCATCGTGGCTACGACTACCTTGTACAAGGCCGCCCACGCCAAAGGATTGCACTACTTTGTTTTTTTCACCTATTCTTACATTTTGGCCTCTCTTGTTCTTCTATTTCTTTCTTTTGTCTTTCCCAGGTGACCCTTTAAATTTTTTTTCTTTTTCTTTTTCTTTTTGGTCCAATATTACAAAAAGTCATCTGTGCTATATATATTGGCATATTTGATTTTGAGCTCGATCTGCAGAAGGAGACTTCCTCCCTTCAAACTGTCTGTCCTCAACAAAATTATCCTTCTTTCAGTTATTGGGTAATAACAAATGCCAGAGTTCGTGACTCGAATTCTATTTGTCCTATCCCCAAATTTTGCGGTGCGATACCTATGGTATTTTTGTAATAGAAAATTTGAGATCTGTGGTGGAAACAATCGTTTTGTCTGTATAATTTTCGTCCGTATACATATATATTTTAGGATTTTGAGATTGTATATAATTCTATTTTTTGTATCTTATTTTTCGATACAGTAAATGCCAGTAATTTTTTCTGATTAGAATTTTCTACTTAAAGTTGTGTGTTCTTATTTTCATCTTTTTTGTCGATTATCATTTAGTAATTCTTAACAACAAATATAATTTACTTGGTTATAGGGCATGGTAAAAGAATATATGATAATTAAGAAACAGAGCCTTCCCTTTTCTTTTCCTTTTTTCACTAATTATATTTGAAAAAAAGGCAGACTTTTAGCAATGATGTCTGGATATAAAGGCATAGAGTATAGTTCACCGGCTCTGGCTTCTTCCATCAGCACCCTTGCGCCGGCGTTTACTTTCATTCTTGCCCTTCTTTTCAGGTTTTAATTTCCTCCTTAAGCTTTGTTCCTCGGATTTTTTTACTCTCAAAATTTTTGGACTTTCGTCAATATTATGTCTATTTTCTAGATTACAAGTATTCATAGAGACGCTCTTAGACTTGCTATAACATTGTGAAACCACTCCAAAAAAAAAAAAAAAAAAAAAAGAAAGCTAATAGAATTAATCTTATTAGTGGCATTTCAATAAAAGAGAGTAAAAAGCTGCAGTGTGTTTAGCCTCATATCTTCAACAATCACTTTGAACTTGAGCCTTATGGACTGGCAGTAGGTGTGGTTACCATCACACTATGCTAATGACCGTAGTAAAAGTTACTATATAAATCAAGAAACAATTGTGCGTTTATTTTTTCGTTTTCGCGTCATGCTTTTCTCTCAGTTCGATCTCTTGTATATATATGTATATGTTCAAAGGATGGAAAGTTTAGATTTGAGAAGCTCAACCACTCAAGCAAAAATCATAGGCACCATAGCTTCGATATCAGGTGCATTGGTGGCTGTTCTCTGCAAGGGCCCAACCATTCTATCGTCTCAATCTCCCAAAGTATCATACCATTCTCTGGGAACGTCTCAAGCGAACTGGGCCATAGGTGGCCTTTTGCAAGCCATAGCTCAGCTTCTCAGCGCAGCCTCTCACATCCTTCAGGTACTTCTACTTGCAGAATCTTCGGATATCGAAATCATTAATGCAATTAAGTTCGAAGAATTAAATTCTGTAAAAGAAATTTGAATTTCTCTAGCACCACTGCTTCACAGGCCCATATCCTAATAATGTACCCAGCTGAGCTGTATGTGGCAGTGATGCACAGCCTTGGCTTGACAATCATCGCAATACCTGTAAGCTTTATGGTGGAAAATCAGTTGAGTGCTTGGACGTTAAAGCCTGATATAAAATTGGCCATCGTTATGTACGCGGTAACAAACTAATCATTATAGACTCGCCATAATATATGTCATACTAAAGTGTTTGTGATATGTTTGAGAGAAGGATTTTACTTTTTATTTCAGGGGTTGTTCGGAAAAGCCTTTATTTTGGCAATTTACTCGTTCTGCCTGCCCTTGAAGGGGCCTCTCTATATCTCAATCTTCAAGCCACTCTCAATTATCATTGCAACTGCTGCAAGTTTCATTCTCCTTGGTGACGATCTCCATCTTGGGAGGTATACAACTATATATCCTCATTACTATACTCTTTTTACTCTCTTTTTGTTTAGTTGAATATTACAATTAGTCTTTTTTTTTCCTATTAATATGTTTCTTGTATTTCTCATTTTCAGTGTAGTTGGAGGAATGATACTCTTACTTGGGTTTTATGCGGTCTTATGGGGAAAAGCCAAAGAACAAGAGACTAAGAATTGTGGCTCTGAAAGTTTGGGAGCCTCAATTGAGGCCAAGATTCCTTTGTTGCGAAGTCATATAGAGGAAAAATGTGTAGAATAAACCGATGCAATGGAAAACTATCAGATTGATTCAGAAGATCGAGTCCATTAAAAAAACGAATTGGGCTTATCTTGCTCGGATATATATTGGACATATAAAACTATCTTCTTTAAAAACTTGTATGTTATAATGTATTTCCATGTGGCAATACTTGCAGAAGACTTAAAATGACAATAATGTACGACCAACAACTTTGTCCATATGTTAATTCTTTATAAATAGAAAAAAGAATAAAATAGAGAGAGACTTTGTCCATAATTTATATATGAAGCTTCCTTGCATAAATGTTGTCTTTTATAAAACAAAAACAAAAATTATATCTTGCCACTTATATAATGATGCTTCGTAAGATATTTTTTTTAAAAATGTTTTTCTATCTTGTAAAGGAACAAAAACAAAATTAAAAACCCTTTTCATTGTCTTTTCTTTATGACGTATGTAAATATTTTAATTTTTTTCATGATACGGTGACAGTGCTGGCCTCACAGCGAAAAAAGCAGTGGCTTAGAGCCCCCATTGTTAAAAAAGTCCCAAAAATATAAAATATTTTAACTATTATATTTTTATATTTAATTTGTTTTATTAAATATTACTTTTTATACTTTGTCTCCTAGAAAAGTGCCATCTTCTTTTAAATAAAAGAAAATGCTCTATCATTTTTTAAATAAAAAAAGAACTCATCACCTTCTAAATAAAAAAATTTTCTCAAAGACTCATAGTTTAAACGTATATATTTCTTATATGCATTACTTTATTTTTTTTTAATAGACAATATGAATCTCTCATCTCTAGCCAGTAGTCATTCGCTTCCTACTTTAATTTTGAATGAAAAATATTGCTGCAAGTGCAATAAGTTTTCAATATTTTCTTCTCTCTAGTTATTTTACATACCATTTCTTCATATTTTTTTGCTAGCAAATGGGTTGAATATAAAAAAGTATTAGAGTAGAGATTGGAAGACTTTGATTTGAAGAGATTATCACTACACATTTCTTGGCCATAAAATATCCAGGTTATATCTTTCTTACTCATATTTTATCATTTTTTTTTTTTTAGTTTTGCATTGCTATTCTATTTTTTTTTTTACTTATGTCAATTTATTTTCATAAATACCTAAGTTAAGACTTAAGATTTAATAATTATGTCTAATAGAAAATATGCATCCAGGTATGACAAACTCAAGAGAAAAAGAAAAATAGAAAGTTTGATTCAATCCCAAAAAGGAGCTCTTGAAAAAATTTTCACAAGTAGTAAAAGGAATATAAACAACTCAATTGTAGAAATAATTGAACAATCAAATTTAAATGAGTTAGGAGATATTGAAATAATAGCAGAAAATCCTATAGAAGATAAGAATAATGAAATATATAATGGTGTAAAGGATGATGAAGAAGATCAAGAAAATAAAAAAGAAGATAAAATTGGTAAATTATAAACTAAAGATGTTAATGATAATTTGTGTGATGTTTTTATAAATAATATTTATGATCCAGGAAGATGGAAAAATATTGATAATAATTTGAGAGATTTATTAGTGGAAAAAGGTCCTATTAAAGAAAGTAACATAAATTTTCCAAAAGATGAACTTTCTAGGCCTTTTTCCACTTTGTATTATGTGAAAAGACTCTCAAATGGAGAAAGACATGGTAGAAGATGGTTGGTATATTCAAAGAATTTTGACAGAATATATTGCTTTTGTTACAAATTATTTGGTACAAAGTATAGCATAAACCATTTATTAGGAAATGAAGGAACTAATGATTGAAGAAATCTTAGAGTCAAACTTAAAAGTCATGAAACAAGTAATAAACATATAATTAACATAAATGATTGGGCTGATTTAGAGTTGAGATTAGTAAAAAATAGAACTATTGATAGAGATGTCCAAGAAAGAATCTAAAAAGAGAAAGAGCATTGGAGAAATATTTTAGTAAGAATAACCGCTGTTGTTAAAATTCTAGCTAAGAATAATTTGGCATTTCGTGGAAATAACGAGAAGATTTATCAAGAGAATAGTGAAATTTTTTGGATCTAATTGAGATAATTGCTAAATTTGATCCAATAATGCAAGAATATATCCAGCCTATTCAAAATGGTGAGATTCAAAAATATTACTTAGGACATAATATTCAAAATGAGTTGATTCAAATGTTAACACTTAAAGTCAAAAGTACAATTTTGAAACAAATCAAAGAGGCAAAATATTTTTCCATTATGCTTAATTGTACTCTAGATTTAAGTCATCAAGAGCAAATATCTATTGTATTGAGGTATATAGATATATAAGCAAATCCAATAAGGGTAGTAGAATATTTTTTGGGATTTTTAAAAGTGGATGATGATACTTCTGGAAAAGGTCTCTTTAGTGAACTTATAAGAGAAATTGAAAACGTGAAACTTAACATTAATGATATAAGAGGATAAGGATATAATAACAGTTCTAATATGAAAGAAAAATATCAAAGTGTACAAAAACGATTACTAGAGATAAATCCTAGAGCATTCTATACATCTTATGGTTGTCATAATCTGAATTTAGTACTTTACGATGTCGCTACCTCTTGTGTTAGAACTGTATCATTTTTTGGAGTATTACAATGCATATATTCATTATTCTCTTCTTTAACAAAATGGTAGAAAATATTAAAAAATCACATATCAAATTGTACTGTTAAAACATTGTCACAAACTCGTTGGAAAAGTCGTGTTGAGAGTGTTAAGGCAGTTAGATTTCAAGCTCCAAAAATAAGAGATGCTTTGTATGAACTAGAAGAAACTAGTCAAGATTCTAAAATAAGGAGTGAAGCTAAATGTCTAACAATATATGAATTAGAGAATTTTGAATTTTTATTAAGTATGACTATCTGGTTTGATGTCTTGTTCGCTGTTAATTCAGTTAGTAGAAGCTTGCAAAGTAAAGATATGCATATTGATGTTGCCATTAGTCAATTAAAAGGTCATCTTTCTTATTTTGAAAATTATATAGAAAATGGATTTGTGTCTGCAATGATTTCAGCTAAAGAGATTGCAAATGATATGAACATAGAACCTAAATTTCATGAAAAATGTTTGATTCGTAGAAAAAAAATAATTTGATGAAAATATTGATTGTGATAAAATAGAATCTGCTCAAGAATCATTTCGTATTGAATATTTTATTTACAAGGTTGATCAAGTTATTTCTTCATTTAGAATCAGATTTGAGTAGTTTCAAGTATATGAAAATATTTTTGGGTTTTTATTCAATTTTAAGAAACTAAAGTGAGCGGATGAAGATGTTTTGAAAACAAATTCTTTGAATTTTGAAGATATTCTAAAATATGATGGACTTTCTGACATTGATGGTTTAAATTTGTTTTTAGAATTAAAAGTGTTAAGAGAACTTTTACAAAAGGAAAATAGTAGTCTTATTGAAATTCTTGATTACATTAAAAGGGTAGATTCTTTTCCAAATACAAATATTGCTTATAGAATATTATTAACAATTCTAGTGATGGTTGCTTCTGTAGAAAGAAGTTTTTCAAAACTAAAATTAATAAAATCTTACTTAAGATCAACTATATCACAAGAACGATTAAGTGGATTAGCTATGTTGTCTATTGAAAAAGATTTGTTGGATAAAATTGAATACAAAGATTTGATTATTTCTTTTGCATCTAAAAAAGCAAGAAAAATTAATTTTTAAATAAATCGTTCTTAATTTTTTTTTTAAAAAAAGGCCCTTATTTTAAAATTTCGCTTAGGGCTCCAAATCAGGTTGAGATGGCTTTGTACGGTGGTTAATTAGGCAGGTTATATATTGTTGTAGCTTATTCTTAGCTCAACAATAATTATTCATTTTTAACGGTTGGAAATATACACACGTCCTAATACAGAGGATATAAGTTTGACTCCTTCACCTGATTAGTCAAAAAAATTTGGCTCGTATGAGAGAATAAAAACATATAATGTCCATCTGGTATGATTAACAGACAAGTTTATTTAAAGATTCAAAAATGTAGCTTTAACTTAAATAACTTGTCAACATTTAAGTCTATTGTATAATCACTATGTTTTTTTGAGCAAGAAAGACAGAGAGGGAGAAGCGGAGATGGGAAGCTTGAATATTTGTAAGAAAAATGCCAGACTCACAAAGACTGAGAAAATGATTGCAGCTTTTGCAAAGAAGCTAGATGTGGACATGAAGGATGTTTGATCTCTATATGTTTCTTTTTCTGTTTAATTTTCTCATTTTCTTAGTTTGTACAAGCTTGATACAATTTGGTTGTGTTTAATTTTCTGCTGGACTAGTTTCTTTTATATTCTGTTGAAATATGTTATATTTTCTTTGTGCTCTGATATTTCAATATGTTCGGGTTTCATTAGTTGTTTTGTGATTGATAATTTTTATCACTTGTTTTCTTTGCCTTTCGATCTTTTGTCCAAAAAAGGGAGAAAGCATACGGATTTTGGATTTTGGCTACATACTGACCTTGTTTCACATGAGTATCAAATATTTGTCTAAAAGATACCAAAAGGAGAGATTGAAAGTGCAAAAAATCTGTTAGTAACCTTCATATTGTAACATGACTATTTCACGGTCATGTTACAACGTGCAACTAAATATTTGATATGATTAGGTTTTTTAATATTTGCCTTTTATATGCTTTAGGTCACGATTTGTATAGTTGTCAATCATAAAAATATGATCATATTAATGCATAGACAGTTTCATTTGTACAGGAATGGATTAGTGATTCTTACTAAAATTAGTTTTGAGTATATGTCTATATTTCATTAAGGAAATTCCTTTAAATGAATATTTTATGTACAATATCATTTATGGAAGTTTCCATAACTCATTTGTCCTGATTCTCATTGATTAAAGTTACTCTAATTCGTGCCATTAACTATCAAAAGGTTTGAGTAACTGAGTGTTTTGTTTTGGGAAAGAAATCTTGAAGTTTTTTTTTCTGTTATAATATGACTAGGTTGACAGATCATGTTATAACACGTGAACAAAATCAATAATTAATTTTCAGATCAGTTTTCTAAGTTTTGGTAACGAATTTGGTTGATCTTCCAAGTCTTCTAATCTACATTAAATACTCTTAAATGTTTTTTTGTAGATCATGCACATGAAGACTTTCTCTTTCACTCTATTTAAAGACTACTCAAGAGTAGCTTTAGATAGAGAGAGACCACTTATTATATTTTGGCTATTGAGTATAAAAGAAAAGTTTTTCTTTTAGCCATATTTCAGACTTAGGAGGTGTCTAGTTGTTCAAGTGACAATACTTTGGGAGATGTACTAATTGTTTTTAGAAGAAGATCGACTTTAAGTATCTGAAGGAATTTCAGAAGAGCGAAGTTAACCTAAGACGAGTGGTGCTCACTAGATACGTTGGTAAAGAAATACATCAACATTGTGACAATTAAACAGAGGAGGCTTTTGTTGTATAAGTCAGTGGTGTTTGCATATATTCAAATTTTGCTAATAGTATTTATTCCCTGGGCATGGCCCTTTGGACATAGGTTATCATGAGATAACTGAACCAAGTAAAAATATCTTATATTACTTTTATAACACTATTAGTAAAGTTTGAATAAATACAAAGACTAATTTGACTTATGCAATAAATGACTCCTTCTTTTAATTGTCACATTATGGATATATTCATTCACTAGAGTGCCTAGCGAACACTACTCACCTTAGGTTGACTTAGTTCTTCTGAAATCTTTTCAGATACTTGAAGTCTATCATCTCCTGAAGACAATCAATACCTCTCCTGAAATATTGTCACTTAAATGACTAGGAGGCCTCCTAAGTTTAAAATATAGCTAAAAAGAAAACCTTTCTTTTTACACTCAGTAGCTGAAATACAATAAGTGGTCTCCCTACCTAAAGTTATTCTTAAGTGGCCTTTAAATAAAGTCAGAGAGCAAGCCTTCACATTAAGGTACTACAAAATAATATTTAAGAGTGTTTAATATTGATTAATAGACTTACAAAATCAACTAAGTTTGTTACCAAACTTGAAAAACTGATCTAAAAATTAATTGTTGATTCTGTCAATGTAATGCAACATGATCTGCCAACTTAGACAGGTTGTTATAGAAAAAGAAAACTTCCAGATTACTTTCCTGAAACAAAAAAGTAAATTACTAAAATCTGTTGACAGCTAATGCTATGAATTAGAGTAATTTTAATCAATGAGAATCAGCATAAATGAGTTAAGGAAACTTCTAAAAAGATATTGCACATAAATTATTCATTTAAAGGAATTCCTTAATGAAAAATAGACCGATACTCAAAACTAATTTTGGTAAGAGTTACTTCTCATTCTTACACAAATGAATCTGTCTATGCATTAATATGATCAAATTTTTATGATTGACAACTATACAAATTGTGACCTAAAACATATAAAAGGAAAATACTGATAAACATAATTAGTTCAAATATTTTGTCGCATGCTATAACATAACTGAGTAAATCAGTCATGTTGCAGCATGAAGGTTGCCAACAGATTTTGCTCTTTCGATCTCCCACCTTGATTGTTGCTTATAACAACAAGACAACGACTTGCTTTTTTTAGAATCTTACAAACTTGATGACATCAGTATCATCATAATGCGTCTCTTTTCTCTTTCACGACTCTCCCTCACTAAATGAGATGAGCATCAAAAAGAAAGGAAAGAAACATGTCTTCCATTAATTTTGAGGATTCATCACAACAAAGCAGCAGGAGAAAACAAAATGAACAATTTTCAACATAGAGAATATGTGTGAGACCAAGTTAGGAAACAAATTAGGGTTAGAATAATGATAAAAGAAATATGCACACATAACCCCTTAGTTACCCAAAATTGAAAAAGGAAATGAATTAGAGCCAAAAAATTTTGGGAAATCAAATAACTATCTTTTGGAATATGTTTCAACATATGACATCAACATGTAGATTTTCCATTAAACAAAAAAAAAATTATTTTTTTCCCATGTTGTAATATGCATCATTTTGCCACAAAGTCAGAACTTTTCATATAGAAAACTATAATGAAAATGGGAAATTGAAGAATTTTTATTAATCATAAAATGATTTTACGATAGACAGATCTTATCATTTTTATCCTCCAAAATTTTCAAAAAATTTTAGGTCAAATTAATCATCAAAAATTGAAAAAATAACTAACATACCTTATTTTGCTGATCTCCATAAAAATTGACATTTATTACAGGCTTTTATGTGTGCTATGATTTCTTGAGAAATACATCTTTATTTATTGCTACTGCAATTTTTTTTATTTTTTTATAACAGTACAAAAATACAGTACCCACAGTCAGTAGCTTTCACTCTATCACTAAAGTAGTCTTTTTCACATAGTAGATCGTCCTCTACTGTATTTGTGATACATAGTACTAGATTACTCATGAATAGCTTTTGCACGTCAGTAGAGGTAGCTTTTTCTGACAATAGAGCCTGTTGAAACATGAATTCTTTGTTCAGACCAAACAATCAAAAGTTAGCCAGTCAAAATCCATTCTAAGATTTTCAATTTTTTGGAAATATTCAAAGATTTTAAAAGATAAAAACAACAAAAACTATATATTAGAAAAGTCAATTCATAATTGACAAAAATTCATCTTTTTCCAAATTCCTTTAAGTTTTCCAAACAAAGTATCCCAACTTCAAAAGGCTAAATTTAGCACAAAATTAAAAGTAACAAATCACATGGAACATATCCTTAAGGTTTTTCTTAAGGAATAAAGAAATGATCAAAGTCAAAAGATTTTGTGGAAATTTCTGCAAGTCGTATCTCTATTTCAACTTTTCCAAAATTAATGATTTTAGTTTAGGCTCAATCAAAGAAGAAAACCAAATATATTTGATCAAATTCATGTACCTTTTTCTTATAACCATGAAATCATCAATACTACCTATCATCGGGTTAGAAGGATGATTTTTCTTTACCCTAGATGGGGGTTCAGTAGATACAATTTCTTTCTATTCAGTTGATATTGTAGCATCAGTGTTTGACATTGTAACATGACTATTTGGTTCTGTAACAGCGTAAGGTTATATTGTAACATGCATTTCTGAACTAGAATCTTCTACAACTTCATTAGTAAAGCCATTTATCTTATTCTTTTTGTAATCCACTAGTATGGTTTTGTCACCTGTCATGTGCTTAGAACATCTAGTATCATTAGTAGTAGCACATATTCCAAAACAAGTTAAAGAAGCAGAGCAATTCAAATCTAATTTCTTTATCCAAACTTTCCTTGTTTTATTTTTTAAGATCAATATTTTTTCTAGGTGTTTTCTCTTTAGAAAGGAATCACATGTGAAAAATATTTATTTTTCAAAAAATTCACCATGGTAAAACACCGAGGTCTGATATGACCTTTAACACCACGAAAGTGACAAGTAGGAATAAACTTACCCACTTACTTGTCAAATTTGACACTATTGGTTTATTATGTGTTCCAATGTGAGAGTTTTGTGTTGCAACATAAGTATGATTTTCTGTAACAGGATTAGAAATAGTACTTTTGACAAAAACAGTCTTTAAATTAGAATGCTCACCTTTAAATCTAAGTCCTCTATGATCATAACATGATTTACCAATGGAAAAAATATGATCAATCTTGTCAGTTTCAGAATTCAATATCTTTAAGGACTTTTGACTCCTTTCAAGATCAATTGAGACTTCTTTCAGTTTTGCTTCCTTTTCAGCCAACAAGGTCTCTAATTTCTGCACTTTGATCTCTGCATTCTCCTTGAATTCAGTAAGTGTACAAATTCTACCTTCAAAAGACCGATTCTGATTTACCACTCTAATCCAATGAGAATACATATTTTCAGATGACTCTCGAATTAATTCATCATCCAGTTCAGTTTCGTCACTATTAGAATTATCTTCATTATTCTTTCCTGTCGATGATGTTGTAACATGACCGCCAGATGCAGTATGTGTTGCAACATGACCTCTAGACTTCTACATAGAACAAACATCATCCAAAACAAAAGAAAAACCAAAGGCTATATGATTACTTACATAGTTAGCATCTTCTGGTTGATTACCTTTAGATTCCTCATCACTCCATGTAGAGATCATAGCCTTTGCCTTTTTCTTCAAGATATTAGCATACTCAACTTGCAAGTGGCCATATCCCTCGCATTTCCTACATTGAATCCCTTTCTTTTTATTAAAACTAGGTTTAGAAGAGGGATTACCTTTGCCAGAAATGTCAAGTTTTGTTTTTTTGCGCATCTTCTTCAAGAACTTGTTGAAGTTCTGTGTTAACAAGGCAAACTCATCACTCTTTTCTTCACTTTCCTCATTGGTTGATTTAGATGTAGCCTTTAATGCAACGGATTTCTCTTTTTTTATCTGCTTAATATTCATCTCATAGGTCTGAAGAGACCCCATCATCTTCTTAACTTTCATGGTGTTAAGATTTTTGCTCTCTTCTATTGTCGTGAGTTTTGGCTGAAACTTGTAAGGTAATGATCAAAAAAATTTCTAATTATCTTTGTATCTGAAAACCATTTTTCAAGAGCAAAAGTTTCATTAGAGATATCATAAAGCTTAGTAAAATATTCAGGTAATGTTTCATCTTCTCTCATTCTCATTTCCTCAAATTTAGAGGTTAGCATGATTAATTTGGTTCTTTTCATATCATCATAACCTTCAAAATGTATTTGTAAATATCCCACACTTCATTTGCAGATTCATAATTAGTAATCATCTTAATTCTAGTAGCATCTACTCCATTTAATATAGCATACAAAGCCTTGGAATTGTGATTGGTAAGTTTGTCATCATCAGATGACCAAGTCAACTCAGGTTTAAGAATATCCTTCCCTTCTTCATCCTTAATAGTTGAACGATTCCAACCAATAAGAATAGGTCTCCAAACTTTTTCATCAAGAACCTTGATGAGGCTTTCATGCATGCCTTCCAATAGGAGTAGTTCGTGCCATCAAAGAGTGGAGGGCCTAAAATAGACCTACCTTTGACAAGGAATGACATATTTAAAATATCAAATCAAATATACTACAAGATCTCATTAAAAACGTTAGTGTCCCACTCTAAAACCAATTGTTAGGTCCGTTTATCAGGTATTACCAAATAAAATTAATTTCCAATCAATTATGTGAGGTGGTATTGTGGAAATTGTAAAAATAACATAAGATATTTTTACTTGGTTCAGTTATCTCCTGATAACCTACATCCAAAGGGCCACACCTAGAGAATAAACACTATTAGTAAAGTTTGAATGAATACAAATATTAATTTGACTTATACAATAAAAGACTCCCTCTTTTAATTGTCGCAATGTGGATGTATTTCTTCACCAAAGTATCTAGTGAGCACTATTTGTCTTAGGTTGACTACGTTCTTTTGAAATCCTTTTAGGCACTTGAAGTCCATCTTCTCCCAAAGACAATCAACACCTCTCCTGAAGCACTGTCACTCAAACGACGAGGACACCTTCTAAGTCTAAAATATAGCTAAAAGAAAAACTTTTCTTTTACACTCAATAGTCGAAATACAATAAGTGGTCTATCTACCTAAAGCGACTCTTGAATGACCCTTAAATAGAGTGAGAGAGTAAGCCTTCACAATAAGGTACTACAAAACAATAGTCAAGAGCATTTAATATTGATTAGAAGACTTGCAAGATCAGCCAAATTTGTTACCAAACTTAAAAAACTAATCTTGAAATTAATTGCTGATTCTGTCTATGTGTTGTAACATAATCTATTAACTCAGACATGTTGTAATAGAAAAGGAAACTTCTAGATTTCTTTCCTAAAACAAAAAAGTCAATTACTCAAATCTTTTGGCAGCTAATACCATGAATTAGAGTAACTTTAATCAATAAGAATCAATACAAATGATTTAAGGATATTCATATTTGATCTAATTAGGTTTTTCAGTATTTTCCTTTTACATGCTTTAGGTCATAATTTGTATAGTTGTTAGTCATAAAAATTTGATCATGTTAATGCAATGTCAGATTCAATTGAGAAGAAATGTGTAAGTGACTCTTTCCTAAATTAGTTTTGAGTATATGTCTATATTTCATTAAGAAAATTCCTTTAAATGAATATTTTATGTGCAATATTATTTATAGAAGTTTTCTTAACTCATTTATGTTGATTCGCGTTGATTAAAGTTACTCTAAGTCATATTATTTGCTGCCAAAATGATTGAGTAACTGACTATTTTATTTCAGGAAAGAAATCTTGAAGTTTTCTTTTCTGTTCCAATATGACTAGTAGATAGATCATGTTACACACGTGAACAGAATCAGCAATTAATTTTCAGATCAGTTTTTTGAGTTTGATAATAAACTTGGTTGTTCTTGTAAGTCTTTAATCAACATTAAATACTCTTAAATATTATTTTGCAGATCTTACACATGAAGACTTACTTTCTCACTTGATTTAAAGGCCACTCAAGAGTAGCTTTAGGTAGAGAGAGACGACTTATTATATTTTGGCTATTAAGTGTAAACGAAAGGTTTTTCTTTTAGCCATATTTTAGACTTAGGAGGTATTCTAGTCATTTGAGTAACAATACTTAAGGAGAGGTGCTAATTATTTTCGGCAGAAAATCAACTTTAAGTATCTGAAGGGATTTCAGAAAAATGAAGCCAACCTAAGATGAGTGGTACTCTCTAGAAACATTAGTGAAGGAATATATTCACATTGCGACAACCAAAAGAGGGAGTATTTTATTATATAATTCAAATTAGTGTTTGTATTCATACAAACTTTACTAATAGCATTTATTCTTTGGGCATAGCTCTTTGAACGTAAGTTATCGGGAGATAATTGAAACAAGTAAAAATATTTTGTGTTATTTTTATAATTTTTGAATTACCATCTCATGTAATTAATTGTACTACTAAAAAAGTTACATTCCACATTACTTATACCATATCATTTATACCAAATAACGACGTGGTATTAAGAGCACGACACGTCATACAGAAGCGACGTGATATCAGAGTATACTACGTCACTTTTAAATTATGCGACATGGTAGTATTAGAGACTACGTTGCTTCTAGGGTACGTCACTCACCCCATAGGCGACGTGATATATTATTTTATTTAATACCATGTCACTTTCTACAAAAGCAACGTGGTAGGGGCTTCTACTAACCATTTCATTGATCTACACTCACAAAAGATACTCCATCATGATTTTCCATTCAAAACCATCAACCCTAGCAAATTGTCCCCTAACCCTAATTAAAATAAACTCAAAATTTTCAATATATTCTCATTCAAACTCTTACCATTTCGAATTTAAGGTACTCTCTTTCTTATTTCAGTTTCTTCTATTTTTAAGTCTTTGAAAATTTAGGTAATAGTCTTTTTGATATTTTAAGTGTAGATTCTTGAGGTTTCCGACAATCATTGATAATGTTGAGATGCGAAAAAGGAGGCAAGGGAGGAGTCAATCGACATCATAAAGATTTAGACAATGAATCACGAAGGTAATGATTCGGCATTTGGCTCGTAGAGGTGATGCGAAGTATGCATAGAGGTACTTAAGATTTTTTAGAATGCTGTAACGTAATATCGAAGATTTTTTATAACGCTGTCACCTAACATCGGCGGAGCACGCAGAGAGAAAGATGACACTTACCTCGTCACTTCCTAGGAAAGCAACGTAGTATATACTATATACCATGTCCCTTTCTATACAAGCAACATGATATCTCCCCAGAAGCGACTTAGTAGGTCAAATATTTCGGCTTACCACCTCACTTTTTTACAAGCGATATGGTATACCGTGGTATGAGTGGAGCTACCACGTCACTTATTTTCACGTCGTCCTATAAATGACGTAAAAAATGTTTTCTATAGTAGTGTTGAAAATTAATTTTATTTGATAATACTTGATAAACGGATCTAACACAAAGGATTGAAATACTTCGTTGATATAACCTATTCTTACTTTTAAGGCTCGATCTTCTTCTCCAAATTCTTTCCCCCATCTTTTCCTGGAGACCCTTATTTTTTTTTTCTTTATCCAGATGTTCCAATTTTTTCCCTCCCAATATATTACTAAAATCATTTACTGTACAATATTGGTATATTATTTGATTAGCTTTGCAGAAGGGGACTTATTCCGTTCAACCAGTCTGTCTTCTACAGAATTATCCTTCTTTCAGTGCTTGGGTACCAACATAATTTACTTGGTTAATTTGATTGTATGATGCATACAGTAAAAAGTTACAATAATTAAGAAATAGAAAGTTTATTTATTTATGAACTAATTATATTTGAAAAGGGCAGGTTTTTAGCCAGGATATGTTCATTTAGAAGGCATAGAATACTTAATTTGAACTAAGAATTATGGCAAGAAAATGAAACTTATACTATAAAAACTGCAGAAGTTTGAAGCAAAACTAACAAACTAAAAGAATAAGAAAAGAAAATCAACTACTACAAACCTATACTTTTTAGAACTGGTGCAACATGAAAGCGACATAAATGGGCCATAGATGGATTTCGTCCTCAGTTATATCATTATTAAGCCAAGACTTTTGTGAAGATGACCAATTATTTATTTATTTATATTTTTTTGAAATAGAAGACCAATTAAGAATAAGCCTCATATTCTTATTACCATATAAGCTCGAAGATATTTATTTCTAGGAGTATGCTACCGTTCTTCTACTCTAATGCTTTATTTCTTGTCATATGTATTTTACAACGCTTTATAATATCGTTAAAATATGATATATTTTTAGTGAAGTACACATATTAAGAAAGATAAGAGAGTGAAAGGGAGAATATACCGATACTGCTCCTATTTCTTACGGTGGTAACTATACATATCTCATTCTTATACAGATAACATAAGTTTCACTCCTCTTCCGGAATCAAAGGGGGAGATACTGGGGGAAAAAAAATGGGTTGAAGGTATTGTTCTTTGTTTTTCACACTTGCATATATAAATAAAGGAGTATAATATCCTGTAAGATTAACAGGCATATATGTTTCAAAGATTCCAAAATGTCGTTTAAACTTAAATGACCTGTCAACCACTCAAAGGTTTTCGTTTATCATTATAATAGTTTTAATCGGGTGTAGTAATCAACCACTTACTGAATATCTAATATAGAAGTGTACATAATTAAGTTCGTACGTCACTATGTTTTTCTCAAGAGAGGGAGAGAGGCAGAAATGGGAAGCTGGAATAAATGTAAGAAAAATGGAGTGCCGTTCGCAGCCATGGCCGCAGTTGAGTGCGGCCTCGTGGCTATGAATACCTTGTACAAAGCAGCCCACGCCAAAGGACTAAACTACTTCGTTTATACGACCTATTCTCGCATTTTAGCCTCTCCTCTCCTCTTCCTTCTTTCCTTCTTCTTTTCCAGGTGACCCTTTTTCCATTTAGTTATTCTTGTTTTGAAGTGATCATTTTTCCATTTAGATATACTTGTTTAGATGTTGGACTTTGCAGAAGGGGACTTCCTCCGTTCAAGATGCTTATTCTCTACAGAATTATACTTCTTTCAGTGATTGGGTACCAAAATAGTTTAATTTTGATTTGATCTTATATCATGAATTAAAAAGAAGAAGAGTACTCTGTTTGATTATATGATATTATACAGTAAAAAGGTAGAACAATTAAGAAGTATGCCTCTTTTTTTCTTTCTAATGCTATCTACTTATTGTTGTGCGGTCTAAAAAATCCTAAGGTCGCATAAGTGTAATATGCGACCTCCTCTGAGAATGATGTATGCGACCTCTCCCGTGATGGTTATATGCGACCTCTCCCGTGATGGTTATATGCGACCACTTCCGCAGGTTTTGTGCGACCTTCTCCGTATAGTTTGCCTTAACAAATAGGAAACCTATAAGGAGAAGGAAAAAGGTAAATGCCATAAAGGAAAACTACAAGAAGAGGGAGACTTATTATGGAAGAAACCTACAAGGAAAGGGAAACTGAAGGTTCCTGTTTATGAATAACTAGTTATCCGTTTTGAATAATTATCCAATTTGGATAATTACCCAATTGTATAGTTACCCGTTTATTCAATTAGGATCCTAGAGACATAAGGAACCTAAGGGGATGGGGTTATCCTTATCTATATAAAGGGGACTCTATGATCCGATACGATCACAATCAAGCTCTGAGCAGAAACAAATCACAGAGAATAGAAATCAGAGCAAATTCGAGTTTTGGGTAGTCTAAGTCTTTAATATTCATCAATTGCTTTTTATTGTAACCTTGAGTGCTTGTAATCCTTCACAAATTAGTGAGAAAACAGTGGACGTAGGCTCATCTTTTTCGGGGACGAACCACTATAAAATCTCATCTCTTTATTTGCTTTGATTATTAGTTCAATTCACACAAGCCACATCTCTTAATTATTTATAAATTTAATTGTTGATAAAACCTCCATCAACAATTGGCGCTAGAAGGAGGGCTATTCCGGCAGAAATCTTTGTCAAATTCCACCCTTTCGATAATGGCAAACACCAGAAATACCACCAGAGCCACCGGGACTAGCCAAAATCAACCTCAGAGTACTGCTGCTACACAGGCAGACCCCGCTCCAGAACAGCCTATTATGACGGTAACAGAGGACCTATCTCGGAGACAGGATCGCATGGAGGAAACGCTCGTGAACCTCCAGCAAGTCACTAACCAGATCAACAACACACTGCGACGACTTGCTGAAGGGCAGATGGTGACTCCACCACAACATGAACGTCCCAAAGAACGTCCTGCTCAATTACCTGCGAAGGGAGTACAGATTCTCGAGACGAGAAGACGCGACTAGCCAAGAACTCAGTAGGAGCGTAATGAAGAACGCACCTCCAAAGGAAAAGGCAAGGTCGCAGACTTGCCTCTGGAGTCTCGTACGGAGAGTTCGAGTACGAACCGAGGTCGTACATAGCCCTCTCGTAAATCCAACAATGACCAGGATCGCTTGAGCAGCGAACAAAGACGATCCTCGAGAAGTGTCTTCGAAAGAATCAGCAGGGAGTCGAGACAAGATCCTGCTGACCTAAGGCAGTACCTGGAGCGACGACGTGATCATGATCGATCTGTATCGCACCATAGCGACCACAGCCAGTCTCGTCGCACTATGCCACTGGATTCCTCTCATAGGACACAGGAGACCTTGCCAGACC
>JXTB01000294.1:163677-177838 GCA_002914805.1 Parasponia andersonii
AATTATAAAAATACCACATTTGGAAAATAATTAGAAAATACCACATTTTCATCCCGATAATTAACGATCTTCCGGTTATCATTTTAACACTTCAAAATAATGAGATTTCATATTTTAAACTCCTCTTTCACGTGGTAAAATTTTCTCGGGATAAATAACTCAATTCTGAAATAATTACGAAAATACCATAAAAATTAAATATTAAAATATTGCTACAGTAGTCAACTTCTCACCGGAGCCGAGTTGGAGGCCGAGAGTGGTCGGAAATGAAAGCTGGAGTTGAGACGAGTCCAACAATAGTGGTAGTGAGGTGATCGGACGTCGAAGGAGGAAACGACGGGAGAAAAACCGTTCCAGTGGCGCTAAATTTGGACGGTCTTTCCTCTAGCAAGGAGTGGCGGCTCACGGCAGCAGTACCCGGCACTGATTCGTCGGCGTCTTCTAGTCATGGCGGGCAGGCGCATCAGGTATAGCAGCGGCAGGTGGCTCGGCAAATGAACAGTAACCGTGGGTTGGTCCCAGGGACCTCGGTGGAGAAGAAAGAAGAAAAGGGGGTTTATATGCAATTTCGGAAACTGTAGCAGTGGAACACGTGGCACGATCTGATTCGACCAAAAAAAAGTTTATGAAATTCCACTTTGACCACAATTTTAAAAAGATTCTTTCACTTTAGTCCTTCCTTCATTACACTTTTGTCCCTAGCTTGTAATTTCTTTTTCACTTTTACTCCAAATGCACCTAGATTTAATCTTGTCTATATTCAATACTAATAATTTAATTTAAAATAATTCTAAAATATAAAATTATCAAAATACCCTTGAATTAAAATTACTTAATTACTTTTACAAAATTTAGGATTTTACGTAAACGTAGCCTAATTATTTTAGACTCACTACAACTTATATTATGCAAAATTGTCTGAGATATGTCTGACTATAAGCTCTGGATTTCTCTTTTTGTTTCAGGGGTTCTTTCGACAAGCTTTTATTACCGCCATGTGCTCTTTCTTCTTGCCCTCGAAGGAGCCTCTCTATATCTCACTTGGGTTTAGTGCTGTCTTATGGGGAAAAGCCAAAGAACAAGAGACTAAGAATAATATTTATGGCTCGGAAAACTTGAGAGCGAGTCTCCATTGATGCACAAACCCCTTTGTTGCAAAGTTACATAGATGAAAAATGTGTCGAATAACGCATGCAAAGGAACTACTATCCAATTGATTTAGAAGATTGAGTCCAGCGGATAATGGAAAAATTAAACCAATTTCTTCGAAAAACTGTCCATTTATTGCAATTATTTAAGCATAGTACTAAAATGGCAACAACGTGCAACCAACAACTTGTTGATACGATGACATATAAAAAATCGGAAAAAAAAAAAAACAAAAAAGCTTTGTTTATAATTCAAATTATGCTTTCGTAAGTAACATGAAACAAAAACAAAATTATATTTCATAATTCATGATATGGTGCTTTGTAACATAAATGTTTTCACTTATATAGAACAAAAAAAAAATTATATAGAACCCCTTTTTCTTTTTTCCTTTTTTTTTTCTTTCTACAACGTCTATAAACATTTTAGTTTTTATCAAGTGCTTTAATTCATGATATGGTGCTTTGCAACATAAATGGTTTCACTTATATAGAACAAAAAAAAAAATTATATAGAACCCCTTTTTCTTTTTTCTTTTTTTTTTTTTTCTACAACGTCTATAAACATTTTAGTTTTTATCAAGTGCTTAATCTAGGGCATTAATGTCGTACAAATTTCTCCAAGCACACTCTATATCTCGTATAAAATATCTAGAACTTGATAAAGAGAAAGTGAACAAGGGAGTGTATACAAGAAAAACGTCAATAATGAAGAACATGCTAATTTTTTTCAGACCCAAATATTTTATCTGAATTCATATACAGATGATATTTATGGAATCTACACTAATCATATTTATTTGCACGTAGACATCATGAAAACCACATCAGTTGATTATGAAAATACTCAACTTCATTCAACCAACTATGTCTTCATTACAATAGGGCAAAATGTTGTATTTTGCAAAATCCTTAAATTAAGGTGAGAAAAATATAGCAACAGAGGTTACTGATTTTGAATTTGTGAAGAAGAAGAAGAAGAAATTAACGACAACAAAAACTACCACTTAAAAGTCTCATCAACACAAATTTAAAATAAAATAAAATAAAATAAAAACGACATCTGGAATAAGCAATGGATTACAAGAAATCTAAAAAGAAGACTAGTCCAACTAGTTAATTTCAGAGAGAAGAAGAGCAAAAAAGTTTATGAGCAGGGGAATTTCTTTCAGACTAAATATGAGAACAAATTTTCTGAATTGATCAAGACAAGATATCAAGTAAATAAAGATTTATTAACCACTCCTAATAATCAAAGGAAGTTAATTAACATTCTTCTTTATTGTTAAAGATAGTTAAATATTCACTTAGGAAATACTGGATTCCAACAACTACAGATCATGCTAATCTTTTGAAACAGCAAACTTAGTAGCCATAATATTTTACACATTGCTTTTTTTGTAATCTTATCTCTAAAGAAAAAAATATGAAGTAAGTTAGTCCTCGATTATCTCTATCTTGGTTCACAAAAAAAGCATATGCATCAACTTGTGGATATGCTCGGATGTAAGATTACAAATATTAACTAACTTCAGATTTGTTGACATGCATCAAATCTGAAGTTAGTCCTCGATGATCTTTATCTTGGTCCACAAAAAAACTCATTTGAATCTTTTGTTTTGATTATTATTAATATTGATCTTTATATTTAATATTTGTTACAAATTTATACCTGATACTAATTTAGAGTGGTTAATTTATCAAAATAATTTAATAAATTTATTCTTAGATCAGTTTTATATGCGTTATTTTTAATTTTTTAAATAGCATCTTTATAAATTAATTATTTTAAATTAGTATGAGATATAAATTTATAACGAATTTCAAGTCTAAGAGACAATATTGATAATATCAAAAATACAAATTATAATTTGAATAAAACGTCAAATTACAAATTATAAAAATGATATTATCAGCCTTTTGGAAATAGCAATAAATAAAACATATCATAGTAGCTGGCCAGCTATTCTAGTTGACTGTTAACAATTTTTTAAAAAAAAAAATAGTTCAAAAATTTTCAAAGAAAATTAAAACAAAGTAACGAAAATAATAATTATAATAATAATAATAATAAAGAACAAACAAACAAACATGTATGTTATCTTTCCATAATTCCAACGTGCAATAATCAGTGGAGACAGTTATTGATGTTTAGCTGTAGGAAAATTCATGCTATAGAGTACATGTAGTTTTTAGCAATGCACATCAAAAAAGGATGCCTATATTTTTTTTTAATTTGTGTATGGGTCTCACGTTGTAGTGCTATAACAGATACGCTTAAATACTACTCTTATAGCCATATATAATTTTAAAAATGACGTGAGAACTCGAAACTTTACCTCTTCCCTCTGTACTTTTAAGTAATAGTTGGAATAACATACTGATATACATGATTATATACATTTTAATTAATATGCGGTGTTAAGACAACAAATTTTAAATCTCGACAATATCTCAAATTATCAATGATATTAGGTATATAATGGACCAAAAAAAAAATCAAAATGCAAACTGTAATTATTTGGCCCGAAGATTCTATTCTTTGTTTCAGACGCTAGGAATAAAAAAAACCAAAAGTACAATGTATCCCATGATTAACTCGCATGTCTATTCAAAGATTCCAAAATGTAGATTTAAAATAATTGGACTTATCAACCTCTCAAACAAAAATAATAATAGTTGGGTATCGTAATCAACCACTCAACTTCGATAAGTGAATGTCTAATAAAAAGGCATAGAAAATTCAGTTTCTATAATCACTATGTTTTTCTAAGACAGAGAAAGAGGAAGAGACAGAGACAGAGATGAGAAGCTGGAATAATTGTAAGAAACATGTTGCGCCGTTCGCAGCCATGGCCGCAGTTGAGTTCTCCATAGTGGCTTTTTCAACCTTATACAAAGCAGCCCATGCCAAAGGATTGAACTTCTTCGTTTTTAGCACCTATTCTCACATACTAGGCTCTCTTATTCTCCTAATCCTTTCCCTCATCTTTTCCAGGTGACCCTTTCTTTTTCTTGTCTTTTCCTATCTTTTTTTTGTCCCCCTCAATATTACTAGAATCATCAACTTATGTGTTTGCATATAATTTGATTTTGAGCTTTGCAGAAGGGGACTTCCTCCGTTCAACCAGTCTATCCTCTACCGAATTATCATTCTTTCAGTAATGGGGTACCAAAATAATTTGCTTTGTTTGATTATATGATGTATACAGTAAAAATATACAATAGTTAAGAAAGAGAGCCATTTTTCTTTTAATAATTTTATTCGAAAAAGGCAGGTTTTTAGCGATTATGTGTGGACTTAAAGGTATTGAACATAGTTCACCCGCTCTGGCTTCTTCTATCAGCACACTCGCACCACCATTTACCTATGTTCTCGCTGTTCTTTTCAGGTTTTTCTTTGTTTTTTTTTTTTTTGTCCCTCTCTCTCTCTCTGCCTCTCTCGTATATTTTCCTTTTCTGAGTTTGTTATGTCCTTGGAACATGTCACTTTCGAAGTTAAAAAGCTAAGGTTTTGCTCCCTGAATGTTTTGTTGTAGATCCTCTGTTTTTATACAGAGATATTTTTCGGACAATAATTGAAAATTTGGGCATAAATTTTTCAATTGCAAAATAGACTATTTAAAAAGTGATACTTTCAAAACTCTTTGTAACATAGATATTTAGGAAATTATATACGCTCCATAAGGACTGTTGAAAGGTCTACTTTGCAAAAATTGGTTCATTTATTAAAAATAACTTTGAAATGGTCTACCTTTCCCAATTTCTACTAGTGGATTTATGCAGTCAATTTATTACCATTTTTCAAAAAATAATAATAATAATAATGCAGTACGAGAGCTAGAATTCTTTTTTCTTTATTTTATTTTTTTTTTTTTGAGGGGACGAGAGCTAGAATTCTAAATACACCAAAAAGATCAATACAATTTTCACGTTAAGTATAAGTGTTTCAACAGCCAATAGAAAACAGAGAGTAAAAAGTTAGGTGTCTAGCCTCTAAAAGTCGTATATTCTCCAACAGTCAATTATATGAGTGAAATTCTGAAATTCAAAATTTTGATATTCTCTCTCGATTCTATCTCTCTTGTAAATTTTGTTTAAAGGATGGAGATTCTAGATTTGAGAAGCTCAACTACTCAAGCAAAAGTGCTAGGCACCATAGTTTCGATATCAGGCGCATTGGTGGCAATTCTCTACAAGGGTCCAACCATTCTATCGTCTAAATCCATGAAAGTACCGTACCATTCTCTGGGAATATCTCAAGCGAATTGGGCCATAGGCGGCTTTTTACTTGCCATACAAAATCTTATGTTCTCAGCCTCTCACATTCTTCAGGTCAGTTTACTTGCAGAATCATAAGATTTCTTGACCATTATTGTAATTAAAGTTGAAGACATATATTCAATAAAATTACAGGAAAAAGAAAATTGAATTCCTCTATCACTACTTCACAGGCCCAGATTCTAATAATGTACCCAGCTGAGGTGAATGTGGCATTAATGTACATTCTTGGCATGACGGTCATCGCAATACCTGTAAGCTTTATGGTGGAAAAAGACTTGAGTGCTTGGATGTTGAAGCCAGATATAAAATTGGTTGCCATCATGTACTCGGTAAGAAACTAAATATTGTTACACACTCGCCATAACATATACTATATACAAAGGTGTTTGTGATATGTCTGACCGAAGGATGTTTCTCGTTTTATTTCAGGGGCTCTTTGGACAAGCCTTTGTTGTCGTTATTCACTGTTGTTGCTTGACCTTGAAGGGTCCATTCTATATTTCGATCTTCAAGCCGCTCTCTATTGTCATTGCAGCTGCTGCAAGTTTCATTTTCCTTGGCGATGATCTCCATCTTGGGAGGTATATATATACACAACTGGCCATTACTCTTTTCTCTTTCTTGTTTAATTAGTTGAATATTACAATTAATTTATCAACAAATAGGCTTTTTTTTTTTTAAATAATATGATCTTTTTATGTTTCTGATTCTCAGTGTGGTTGGAGGAATAATACTCTTACTTGGGTTTTATTCTGTCTTATGGGGAAAAGCCAAAGAACAAGAGAGTAAGAACTGTGGGTTTGAAAACTCGGCAGCCTCAAGTGATGCACGTATCCCTATGTTAAAAAGTCAGGAAAAATGTGTAGAATAACGCATGCGAAATACTACCGAATTGATTCAGAAGACTAATTCCAAAGAATCAAAATTGAAAATAATCGTACTCAATCTGACGGGTATTGTACAAATCATAGTCTACAATGTTATTATAATTCCATCCTAGAACTCCTTCACAATACGTTGGCAAAGATGCATGGAAAACAACTTTGTTTATATATAATGTTTCCAAAAAAGAAAAAAGGAAAAAGAAAAACTCTTGTTCATAATTCATATACGATGATTCGTAATATGAGAATGTTAATTTGCCTTATAAAGATTAAAAACAAAGCTACAAAGTTAAGTTTCAAAATTCATATGATGCTTCGCTATATATATATATACACATATAAGTATTAAGATTTGCTTCTATTTTTGTCACAATTGTTTTCTTCTTTTTTTTTTTTTTGGGAAACAAGTTACAATTGTTTTCTGATGTAATACTCTTTGTTCTGGGCAGAATAATATCAATCCGATTATAAAATATCGATAATGTAATAACATGTGTGCGTGAACTATATATCATGTGACTTATCTAAAACTCAATGGTGTTAGGTACACATTAGCGCCGAATAGAACTTGCTAATCATTTTGTAAAATCCTAAATTTTGTAAGGGTAATTAAGTAATTTTAATTCAAGGGCATTTTGGTAATTTTATATTTTTGAATTATTTTAAATTAAATTATTGGTATTGAATCTAGACAAGATTAAGTGTAGGCGCATTTGGGGCAAAAGTAAAAAAGAATTTACAAATCGGGGACAAAAGTGTAATTAAAGAGAGACTAAAGTGAAAGAATCTTTTTAAAATTTGTGGCCAAAGTGGAATTTCAGAAATTTTTTTCGATCAAACCAGATTACGCCACGTGTCCCACTGCTATAGTTTTCAAAAATTGCATATAAATCCTACAATTCTCTATTTTTCTTCACCGAGGTCCCCCAAAGCAACCTCTGCTACTGTTCACCCGAAGCTGACTGGCCACCGTACCGCCCGACACGCCGCCCCGCGCCCTTGCCCAGCCGCCGACGAAGTAGCGCCAGCCAACGCTGCCGTGAAATGTCGAGCCTCGCCGGAGAAAAAACACTCTGAAGGACACGCCATCAGAACGGTTTTTCGACCGTCATTTCTTCCTCTGACATCCGATAACCTCACCACCACCACCACCGTTAGACTCGTCTCAACTCCAACTTTCATTTCCGACCACTCTCGGCCCCCAACTCGACTCCGGTGAGTCGTTGACTACTGTAGCAATATTTTAATATTTAATTTTTGTGGTATTTTCGTAATTATTTCGGAATTGAGTTATTTATTCTGAGAAAATTTTATCACGTGAAAGAGGAGTTTGAAAGATGAAATTTCATAATTTTGAAGTGTTAAAATGGTAACCGGAAAATCGTTAATTATCAGGATGAAGAAGTCGTATTTTTCTAATTATTTTCAAAATGTGGTATTTTTATAATTTTTAGATTTTTGAGCCCATTTAATGTTCGGAACCTCGAAACTGAATTCTAACTTCGAATTTGGACTCAGTGAGGTTAGGACATGAAGTTTGATATAAAATACCACTATTTTCTGAAGTGGCACGAAAATCGAAAAAATAGCTCGTGAATTGCACCGTTTTGCGTGCCACGGGCCGGTTCCGTACTGGGACTCGTTTTCGACGAACTTTATATCTAACCAACATTTTTGGGTGTTCTGAATTCAGTGGTAACCTCTATTTGAAAAGTCAACTTTTCAAGTGAACGTGATGAGATTCAAAAACAATTGTCCGAACAACCCGGTAATTAATTGAGGATATTTCGAGCATCATTAGCTCAATATAACTACTATTTCGAGGTAGAGGATTCAATTTCCTTTTTTTTTTAATTATTTTCATTAAAAATTAGAATTTATTTTGAAAAATAAAATTTTGTGATTTTATTAAATTGAATTATTTGAATTGTTATTTTAATAAACTATGAATTTGTGAAACATTATGGACTACTCTAGATAATTTTATATATGATTTTATACAAGTTTTTATATTTGGGATTTATTAAAACCATAGAAACTGTACTTTTAGATTTTTAAGTACAAAGTGGATTTTTAATTAAAAATCAGATCATGTCTAGAATATTAAACCACTCAATGGTTGTTTGAGACTCCAAAGATTGCACATTTCAAATGATCATGCATGAGAGTCGTCTTAGCCATCATGGTGTTATAGTAAGCGCATTAGTACACCTGCCTTCGGTGAGAGTCTGTAAACCCGCACAGAGTTTGTTTTTTGACAATCTTCATTCAGTAGGTGTAGGCATTCAGTGCCCCTCCGGTTCGGTAGGATTAGATACATGGTTGTCCTTCCAGTTTCCAGAGATAGATTTCAAGCAGGGAGCACTCAATACATGTAGTATAAGTTGTTCTAGTCGTGATGAGAGGATGAGAGCTCATGTGATGTGTTAATTTATGTGATATGCATTATGTTTATTTTAATTAAGACTTTTATATGTTTTGACTTTGATATCTGGTTTTGGTTTTAGCATGGTTTTCTGTAAATGGTTCAAATCCTTAATATTTGTAGAAATGATTTCCAGTACTACTAATCATGTAGATATTTTGAGATTTATAAAGACTTTCCCAAAAAGGGAAATTGAGTAACCTACTGGGTATTTATGCTCACCCTCCCTACTTTCTCCACAGGTGGTGTCCAGTGTAATATTGACGATCAACAAGCGGAATAAGAAGCTATCTTTTATTCGTAGTTTGTGACTTAATAAGACTAGGAGTATGAATTTAAGACTTATATTTAAGTCTTGTTAAATAAATGGATATTGCTAGCATTCAAATTAAGTGTGTTACTTTGAATATGTCTGTAAACTATATATGCCATACGAGCTTGATGTTGAGGTGTGAATGATGATGCTTAGTGAACTATTTAAGAATTTAGTTTTTTTAATAATTTTTCGGTCTGTATTTATTAGTGACTATGAACTGTAGAATAAGTCCACTAGTTGGAATTCACGATATTTTTGAAGAAAAAAAAAAATTCCAATTTTAGTGTCACTATCTCGGGGTTTAGGTTGTGACAAAACCTAAAGGAAATGAATGAAAAAAAAAAAAAAAAAAAACAGAGGAGAAAGAGAAACAATGAGTGAGAAATATTTCTGATTCCCTTGCCTCTCCAGAACAGATTAATAAATATGCCTTTGATTCTTACCGAGAATACAGCGGTGTCCAATGTTATATCAGGCATCAATATCCAAGAATTCAACCTCTCTGCCATAAAGCTTAGGGGTACTGTGATGATCGTCACGCCAAGGCAATACATCGATGCCACGTATTACTAGATTGTATTAGTTAAAACACTTCCATAATCCTATAATTCCATGTACTGTCACTGGTACAGGATGATAAATTAAAATAAACGACAAATAACTATGTTATGATTCTTGATAATATAAAAAAATTAAACATTATAAATATTTATTAAATTGAAATAAAAAATCATTAGTAGTGTATCAATTGAAGGAACAAACTTTGATGATAGGCGATGATTATTTGGTCTTGTTAGAATTTACCTATTGAGTATTTACAAGAAATGTCTTCTTTTAGATCAATTTTAAAAATGGCCGGTTTTTACACATATTTAATAAATGGTTGTTTTATAATTTTTATTTTGATAAATGATTTGCTGATATTTTTTTAAAAATAAATCAATCTTTTAAAAAAATCAATAAATTTTGATCTATTAAATATGAAAAATGGTTATTTTTCAAATATTTTCCAAAATTTGGTTATATTTTAACGGTATTTAAAAAATAAATATTTTTCAAACAAGGATCCAAAATTCAATTATTTGACTAAAAAAACCCATATCTATTTGTGTAGTTAACTGAGCTTTTATTTTATAAAAAATATATTGGAGTATAGCTTAACTAATGCCTAAGAGCCAGTTTATTACTTATGATCATAATTGCGAATTAGGCTTAGTAGACCTCAATGGTTTTGGGGACAATTAATAATAGGCTGCATAGCTATTTAGTCAATTTTAGGCTCAAAACTTCGTATATAGCCATGACTTTTTTTTTTCCCTTTATGTAGCCAAATGACTTAAGTAAAGATTTGTTGGAAATTTATACCAAAAATACCTTTATTAAACTGTTACTTTATGTACTCCCTTAATTTTCATGCTCTAGAAAAAAAAAAAAAAAAGAAAGAAAAAAAAAGCCCCTTCTCTAGCCTTTGTAATTTTCTTCCTCCATGAACCTTTACCAACGTCAACATCTTCGTATTCTTGAAGAATGTCAACGCCGGAGCGTCATTGCAATTAATTGCAATTGAATATTTTGTCAGACTTTAATCTAAGAGGATCAACTTCAATCTACAACTTCATCCACAAACATCAAAGTGCCATCATCAAAGATTGAAATTCTATCGAGAAGCTTTCAAATCCCATTCATGAATTTGCAGGTTCCATCGACAATTAATCTTTATTTATTTTTATTAATTTACATTTTACGATTTCAGTTGACTCTTTTTTTATTCGATTATTTTTAGGTGAAATAGGTAGATTTAATCGCTTTTGATGTTTTAATTTTTAGTAGATTCAATTGACATTTTTGGGATGTTTATTTTTAGTTGATGAATTCCTAGTTTAATTAATGATTATGATAAAAAAAATATGAATTCTAATATTATTTAGTATGATCTAACTTACGTAATGTTTGGTTCATAGTTTTTTATTAATGATATATGCCTATTTAATATTGGCATATACGAGATTGGTTAAATGAGTAATGAAAAAGAATTTTTGAAATTTTGGTTCATAATTTTCAAATTGTCGTATTTAATGGTGTGATATAATTAGTAATATTTTGTCGTGAGAAGAATATTGAATTTAAGAATAACATTGTTTTGTACAAATTATGAATCTATCTTTTATTCGTAGTTTGTGACTTAATAATACTAGGAATGTGAATAAAAAATTTATGTCTATGTCTATTTAAATAAATAGATATTACTAGCATTTAAATTAAGTGTGCTACTTTGAATATGTCTGTAAACTATATTTGTGATACGAGCTTAACGTTGAGGTGTGAATGATGATGCTTAGTGAACTATTTGAGAATTTAGTTTTTCTAATAATTTTTCAGTCTGTATTTATTGGTGACTATAAACTGTGGGATAAGTCTACCAGTTGGAATTTACAATACTTTCAAAGAAAAAAAAAAAAAAAAGAATTTCTAATTTTAGTGAAATTCCCCTTTTGCCACTACCCTGGTGTTTGGGTCGTGACAATTTTCTGTCATCATGTGATAAAGTCTTTCCGGTTTTATTTTTGTATTTAATCATTTTTATACTCCTAATATAGGAGTAACAAGGCACTCTCTTTTTTTCTGAACGCTTCCCTTTCTCTATATAACTACGATCTGCTGTAGATACTACGCCGCTGGAGAATAAGATCTCTATTTTCATTTTGTTTTTATTTTGTTTATCAATCCCTTTTATTGTGTGAAGGTAGATTTTAATCTCTATGATCATTTTGTCCTATTTTTTATGCTGTATTTATTTCGGATATGGAGTAAAAAATGCTGAAATATACTGATATATATGAAAAACATGTCACCATTTCTTTTAGAAGAGCAAACTTGTACGATGGAGAGTGTTTTGCAAGAATCGAAGTTTATCAGATGCATTAACAGTGGTTCCAAGTCTCATTAAGGACTTAGTTTGCTGTTGAATATATTCCTTTTTTTTTTCCCCTGATGTTGTAGTTGACCATGTATTTGAGACGTAATTTCATGATTTACCTTGGTTTGTTTTAGGAGTGGAGGGTGTGTCACGACTCAAATCCCGGGCCAGTTCCAGAAAGAGAATTTCACAAGTGGAAATTCAAAGGTTATTTAAAAAAAAAATCATAAAAATATTTTAAAAGAAAATTCCTACAGTTTTGTGATCACCATTACACTTAGATTGTTAAATGAAATTTATTTAAAATAAACTAAGCATCATTATAAGTAGTCTCATAATCCAACATACTAGTTATACAGATAGAATCCATGTAACGGACCCATTAATATTTAATACATGCCAAGATAAATAACAACATTATTTACATAGTTACTAATTTCCGGTACGATAACTAACTCCTCAATCCTCTGCTCCCGAGTTTCCAAAGTCATACCAAGCACTGCCTGAGAGGGGGAAATATAAGGGATGAGCATTCAAATGCTCAGTAGGAATTTAATTACCTTTTTAATTGATTTAATTTCTCAAATCTGCATAGTTAGTTTCTTTAAATATATGTATAAATCAAATTTATAAATCTATTGGTATCCTGAATAGTCACATATTCAAAACTAAAATCAAAACCACATCAATGTACATATCATACATCAACAAGGATATAAGTAAGCTCTCATCCTCCCATCACGGCACTGTAATACCTCTATAGCAGGGGTACCCAGCATCCTGACACTGTCAGTAGGCGTATCAGATAAAAACCTACGCATGGCCTAGGTCTCTCACCTAGCGCTGCAGCAACTTGCCAACGACTTAAAAATACCGCGATACTATAATGGAACTCAAGTGTGTGATCCTATGGTATATACAACATGTTACAGTTCACAGCTACCATGCATCTAATAATCAAATCATGCTTTAAAAATCCAACATGGTATTATTCTGGGATTTATTGTAAAATGGGCAGCACACCGCTGTTTTACCCCAAAACTAGTATGTAAAAATGTATAAAATAATTTACGCAATCCAATCCCAGTATAACTCAACAATTAACAATACTTTCTTTAACCATCGTAAAATCACGATTTTTCATAAATAAATTTTAATGCAAATAAAATCCAAAATTACAGAAATACCACATTTTGAAAATAATTAGAAAAATATCCTTTTTTTAAACAACAATTAACCCAACTAACCTTAACCCTTTTACTTTTACCTGCTGTAATTATTCATAATTTTTAACCCTCTTTCACCCCAGGTATTTACCTCGAGTAAATAAATCATTTAATCAAAATAATTACGTGAATATAACTTTTTACATAATTGGTAAAAACGGTAAAAATGGTAAAAACTTACCGGAGATGAATTTTAACATGAAACCACTTGGAGTTGATCAGCGGCGGCGAGATGGAGCTTCACTTGCTGGAGGTGTTGAAAATGGAGGTCAGACCGCGCTCCAGTGACCGGAAAACCTCGCCGGAGGCGGAATCTTTGCGGGCCGCTACGGTTTCGTCCGACGTTGAAACGAGGCGAGACTAGTGGCGTTAGATTCGTCTTCGAAAGCTCAACACGGGTTGGGCGCATCAGTCGAGGTAGGCGGCGGTGCAGCGGCTATAAGCAGTGGCAAATACGGCATTTTCTCTCTCTCTCTCTCAAGCCTCTATTTGCTGGAAATTTGAATTTTTGAGGTGTTTTTAATAAAAAAAAACTGTACACTATTGCAAAATATTATAATATTTCAGATTTTTTATTATTTTAATCAAAAATTCAATATTTAAAATTTTGCCATTACTCTTAATGTAAAAACTCGGAATTTTCGAGGGTAATTTGGACATTTTACCAATTTTTCGGATAAAATATTGTGGGGACTAATTTGCAAAAGTTTTGTTCAGATGAACTAAATTGCAAATTTTGGGGACTAGATTGATAGAGATTTAAAATTTTGGGGACTTATGTGTAATTTTTGAAAAATTGCACAGCCCAATAAAGAGGGGCCACGTGCACATCTTCCTCCCTCTCCCTTTCTCTCTTCTCTCTCCTCCCTCCCCCGAGACCTCTCTCTCTCTCTCCCTCGTCTCTCTCTCTCTCGGCCGATCTCCCGCAGCACCGCCGCCTACCGCCTGCTGCCGTCCGGGC
>JXTB01000294.1:180192-190762 GCA_002914805.1 Parasponia andersonii
CAGTAACAGAAATAATGTAATATGCAATATAGTGTTTGTAACAGGTGTAATTAAGGACCTATTGACCTGTAATTCAAGCTCCAATAAATTATGACAATTAATTAAACTCTTTAATTAAATTTTCTAATTTATTAATTCTAGTATTACTCCACTAAAAATCCGAAATTGCACTCTTGAAATTTCAGAATTAATTTACTCAGAAAACAGTGAGCAGTCCATTAATTTAATCATTACATATAGTTCAATCCTTCATAGACAATTCATAATTGGAGCTAGGTCATGTTCTGTTTATCTCTCCAATTACATCTTTATCATTGTATACCATTGATTCTCTAATGAATATTTATAAATCTATTGTAAATTGAGTACTCAAACTGTTCAAGTCCTGAATCAATACACAAGGGAATCATCTTTCTAGCTTCCTAATGGAAGAAATGGATTCCATATCTGTAAGTTATATTCTCAGTTACTCATTTCATCATGTTCCCAAGATACAAGTATTTCGATCTGTTTAAAAACAAAACCTTAACAAGTATGTCAAAGAACATAATGTTATAAATAGGAGTCTATAACTACTCAGGATTAAGATTGATTTGTATATGATCATCTAGTGACATTATTTAAACTCTCAACAGTTAACGGAATTTATGTGAGATTCAAATCATGTCTGGTCTATTCCTATATAATCAAATTATATAAAGTACCTCAATTGTGATTTCAACACTTCAATAGTCCGGATAAGACTATTACATTCTCAATGTTAATGGACCGTATTAATAATATTTAATTAAATATCTCAAACTTTAATTAATTATTACGGACTATATTTAGTTTATTATCCATAAATTTAATCCTCATGTATATAATACTTATATGCTAAATTTATGATCACATAAATAAAGCAGGGATTTTCTGATATTTAATTACATACTAATTATGCACAAATTCAAATAGAAAAATATCATTTTATTAATTCAGCAAATATCCAAAATATACATGCTTTTAGCGCATAAACCCTAACATTTTTAATATAATATACATGTAATTATCTAAAACAAAATCTAAAAAATATTTAGCGACACAAATATCCTTTTGGACCATTAACAAAGTAAGAGTAATCCAACAAATGTTTTGTTCCATTCTGTTCCTAATTAATATGGTGCTTCGTATCATAAATGTATTCTATAATATAAAACAAAAACAAAATTATGTAAACCTACTCTTCTTGTCTTTTCTTTCTATGACATACGTGAACGTTTTAATTTTAATCAATATGGTGCTTAATTTAATTAGGGCGTTTGTTTCCAAGGAAACTTCGCCAAGCACCACTCCATCCCTTAATAAAGAAAAAGTGAATCAGGGAGCTTATAATTAAAAGCAAGACGCCAATATAACAAAAAATTAACATGGCTAATTTTTCTGAAGTTAGCTAATTCTCCAAAAACATATTGGAAATATATGGCATCTATAATCATAAGGTTTGCGTATTAAATATCACGAAATTCACTGTCGAACAGTGCCTGTTGATTCGCAGCAAAATATATAGTGAACGAAAACTAATAGAGTAAAATCTCAATATGCATTCAACCAAATCTGTTTTCAATACAATAGGGCGTCCAAAGATATAGACGAAAACACGAAACAGGACAAAATCCTTAAAAATGAGAAAAAGCACAAATAACTGAATTTTAAGTAAGAATTATTGCAAGGAAACGAAATCTGTACCGTAAAAATTGTAGAAGTTTGAAGCAAAACTAACAACAAAAAGAAGAAGAAAATCAACTACAACAAAAGTACTTTTCGGAAGTGATGCTACATGAGACCGACATAAATGGGCCATAGATGGATTTCGTCTTCAGTTACAACATATTGTATAAGCCAATTCATAAAGGGACCAACTAAGAGTTGCAACATATTCTTATATCATATAAGTTCGAAGATATTTATTTTTAGACTGAGATTAACACAACTCTTTTTTTTCATTCTCATGTTTCATTTCTTGACCTATAGATTTATAAAATTTTTCAAATATGAGAATTTTTTTTAATGGAGTTTATATGTTAAATATCGAGACAAAAGAGCTAGATAAAAAATGAAAAAGAGAATGATCCTAATACTGTTTTTATTTCTAAGAGTGGTAACTGTACACACCTCCTTCCAATACAGATGACATAAGTAAGTTTGACTGCCCTTTCCCGAATGAGAATATATATCGGGTTGAAGATTTTATTTATTGTTTTTCAGGCAGATTCTACAAAACAACCCCATTAAGTGGTGGTAGGGATACAACCGTAATTAACGGTTGATAATTGATCTGAGAGGAAAGATGGTTCACAAAAAGCAAGCCTAAAGTGTTTCTGTTCACAGTAAATCGTTTAAAAGGATTCTCTCCCTTCCCTCTTCTGTTATTCTCCGACTTTCTCTTCTCTCCATCACTCTTCTACATTTTTTTTTTCATTTTTGCACTTCATAGTGGAGATGAAGCTCTAATTAGCTAGTTAAAGATAGAGGTTAAAACAATATATATGCTTCTTTTTCATCTTTCACCGTCGTTTAATGTCTAGTTTAGTGTTTACATGGACAAAACACTTTCATTTTTTTTTGAACAAAACAACTAAAATGTATCTGATTAAATTCAAGCAAGAGAAAATAAGGAAACTCAAGCAAATCAAAGGGAAGAACCTGATTTTTTGGCCAAATAGTTGTTTTTTTTTTTCAAATGAAAACCACAATCAATTTATTTTCAGGAAAAAAAATAAATAAAAAAAATGCCCGCAGTCCTTCTTTTCATCTCATCTTCTTCGTCATCTCCGCTCAACTCAAGATCTAATTGTATCCACCATTGTCGATCATCGCTCTGTGTGCTCAGCACTGCTTCACACCCTAAAGCTAACAATTCGGCAGGACGAAAGAAATTTAAAGAAAGAATGAAATTTAAGAGGAGAAGAAAAAGATTTATCCTTTTGATTTAATGCAAAATTAGAGGATTTTTCTTTTTCAGATATCTAAAATTAGAGGGTTCCTCTTTTACAGATATTTAATTAAAGTTCAGATGACAGGTGCTGTCATTAAAGATGAGGGAAATAGAAAGTAATTTTATTATTTATTTATTTATTTTTAATAAAACGTAATAATTATATGTGATTTAGCATATATTTCACATCGTGCACCTTACGCTATTTAAGGTGTCCGATTTAGATCAAATGGTCATCAGAACAGTTTCAATGATAGGGTCAAAAATAAGTGTTAGTATTGTAGAAATTCCCGTTAAAAGAAAGAAAGAAGGAAAATATTTTTATAAAATTCTATAAATTTGAAAATTTTTTTTCTCATGATCTTTTTGTTATAATCTAAATCTTCCAAATTTATTGAAAATATTTTTTTATAGAATCTTTGTAAAAAGTTTTCCTTCAATCTTTAATAAAAGGGAATTTCTACAATACTAACCTTTATTTCTGACCTTATTCTTGAAACTGTTCTGATGACCATTTGATCTAAATCAGACACCTTAGCGTAAGGTGAACGATGTGAAATATATGCTAAACCACATAGAATTATTACGTTTTATTAAAAATAAATAAATAAATAATAAAATTGCTTTCTATTTCCCCTATCTTTAACGAGAGCACCTATCATCTGAACTTTAATTAGATATCTGTAAAAGAGGAACCCTCTAATTTTAGATATCTGAAAAAGAAAAATCCTCTAATTTTGCATTAAACCAAAAGGATAAATCTTTTTCTTCTCTTAAATTTCATTCTTTCTTTAAATTTCTTTCATCCTGCCAAATTGTTAGTTTTATAGTGTGAAACAGTGCTGAGCACACAGAGTGATGATCGACAATGGTGGATATGATTAGATCTTGAGTTGAGCGGAGATGATGAAGAAGATGAGATGAAAAGAAAGACTGTAGACATTTTTTTATTTATTTTTTTTTCCTGAAAATAAATCGATTGTGGTTTTCATTTGAAAAAAAAAAAAAAAACAACTATTTGGCCAAAAAATCAGGTTCTTCCCTTGATTTGCTTGAGTTTTCTTATTTTCTCTTGCTTGAATTTAATCAGATACATTTTAGTTGTTTTGTTCAAAAAAAAAAAATGAGAGTGTTTTGTTCATGTAAACACTAAACTAGATATTAAACGACGGTGAAAGATGAAAAAGAAGCATATATATTGTTTTAACCTCTGTCTTTAACTAGCTAATTAGAGCTTCATCTCCACCATGAAGTGCAAAAATGAAAAAAAAAATGCAGAAGAGTGACGGAGAGAAGAGAAAGCCGGAGAATAACAGAAAAAGGAAGAGAGAAAATCTTTTTAAACGATTTACTGTGAATAGAAATACTCTAGACTTGTTTTTTGTGAACCATCTTTTCTCTCAGATCAATTATCAACCATTAATTACGGTTGTATCCTACCATCACTTAATGGGTTAACGGAGTTGTATTGTAGAATCTTTCTTGTTTTTCATTCCTATCAAGGAATAATATTGTCGATAAATTTGTTCTCAATGGCCATTTAGACAAAAATATCAACCAATTCATAAAGTGAATACTAAGATCTTAGATTTAATTATTCCATGAATTTTGAAAGAATCTAAAGTAATATTAATGTATAGTATCCTTAACTATTTGGAGTTCCTATCAATTCATAAGCCATAACCTCCAATATGTCAGAGTTCACCTTTAACTTCATAGAGATTAGTCTTTTAACAAATCAAAAGGCTATAACCCATGAAATCAATCCAATCAAACATCAAAGATTAAGATTTATATGCTAAGAGCTAGTTTGTGATAATATAATAATTGTGTTATGGCACTCCAATTCTTTATATTACCCAGTCCAGTTTAATACGCATAACTTGTTATTAGTGTTTCTATCAGAAGTCAGATACTTCAATGATTCGAGACACATCGTTCCCGTTAAAATAGACAAACACTACAACCGATAGTAAATAAAGTAACTACAACCGATAGTAAATAAAGTATTCTATCTTTATTTACAGATTATAAACTATTCATTTAGACTTAACTAAAGAAACAAATCTCCTCATAGTTAACACTTAATCATGTTTGTTTCTTTATACACATATAAAGTCATGGAATCTTTTTCAGATGAATAAACTATTCAACTAAGATAGTTTAATCTAGCAAATATCATAATTTCATATAAGAGATAGTTGTTTATACTCAAAAGGGTAAAATTGGAAATCTACTTTTTAGGGGAAAAATCCCAACAATCTCCCACTTGTCCTACAAGCAGTTACTAAAAATAACATACTAAAAATTCTAAAATGTTCCAAATGGCCAAAATTAATAAAAACAAAAATTAAGTGTTCAACTAACAACTTAATGACTAAAAAAAGCAATGAAGATCATAAGCTCTCTCTTCATCATTTTCTTAACAGACTTCTCTCTTGTTGAGGGAGGTTTTGTCAATAATGAATTTAAGAAATTGCAAGATGTGACTTGTGTGTAAAAAGGGTTAATCAATCAAAGCATGTAAAAGAGACAAGAATTTTATAGTAGTTCAGCCCCAAAAAAGATGAGCCTATGTCCACTGTTGTTCACTATTTTCTGGAAGATTACAAGAGTTTCGTTAAGTTTCCAGGAAGTAAAAATAATAAATTCCCCAGAATTCGCCCAAGAAGCCCCCCTCACAATAGTATTGAACTCTCTTTATATATGTAAGGGTGGCTCAATATTTTCCAATTGTGAAAATTGATAAGTGTATAATCAGAAAATACAATTTGAATAACAATATAACTAGGTAACAACTTAAATAAGATAATTGGTCGATCTTGAAAGAGAAACTTTTGTTTCCCTTTCTTTGTAGATTACCCGTTTGACAAAGTTTGGTCTAGTTTCCTTTTTATTCTGGTCGCACTTAACTTGTTCAGAGGAGGTCGCACTTTATTCAGAGGGAGGTCGCATTCGACTTACTCAGAAGAGTTCGCACTTAACTTACTCGTGCGACCTGATATGTTCTCTTAGTCACTAACTTTCCCTTTCTGGCATTAACCAACATATAAGTTTTTAGACCGCACAACAATTGCCCCCCAGCTCCATTAGTTCTTTAGGACAAAATGGAGCTTCCTTCTATTATAAGTGTGAGCGACGTCATGACATTATCTTGAGATCTGTAAAGAGTCGTCAATTCTCAAATCATATCTTTTCAGAATCACACGTACCTTCTCTTGACAGATGAAACCACGTGTCACCTTTTCTCAGCAAAACTCGAGGAGACTTTTCCATTTTTTGAGCAGACACAATGATAGTGATGATGCCAGCTATTGTCTTAAATCGAGTGGTTTCAAATTTTGAAAAGATACCAATTTAATTCGGAAAATCAACTCTCGCATGAATTTCGGCCTCTGGATCTGAAAATTAAATACCTTGATCTACGGCTGTGATTCGATGACACTCGACATATATATATTAAAAAAATTTATCCGCCTCTTCTTCAAAACTCGAACCCTATCACCCTATTTCTCTCACCTCTGAAGTCCGAAGCGCTTATAAGGAAAATCCCCCCGACGTCATCTTCTGTTTCATAGCTTGCACAAATCCGTCATCTTCTCTGACCAAGTTATCACCGCAATCCTTCAGACAACATCTCAGTACTTCAATCTTCGAAGAAAGGTTAGTATATATCCTCTCCTTCTCTTATTATTTCTTCGATTTTTTCAAAAAATTCAGATTCTAGAAATAGGGACAATTCGTAGAGCCTAAATACCCTGAACAAGAACTCATCCCACACTCGGATGGAATGAAAAACGTTTATTTTTTAGACCCGCTCCGTTAATTTAGAATAGAACATTTTTTTTTGATGATCGATGAACCCTATTAAGAATTTTAGGGTCTGAATCCTTATTTTTTGAAAACCATAATCAGCCAAGTGACGAATTATCAAAGAACTGCTCAAACACTTTTTATGAATCTGTAAATTGATTAGAAAAAATCCAATGAGCAGCTTGATGATGCAATCCTAGGATGACCCTCAAAATTGCACGCATATAGTGAAGATTCATGATGCTCGTATAGGACTAAACCCATCCATATTTCTTTTCAGATGTCTAGTAGTGAGAATTTTAGGGAAGGGAATGCATTTTCAAGATAATCTTCCAATTCCAGTGTTAGCTCTATAAATCTCGATGACTACCTTGAGCCAAAACCTGAAGTAGAGATAACCAGGGTCAAGCAGAATAGTCCTCGCATTGGTGACCTTCCTCCAGACCAATGGCCTCGGAATATCAGGGACGCCCCTGCATTCACAACGGGTTACCAATATGTGGAAGGGGATTGGTCATGTACCAATAAAAGGGCAAGCTGCACAACGAACAAGCTCAGTAAGATCGTGTGCAACTACAAGATTGTCATCCCTCTTCGCCTTCCCAAGGAGTTCAATCGACCACACACACCACCTCGCAGAATTGCCTCTTTCTCTGAAGTAGTTCTCAAATGCGGTGTCCACCTCCCACTTCATCCTTACATAAAATCAATCGTCGATTACTATGGAGTCGTCCATTTTCAACTAACTCCAAACATTTATAGATATATGGTAGGTCTGTACATACTATACTATAAATTAGGTTTAGAAAACCCCACTCCTGAAGAGTTCGCTTGGTTCTACCAAGTAAAATCAAACCTGTCAGACTTCGGCTTCTTTTATGCGAGCAAGTGGTTGCACCAAGCCATAAAAACTATCTACGGGGTCCGCAACAACATGGGAAAATGGAAAAGTCTATTTTTTCACTTTGACTACGTGGATAACAGCTTCTTTCAGAACCCTGGTAGGTAACTTTCAACTTATTGCCTTCTCTACATAAATATATTATTATGATCGCATTTGTATATCATCGCAGATAACAGGGAATGACCAGGTCTCTCCAAAGAGCAGCTCGCAATGGTGTATAAAATAAATAACCTTCCGATCAA
This sequence comes from Parasponia andersonii, assembly GCA_002914805.1. Classification (NCBI taxonomy): domain Eukaryota; kingdom Viridiplantae; phylum Streptophyta; class Magnoliopsida; order Rosales; family Cannabaceae; genus Trema; species Trema andersonii. The sequence goes on from JXTB01000294.1 coordinate 188,126, forward strand.
AGAATTTGATTGGAAGAAGCTTGGGACGTCCAAGAACTTGGTTGCCTGCGAACTGCTTCCAAAGGGAGCTGCCCTTCTAGATTCTGCCCATCTTCTAACTAAACCCTCGAGCTTGAAAAAGAAACCGAGGAAGCAAAAGGATAAGAGTGCCTCATCTTCCAAACCTAGGAAACAAAAAACACCTGCCACTCTTACAACCTCAGAACCATCATCTCTAGAAGCTGCATCACCACCGATTTCTCAGCAACAAGAAGGTAGTTATTTTTCTCTTCTTTTTGTCGCATCGTACACCTTGTATGCTAACCAACCATTTGTACAGATATGGTAATTGGCAGCGGACTGGGAGTACCGCCTTCAACTCTGGGGTCGATGGCAAAGTCCAAAACACCAGACGGCACACTACCTTTGTTGAAAGGGAAAGAGAAGGTTGGCACTTCAAGGAAACGAAAGGTCACCTTTGAAGACATCCCAACAAGCTCGCCTCTTCCTCAGTCTCCACTAACTGTGAGCCAGTCTGAGCCACCCAAGAAGACGGCCACTTCTGATGAAGGACCAAGCCAGGTCGATAAAGACGAGGAGCTTTTCGCACTCCTTCGTCAACTGCCAGAAAAAGCTAGTATGAGCACGGCCTTTATCGACTGTTTTACCTCTGAATATGGCTGATAGAGGATGAAGCGACAAATAACCAAGGTTGCCTTCAGCTCTGCAATGAGGATGTTGGCGAATGTAAGTATCCTTTATCTTCACTCTTCAACGTACTTTTCTGGTATTGATGTGTTATATTTTCAGACTACTGCGGCTGTTGTCCTGATGCATGATCCAATCCTCGAATGTCTGAAAAAAGCAGAAAAAGTCGAAGAAACAACCCAAGCATTTGAGGACTCGGAGAAAGCTCATGAGGAAGAGAGAAAAGCCTTTGAATTAGAGAGGCAGCAGCTGCTCGAAGGTCTGACCAAGGAAAAGCTTGAAAAGGAGAAGCTCGAGGAGAAAATTAAAGAATTTGAGAAGATCATCTCCGAACATCCGGATCGCATGAAAGAGGCGACAACAGAGGTGGCTCACAAGGCTATAGAAGAGTTCAAGGCTACTAAAGGCAAGGAGCTCGAAGAAAAAGCCAGTAACATCGCCTCGTCGACAATAATATATAATATCTTCTGGGAGCATCTAGACTTCGACTTTTCCATCCATAGTGAAGATGTGGTTGAGCTTGTCTAGAGTTTGAGAGAAGTGGAGGCTAACTAGACTGGAGACGGTGGAGCGAGCACATCTGCATAGATTTTTTTTTATTTTAGAACAATGCGGGCTTGGTCCTCTTTTTGTTTGTAATACTTTGCTTGCGTACGGGTGCGAGCTTTTATCAATAAATGGTTTATTCCTGTAAAACAATTAAAAAACTGCATTGTAATATAAAGATGCATAATTTAACCAAGTAGTCAATCACTAGGTGACTGATCGGTACGCTATTACGATTCGAATCTAACAAACTTAAAACGGGTTTTAAGTGTTAGGATAGGTTAGGTCGCTTAAGAAAATAGTAAGTATGAGTGATGCGAACTCAATACTATTTTTCAAAAGTTCTATGGCAAAATGTAATATAGCAACGTATCACATCGAACAATGAATGTTTTACTTAGTTACTTTGTTGTTAGAGGAGGGAAATTGCGTAGTACGACATACTATGGCATGAAGCGAGGAGAAAATCTTAGGATTTTCTTAAAGTTTTTAGAAATTCAGCAGCGATCTCTAAAATTTCAACCTCTAAATAGACGTTTGCATAGTCCCTTAGGAAGCAAGTAGGAGATAATATTATGATCCTACTACACCCCGAGTTTTATGGTGTTTGAATACTACCATAAAAACTATAAAAGGCAAACCAAAATGAATGATCGATGAGGAGACATCCTTATTGATGATGACGAATGACGAATAACGAATGACGAATAATGAATGATGACCAATGAGTGACGAACAATGAATGATGACCAACGAATGACGAATATAAATAGATATCTTTATTGACGAATGACGAATACATGAAGATATACATGAAGATTTACTGATAACAGTGACAAAGTTGTTCTGCATTCCAAGCAAGCTCAATCTTTTTTCCACCAGTGCGAGCTAACTTATATGTCCCACGTCGAATAACGGCATCAATAACATATGGCCCTTCCCAAAAGGGTCCAAATACACCAGTATCGTGCTCTTTATTATTAGGTAGAACCTGTTGAAGAATAAGATCACCAACTTCAAACCCTCGGCTTCTAACATTAGAGTTATAATATCGAGCAGTGCACTGGTGATTTGATGTGATCTGAAGCTGAGACTGCTCGCGCTTTTCTTCTAAAAGGTCGAGCTCAATCCTCATCAGCTTGCGATTTTGATCTTGCTCATAGGTAGATCGTCGTAGAGAGCTCACACCAATTTCTATTGGTACCACTGCTTCGTATCCATAAGCTAAAGAGAATGGACTCTCTCCAGTAGTGGTTCGTTAAGTGGTGCAATAAGCCCACAATACTTCAAGGAGTACTTCTGGCCAAGCTCCTTTGTGCTCTTCCAGCTTTGTCTTTATGTTCTATTTAAGTATCTTGTTTATAGCTTCGACCTGTCCATTAGCTTGTGGATGAAAAACAGCAG
>JXTB01000294.1:199819-210224 GCA_002914805.1 Parasponia andersonii
TAAATTAGGAAATAATTAAAACTCTTTTAATTAATCCTAATTAATTAGAAACTTATAACTTATATAAAGTTTCTATATCTATACAGTATTTATATCTAATAATAATCAAATAATTCTAATAATTAAATAAAGATCATATATAAATTTAATTGTAATAGAAATATAATCATTATTAAATTTCTATTATTTATTAAAATTATATTAATTATAAAAGGATATAACTCTTCTAATTAATTAATCATATTAATTAATTACTTAATTAATCTCATTAATTAGCTGTCTAATTAATCTCATTAATTAGCTGTCTAATTATTCTCATTAATTAGTAGAGTTACTAATCTAATTAGTTTTTTTAACTATATTCCAATTACTATAATTAGCATAGTTACTAGATAAATAGTTATTACAATTAACTATTGAATATTAATCTAATTAAATTCAAATCATTTCTATCCTAATTAATCTCACTAATTACGAATTTAAATAATCTATGGATAGTAATTATTTAAATCTAATCCGATTAGATTTAGTTTCGAATTAAATTCAAAAACTATATCTTAATTTAAATCAAATTTAAATTAAAGATAATTACTAAAAATAAATTATTCAAATTTAAACTACCATGATTTATAGATAATTATCTAATCATATTTAATCTCATTAAATATCAAATTAATTTGAATAGTTGCTATTTATTTAAATTCGAAATTTAAATAAAACTGATAGGAAATCTTATCTGATTTCAAAAATTAGTAAATATCCTATTCAAATTCAAATTAACTATTAGATTTATCAGGATAATTATCTAATCATATCTACTCTCATTAAATATCCAATTAATTTGAATAATCATTATCTATTTAAATTCAAAATTCAAATAATAGAGATAATATAGGAAATCTTATCCAATTTCAAAAATTAGTAGATCTTCTGTTCAAATTCAAATTAACTTTTAGATAATATCCTATTTATCTAATTAATTCAAATTTAACATAATCCTAAAGTAAATAAAATTTAAAATAGGATAAATCAAAAATAGATAAATATCCTAATCTAATTTGAATAGTTTCCTATTTTAAAATTTGAATTCAAATTAAATAATTATCTAATTAATTAANAAAAAAAAATTCTAGAAAAAATTCAGATTTTGAACTCTTTGAAACATGTTCATGAATCTATCAAGCATAAAATTCCAGAACACCCAAACCCAATTTGCTAGAATCATAATCCACAATTTTTCTCACTATGCAAAAATCAATAGTATACGTAATAAATATCATTCATTACCATGAATCATTTAACTATCATAAATAAAAATTGCTCAAACTCAATCACATAACCTAGATATTCAATTCTAAATCAATATTATGCTATACATATAAACCAAAGCTCTGATACCAATGGTTGGTAAATTGACCTAACACTTAGAAAAATCATGCATGCATGCAGATATGGAAAATACATGATCATATCATGAACGCAGTGGAAAATATAGCGGATTTAGGTTTTACATGAAAACAGTTTTCATAATCATATAACACACATGCATCTTATACAGGATCATATACAACATAAATCAAATCTAGATACAAAACCCTAGAGATGAGATTAGGGTTTACCTCTTGTAGCGTGTTTCTCCCTGATTTCTTTATTAATGGTGATCAAACCTCCAATCCTAGATCTTCTTGTCTATGCTCTTGCTCTTGGTTGATGAGACGAGTGGGCACCAAGTCGAAACCTTCGTTGGAGAACGATTAAGAACACCTTTTTGATCCTATGGAACACCGGAATGTGAGATGAGACTATGAGATTATAGAAAACCTTTTTCACTCTCACTTAACCTAGGCTGGCTGAAATCTCTCTCTCTCTCTCCCTGTGTCTATGCATGTGACTCTCTTAGAGTTACTGTGTAGTTTTTTCTGTCATATATCTTATATATATGGAACCCAAATCTGCTAACCCTAATCGAATTAGGATTAGGCTTGTTCTCCAATTTAGGCTTTGCGTGTATTTATATAAATATGTCCAACTCATGAAACTTATTTATAAAAATACCAACTTCTGTGTAGAATCATTATTTTACACAGTTTTATGAAACTAATTCCACAAATACCACCAACCAATTAATGAGCTTAATTGAACTAAAGAAGTGACCTAATGGATCCAAATAATCTAAGCTCTAATAATATGATAAATATATAATAACTCTTATTATGGTATTTATATAAATATTATTAGTAAAGGAGACACTCTACTAAAGGCTCAATAATACACTCTTAGATTAAATGTCATGCCTTTTATAGATTTAATCAACTAACCTTGATTAACTGATCCATCTAGCATATTCTATACCACATATATAATCCCTATACAATGCCATAGTTGGATAGGTGAAATTACCGTAATACCCTTCCAACACCTATTTACCTTTAAGTTACCATCTTTCTATCAAGGAATAATGTTGTCGATAATTTTGTTCTCAATGGCCATTTAGACAAAATTATCAACCAATTCACAAAGTGAATACTAAGATCTTAGATTTAATTATTCTATGAATCTTGAAAGAACCTAAAGTAGCATTAATGTATAGTGTCCTTAACTATTTGGTGTTCCTATCAATTCATAAGCCATAACCTCTAATACATCAGAGTTTACCTCTAACTTCATAGAGGTTAGTCTTTTAATAAATCAAAAGGCTATAACCCTTGAAAGCAAGTCTAGTCAAACATCAAAGATTAAGATTTATATGCTAAGAGCTAGTTTATGATAATATAAGAATTGTGTTACGGTACTCTTATTATTTATATTACTTGGTTCTGTTTAATACACATAACTTGTTATTAGTATTTCTATCAGAAGTCAGATACTTCAATGATTTGAGACACATCATTCTTGTTGAGATAGAAAAACACTACAACCTATAGTAAATAAAGTATGCCATCTTTATTTACAGATTGTAAACTACTTCATTTAGACTTAGATAAAGAAACACGTCTCCCCATAATTAATACTTAATCATGTTTTTTTCTTTATACACATATAAAGTCATGGAATCTTTTTCAGATGAATAAACTATTCAACTAAGATAGTTTAATCTAGCAAATATTATAATTTCATATAAGAGATAGTTATTTATGCTCAAAAGGATAAAATTAGAAATCTACTTTTTAGGGCAAAAATCCCAACAAATCTAACATACAAGACAAATGGAGCAAGAAAAATTAACCGAAATGCCCAAAAATCAACTAAAAATAGCCAAAAAAACTGAAATTTTCTTTGCTGGCATAATCAATCGACCGACTGACAGAATCAGTCGACCGATTCTATCAGATTCGATTGACTGAAAACAACAGAGATATAATGTGGCTTTCGGTAACTTTCGATCGACCAAATCTGACAGTGACCAAATTATCAGATTCAATTTTTTTGAAATTGGCTCGTCACTTTATCAACCCTAAAACCAAATAGGGTTTTCAATGGGCAAAATGAGGGTCGTTCTAGTCCTTAGTAGGTCGGAAATGGGTTGAAACTTCATGATTTAAGTAAAAAATGACCGCAATTTGCCCAAAATTTGACCCAAAACTCATAATTTTGATGAAAATTAGCCTGCATGAATAATTTTTCGATAAACCGAAAGCCAAAATTGGTCTGCCAAAAATACTATTCACAGTACAGATCTGGAAAATTTTAGATCTGCTTAAATGGCTTTAAACATCAAAATAAACCCGAAAATGATGTTTTTAGCCCCAAATACGAATTATGAACTACTCAAAAGCTAAAACCTAACCCTCATAGCATTAAATACTTAATAAATCATGTATAATCTAAACCCTAAAAAATCCAAATAGGCATAGATTATGAAAACTATAGATATGCATGAAAATCTAATCAATTTTAACATGGAATTCTGCTCTGATACCACTTGTTGGGAATGAATATGGGATTGCAAATACCAAATACAAACTTTAGATTATTCATGTAAAACTGATAGGTAGGAATTCATTAAGTATATATGAGTCCATGATAAATATTGTAATCTGGACGATGAATCGAAGGCAGAAGCATCAGAAAGTAACTATATGATTGCCAGAGACTTTGGTCTTTTGTACAACCTAATCCCTAAAACACTCAGATAAAATTCTCTGTAACTGACGGCAGGCCACATAGAGATTAAGCGTGTGTGAAAAGGTGGTGGGGACTATTACCCTAACATTATCTTTATATAGTCCCTTATTAGATATCCATCATAATATGGTATCCAAACCCAATTAAATATCATGACCCATCCTTATTAAATCACTTATTGAGTCATTAGATATCCATCATAATATGGTATCCATACCCAATTAAATATCCTGACCCATTCTTATTAAATCACTTATTGAGTCTGCTGAAAAACAATATGACTCTATATAATTATTAAAATATGTGGTCTAATATAGGAAACAAAATTTCCTAACATTCTTTGGCCAAGTTTTCATAGTCACCGTGTATACTTGCTGCCTGCCCTCAAAAGTGCCCTCAAAAGGGCCTCTTTACAGGGCCTCTTTATAGGCCTCTTTATATATCAAATCTTCAAGCCAACTTCAATTGTCATTGCAGGCCGCCAATGTAATATTTCTTGGTGATGTTCTCCACCTCGGGACGTACATATACAACTACGTCCTCCAATTTTACGTTATTCCTTTTTCTTGTTTAATTGAATACCACGATGAAGAATAGACGATTCTATTCTGTTGGTCTCTAAAATATTAAATAAGTCTCATTTTAGTCTTAAATTATAAATTTTATTATCTTGATCCTTATACTACTAAAGTAATTCACGTTAGCCCTTAGACACTTATTCTATTACCCTTTTATTAAATTTATAATGGAAAAAAATAGTAGCTCTATACAAAACTTAAGTTTACCTTAGGTTCCTCAACTTTTCATTTTTGTCGATTACTGTTAAAAAAATTTAATGGAAGATATTAAAAGGACTAAAATGGAACAATTCTCAGTTCAAAAAAAAAATGAAACAATTCTACTGGTGTAAGGACCAGAATGAGACTTTAGCATTAGTTTCTTGGATTTGATGATGTCTTACGGGGAAAAGCCAAAGAACAAAAGAACAGGGATGGTGCCTCTGAAAAAAGTTGGGACCTCGGCTGATGATGAGTGGGCTCCTCTGTTGCAAAGTCAAGTTAGATGATGAAAAAAAGAACAAAAAAAAAAAAAAAAAAGATTAGAAGATCGCGGTACAAAGAATAAAAATGGGTTTTTGGTTCACCTCAGAATAATCTTAATAAAAATGGGTTTTTGGTTCACCTCAGAATAATCTTACTCAATCTGGAGGACTAAAAAAGAATTATTTAAATTTTTTATTGATAATCCAGCTTGAACTGTGGCCACTAAGAATAAGTAATCAGTGAAACAAATCATTCAATTGTGGTCTGATAAAAAAAAAAAAAAATCATTCAATTGTGACGTTCTATTCTTCATGATTATGACTTACCCGATCAGCATCCTAATTGAAGTATTGTGCGGTCTAAAATCCTAAGGTCGCATAAGGGCTAAGTTCGACCTCCTCCGTGATGGTTATATGCGACCTCTTCCACAGGTTATATGCGACCTCATCCGTGATGATTATGTGCGATCTCTTCCATAGGTTATCTGCGACCTTCTCCGTGAAGTCTCTTTTTGCATAAGTATGTGCGTCTCTTTCTGTACAAGTGGTGGGAAACCTACAAGAAAAAGGAAACAGAAGTATATGCTATGTCAAACAGGAAACCTACAAGGAAAGGGAAACAAAAGTCTCCTATTTATGATCAACTAGTTATCCGTTTTGAATGGTTATCCAATTATGTTGTTACTTAATTTATGTTACTCAATTGTATAGTTACCCGTTTATACAATTAGGATCCTAAGGACATAGGGTTACCTTTACCTATATAAAGGGGACTCAATGTTCCGAAGGTAAGCAAGTTTTGAGTATTCCAATTGCTCTTCAGTTTTTTCCAATCTCCAGACAAGACGTTGTAACCTTGAGTGTTCATAATTCTTCATAAAAATAGTGAAAAAACAGTGGACGTAAGCTCATTTTTTTCGGGGCTGAACCACTATAAAATCCTCTCTCCTTATTTGTTTTGATTACTAACTCAATTCGCACAAGCCACATCTCTTGATTTTTTCTAAATTTATTGTTGACAAAACCTCCATCAACAATTGACGCTAGAAGGAGGGCTATTCCGGCAGAAAAATTTGTCAAATTCCACCTTTTCAATAATGGCAAACACTAGAAATACTACCAAAATCACCGGAACTAGCCAAAATCAACCTCAAAGTACTGCTGCTACACAGGCAGCCCCTGCTCCGGATCAGCCTACTATGACTGCAACAGAGAATCTTTCCCAGAGACAGGATCGTATGGAGGAAACGCTCATGAACCTTCAGCAAGTCACTAACCAGATCAATGACACCTTGCGACGACTTGCTGAAGGGCAGATGGTGACACCACCACAACATGAACGTCCCAAAGAACGTCCTACTCAATTACCTAAGAAGGGAATACAGATCCTCGAGACGAGAAGATGCGGCCAGCCAAGAACTCAGCAGGAGCATCATGAAGATCGCATCTCCAAAGGGAAAGGCAAGGTCGCAAACTTGCCACCAGAATCTGGTACGGAGAGTTCAAGTACGAACCGTGATCATATACAACCTTCCCGTAAATCCACTAATAGCCAGGATCGCTTGAGCGGCGAACAAGGATGACCATCGAGAAGCGTCTTCGAAAGAATCAGCAGGGAGTCAAGACAAGATCCTGCAGACTTAAGACAGTATTTGGAGCGACGACGTGGTCATGATCGATCTGTATCGCATCACAATGACCAGAGCCGGTCTCGTCGCACTATGTCACTGGATTCCTCTCGTAGGTCGCAGAAGACTCTACCTGACCAACCCGCTGTGAAATAGGATAACGAACGAAGGTCACTTTTACCACCAGCAAGGAATGATGCTTTCCCTCTGAATTTCGATGTTCACAATTTAAGGATTGCATTAGATGCACTTGCTGACTGAGACGATGAGCTCGCTGATGGGTATCGACAGTCGCCATTCAGCGAGGAGGTTCGAGCTGCAGCCCTTCCCACCGGATTCAGACTTCCCACCATCAATACTTTTGATGGGAAAACTGATCCACAGGACCATATGGATCACTTCAGTGACTTGATGGAACTTCATCGGGTCAGTGATCATGCACGCTGCAGATGTTTCGCTGTAACACTCTCAGGAGCAGCGAAAAAGTGGTTTCGAGGACTTAAATCCGGTTCAATTTCGTCCTGGCAACAATTACAGATGGCGTTTTTAAGACAGTTTCAGGCCGCAAAGAATTTCACTGTTCCGCTTGTCAGTTTGTCCGTAATCCGACAAGGTCCAGAGGAGACTCTACGGTCTTATCTCAATCGGTTCACTTCAGAGCAAGCGAAGGTCAAAAACCCACCTGAAGGAGGAGTTCTTACTCTTATGATGGCTGGAGTGCGACCAGAAACAAAACTCTGGGAGAAATTGCTTGAGCGAGAGTGTAGAACTCTCGAAGATTTCTACCAAAGAGTTGGTCGACATCTAAGGTTAGAATCTTCATGTGAGAATCTTCAAAAGACTAAAAAAGGAGGGAGGACAGATGCGGCAAAAGATGCGGTCATCACCAACAACAGCGGTAATAAGAAAAACAAAAGGAATAATAAACAGACAAATGAGAATCAGCCTAGACCTAAAAGGCAGGAGATTTCAAAAGCTCCCATGAGGTTTAATAACCATACTAAATTAAACGCGCCCATAGATCATATCTATGCGGTCACAAATCAGAAGGAGCGATTCCGACAACCAGAACCAATGAAGCGGGACAGGGCAAAGTGCGATCCCAACAAGTTTTGCCGATATCACAATGATATTGGGCATGATACTAATAATTGCTTTGCCCTGAAAGATGAAATTGAAAGGCTGATTAGAGAGGGACGATTGCGGCAGTACACCAAGAAGAGCGACGAAAGGCGAGAAGAAGACCAACAGCGACCTCCAGAAATTCAGCGTGAGGTGCGAACTATTTTTGGGGGACCGCATGTTAGAGGAGATTCCAAGCGAGCACAGGATAGATACGCACGAGAAGCTCGATAGCAGCCGTTGATCAACGTCATGCATCTTGATCAGCGACCACGCAAGCTTCAACGAGTACCGAAAATGGATATTACCTTCACAGAGCAAGATGCAAGGGAAGTCCATTATCCGCATAATGATGCGCTGGTCATAAAAATTAACTGTGAAAGCACACAGTTGTGGCGAGTATTGGTCGACAACGGAAGTGCTGTGGACATCCTATACTTCGATGCCTTCAAAAAGATGGNGGTATCGACAGTCGCCATTCAGCGAGGAGGTTCGAGCTGCAGCCCTTCCCACCGGATTCAGACTTCCCACCATCAATACTTTTGATGGGAAAACTGATCCACAGGACCATATGGATCACTTCAGTGACTTGATGGAACTTCATCGGGTCAGTGATCATGCACGCTGCAGATGTTTCGCTGTAACACTCTCAGGAGCAGCGAAAAAGTGGTTTCGAGGACTTAAATCCGGTTCAATTTCGTCCTGGCAACAATTACAGATGGCGTTTTTAAGACAGTTTCAGGCCGCAAAGAATTTCACTGTTCCGCTTGTCAGTTTGTCCGTAATCCGACAAGGTCCAGAGGAGACTCTACGGTCTTATCTCAATCGGTTCACTTCAGAGCAAGCGAAGGTCAAAAACCCACCTGAAGGAGGAGTTCTTACTCTTATGATGGCTGGAGTGCGACCAGAAACAAAACTCTGGGAGAAATTGCTTGAGCGAGAGTGTAGAACTCTCGAAGATTTCTACCAAAGAGTTGGTCGACATCTAAGGTTAGAATCTTCATGTGAGAATCTTCAAAAGACTAAAAAAGGAGGGAGGACAGATGCGGCAAAAGATGCGGTCATCACCAACAACAGCGGTAATAAGAAAAACAAAAGGAATAATAAACAGACAAATGAGAATCAGCCTAGACCTAAAAGGCAGGAGATTTCAAAAGCTCCCATGAGGTTTAATAACCATACTAAATTAAACGCGCCCATAGATCATATCTATGCGGTCACAAATCAGAAGGAGCGATTCCGACAACCAGAACCAATGAAGCGGGACAGGGCAAAGTGCGATCCCAACAAGTTTTGCCGATATCACAATGATATTGGGCATAATACTAATAATTGCTTTGCCCTGAAAGATGAAATTGAAAGGCTGATTAGAGAGGAACGATTGCGGCAGTACACCAAGAAGAGCGACGAAAGGCGAGAAGAAGACCAACAGCGACCTCCAGAAATTCAGCGTGAGGTGCGAACTATTTTTGGAGGACCGCATGTTAGAGGAGATTCCAAGCGAGCACAGGATAGATACGCACGAGAAGCTCGATAGCAGCCGTTGATCAACGTCATGCATCTTGATCAGCGACCACGCAAGCTTCAACGAGTACCGAAAATGGATATTACCTTCACAGAGCAAGATGCAAGGGAAGTCCATTATCCGCATAATGATGCGCTGGTCATAAAAATTAACTGTGAAAGCACACAGTTGTGGCGAGTATTGGTCGACAACGGAAGTGCTGTGGACATCCTATACTTCGATGCCTTCAAAAAGATGGAGTTAAATGAGAGCGACCTGAAGCCAGCCGCCACTCCCCTCTATGGTTTTACTGGTGACAGCCTGATCCCTATGGGCATGATTGAACTGATGGTCAGCGTTGGGACTTTTCCAAGGGTTTCATCAATAATGACCCAGTTTTTGGTGGTAGATTGTCCATCTGCCTTCAATGCTGTGCTAGGAAGACCGACATTAAGGGAACTTCGAGCTGTCACCTCGATTTATCATCTAACAATGAAGTTCCCGACCCAACATGGGGTAGGCGAGGTGCGAGGAAATCAATATGATGCGAGGACTTTCTATAACAACTCGCTGAAACTCGTAGCAAAGGATGCGACATCCCGCACAATGATGGTCCACTTGCCAGAAGAAGCGATCGAAGAGTCAGTCGTGGCAGCGGATGAAGCGTCAGTCGTGGCAGCAGATGAAGCGTCAGTCGTGGCAGCGAACAAAACGTCAGCCGAGGCAGCGAGCAAAGCTCCAGTCGGATCGTCAGATAAAGCGTCAGTCGAATCGTCAGTGAAAGCGTCAATCGAAACAACTAGTGAAGACTTCAATCCTCGAGAAATTGACGAAGTCAAAACTGGACCCGTTGAAGACCTGGAAGATTTATCATTCGATCTGTCTTCCAGGACTTTGAAGATTGGAACGGAGGTTCAAGGACCTATGCGAGCTTCATTGATCGCTTTTCTGAGGTCTAATTTGGATGTCTTTGATGGCAGCATT
>JXTB01000294.1:236756-259934 GCA_002914805.1 Parasponia andersonii
CGTTCCATTCAAGTTTTACAAAAAAAAAAAAAAAAAAAAAAAAGATTTTCATTATTTCGTTAGAGTGGTCTTTTTTCTTGATGTTATTGTCCATAACAATAATTTACGCACTTTTTTGAAAAAAGTTGACAACTAGGATAACAAGAACATCTTTTCAGGAAATTTAAATGACAAACTGTTTTGCAGTATATTCTTTACCAAATTGGCCAACAATTTTAGTGACTATGACAACACAATATGGTGTAGAATAAAAGACAGAAGACTTAATCTGTAGTCTTTACTAGGTGGTGTAGAATCCTTTTTCTCCTCATGGATCCCTATAACTCTCCTCCCTTTATTTTTACTTTTTTTTTTTCCATTTTTTGCGCTTTGACCCTTTAACCCCTAATTGCTCTCATTTCTACTATTTTATCTCAGTTTTTTTTTTTTTTTGTTATAATCTAATTAAAGGATGGAAAAAGTGACCATGAGAAGCACAAGTAGTCAAGCTAAGATGTTGGGCACTGTAGTTTCAATAGGAGGTGCATTTGTGGCGACTCTCTATCGAGGCCCACCAATCATACTAGCTCCATCGTCCAATATTTCACTTCATGGCCAACCTCTTCTTCAAAACGACACAAAATCCAACTGGGTCGTTGGTGGCCTTCTTTTAACAGCTGAGTATGTCTTGGTTCCACTTTGGTACATTGTTCAGGTAAATAAATACACATTTTACCAATCTATAAATAATGTCTTTACTAAATTGGCATACATGCAAGTAAAACAATGGAGTTTATAATAATATTAACTTTAAGACGTTTGTTATTAATATGTACAGACGCAGATTATGAAAGAGTACCCCAATGAACTGACTGTGGTATTCTTCTACAATCTATTTGTGAGCATATTTGCTGGAGTTGCGGGATTGATTTTGGAAACAGATTCAAGTGCTTGGAAATTGAGGCCCGGTATTGCTTTGGCGTCCGTATTGTGCTCGGTAAGAAAATTGTTCAATTTTAGAGTCTCAATTATTATTTCTCACTTTTTTTTTTCTTAATCTAAGTCTTATGCCCGATAAGTTTTTTTTTTAATAAAATTATGGTTTAACTAATGAATTCTATTTATTACAAATTAAAGAAAAATATATATTACTACCCAATTCTCATCCTACTCAATGAAAGATAATAAGCTTGACTCGAACCTAAGACCAAGATCCTAAACAGTGGATGTTTCTATAACTTGAGTCAATCTGGTTCGTTATGTCCATTATGTCAATGTAGCCTTTATCTGAGTCCTTAATTTCTGTTATTGAAAATGTTTGTGTTTGACCAATACATTAACAACACGTCACATGTTTTAACTTTTATTACGATTAGGGAGTTTTTGGGTCGTTCATAAATAATACAGTGCACACATGGGCCTTGCACTTGAAGGGGCCTGTCTATGTGGCGATGTTCAAGCCACTCTCCATTGCAATTGCTGCTGCCATGAGTTTCATTTTTCTTGGTGATTCTCTTCATCTTGGAAGGTACCAAAACAAAACATCTCCATTTTATAGATATATGGTATATATGTCTTCATGTATATTAGGAAAAAAAATTGCGTAATATTGACTTATATGCCACTATTGTTTTCTTCTTAATCAGTATAATCGGAGCAACAATGATATCTATTGGGTTTTACACGGTAATGTGGGGAAAAGCAAAAGAAGATATGATGGAAGAACTAGAACAGTCTCATATTGAGAGCCTTGAATCACCACCAAGCCACAAGACACCTTTGCTGCAAAGATATAAAAAGTGAGGGGAAATAGAACAAAATTTCGAAAAATGTAATGTGAAAAAAAGAAAAAAGAAAAAAGACTATATGTGATGTAATATAATGATGTATCATAAATTTGCAATTAGAGAGCACTATCAAAGTAACTTGATAGAAAATGCGAAGACTCGAAAGGACGAAAGTTTTAATGCATGTGCGCCAGAAAACCTACGTCGCCCTCGTTACAGAGAGCAAGGACTACGTTGTCGTTTAGAAATTAGAACCTTTTTGTCTTCTAAAAGATAGAGCAAAGGTTAGATGGCGTAGGATAGTACCTGTCATTTAGTGGTTGCAGCTAGCGGTAAGCACATTTTCTTGAAGGTTTAAGTTCAAATTCTCTCTCATAAGTTTAAAAAAAAAAAAACAATTTATATTGACAATTGAGCCAAATGGGGTTACTCATGATGTGTGGAATGGGAGAAGATGGATTCGAGTTGGTAGAGTCAAGAAAATTATATTCAATAAAATTTTCCTCGTTCCATTCAAGTTTTACAAAAAAAAAAAAAAAGAAAAGGAAAAGAAAAGACACAACTATTATAATCGGAAATTGATACGAACGTCTGCTACGTGTACTACCTCGAAAAAAATATATATATACAAAATATTAGTTTGATCGTAATTCAAGTCTCATTTTGTTTATATGAAACCATCAAATAAGATATGGTTCTTAAAATCACAAACAAAAGGCAATAGTTTTGTTCAGATTAAATATTTAAAATGATATTCCTATTTCTTCGACAATTATAAATGAGAAATAGTATAGAAGAGCACAAATAAACAATTTATCCTTTCGATTAAAAGCTCAAACTTGTAATTTCCTTCTTTAGTAAACATTGCAACGATAGTATTACATCAAATTTATTGATGTCTGAACCTCTACACTAAAGCTCATCAAAATATTATAGGTATGAAACCAACCTCTAAATATCCTTCTTTGCTTCTCTACCTGATCATATAGAATTATGAGTAACGTATTCATCAAAATAAGCAAATCCCGGCACAGGTAAGATTACCTATTAATTGTTGCAAAACGCAAGGCAAACCCCATCATCACCTTGGCTAAATTTGTATCGAGACGTTACATGCAGACTACATCAAGAAACACCAAACGTACATACATCCTCCATCTCTCTCGGAGCAAAGGAAGTTCGGCGGTGAGTATAATATTACTTGGGGGATCATGGCGAAGCATGCAAAAGATCAAATAGAGGTTGAAGTTAGCTTAACTTTTTCCCACAATCTTCTCTCATGTCTTGAGATCATCCGACGCAGCGGAAGGTATGCAATGTGTTGCAAGAATGTCTAAAGTTGCTTCCCTCGCTGTTTTTGTCTGCAAAACAACTATCTGCGCAAAGAAGTTTTAACCGAGCAAAAGTTAGAAACCATGTGTCTGCTCCTCACAACGTTTTAAGAGAGAGAGAGAGAGAGAGAGAGAGAGAGAACCTGATCATATTCTAAATCAAACTTCAGATATTCCTCATTACAGCTCTCCACCATGTTGGCCAATGTCTTGAGATTTCGCACAGGCTTACCATTGAAAGCAAGAATCTAAATAGACAACCAAGATTTTAACAAGTGAACAACAGTGTAATAAAACCAGATTGAAGGATGAAAAACTTGAGTAAGCAATATACATATATATATATATATACATATATACTGACCTGTGTATTCACAATGTCCTCGTATCCAATATTAACGTCGGCTACAAGAACCTGGAGAAATTCAGAACACATACTGAGCCTTGAAAGCAAGATGAACAGGAAAACAAGGAAAAAATAAGACGGAGGAGAAACCTGAGAAACAACGACAACTTGTTCATCAATAGACTGCGCCATTGCATGTAGATGCTTGTCCAACAGTTTTACTGGAGCGTCAAACTCGTATTCTTTCCCGTACTGAAAAGAACAGTAAAACCCAGAGTTCAAAATATTAGAATTTAGGATAACACTGCATATCCCAACTTTTGTACCAAATTTTGTTGTACCAACACATGTGGCATATAAATTGTCATCATCTAATTGGTGTATTAAAACTTACTACAAACATATCACCAATTGAATGGTGACAATTCACATGTCACATGTGTTGGTATTAAAATTTTGGTACAAAAGTTGATAACTTAAGCATTATCCTATAATTTATAAACGAGAAAAAATAAATACACACAAATTTCACAAGCTATGTTTAACATATTATACCTATAAATGCAGAAACCAGGTTCACCACGTTCTTTTGACAGAAACCATTGTCTCTCTTTAACTTAATAAGAAGGGGGTTGGTATTTGATTTTTTTAATTATGGACCTCAATGGTGGAGGTCAATATTGTTACCGCAAAGGAACCAAAATAGGGTTGGTTAATGTATTAAATAGCTCTTCAACTAGACATAACCTTGTCTTAAAACACAGAGAATGGATAGCATCAAAGGTAAATCGCACACCTCAGAACGCAGATATGGAACAGATACAGCACTGAAAACAAATCCAGCAATAATGTAATAAGAAGGTGGTCTGCCCTTAATGTGCGCCGGAATGAGTCGCTTGTGGGTCGCCAGCTTTATATTGTATTCAAGTATCTCTGAATTACGAAGTACTTTCACCAGAGCAGTATCTCCTGTGTATTTTTGAGAGACCAGGTAACTGAAACCTATGCGCTCTCCATGCCTGAATGGAACTGAAATTGTTCCAAGAAAAAAGTTAATGCCTACCAAAAGGGGAAGCAGAAAAAGAAAACGGGTTTGGCTTCACAAGAAAAAAGATGTAGCTCTAATTTGACAGAGATCAAACAAAACATTAAGCGACCACAATTATTTTGTGAACGCCCTACAAACTTGCAGCTTATGATCAAGCAGCACTTCAATAAATGCGGGGTTTAATACAGCTAGTATAACATATGAAGGGCAAAAAAATAGAGAGCGAAGAACAATAGAAAAATTGAAACCAAAAAAAAAAAAAACAGTAGTAAAAGTCTGACCTGTCCCGTCATTAGCAATATTAACCCCATCAAAACTAAGTATAACATCAGATGGTCTTAGAAGATGAGATTCTGGAGCAGTAGGTTCAATTCTTCTGATACGGACACCTTTCTGATCAGGTCCCATCCCAATAGACAATCGCAGATCAGGATTTTCCATTTTCTGCCACTCAACTCCAAGAATTGGGAACCCTAATAAGAAGAGCAGAGTGTACAAATAAGATAAGTTATGACTGCAACAAACACATTTTTTCCAATGACTACTATTTTTTCCTCATAATAGAGGTTGAAACACACCCAAGTTTACCTGTATATGCCCCATTCTTCTCATAATCTTTAATGAAGTGCATAATAACTGGTGTTGGTATGACATAACCTATATTCTCCACATCTTCATGTTTAAGTGACTGAAATGCAATACCGACACATTTCCCCTTATCATTGAAAGCAGGCCCACCAGAGTTTCCAGAGTTAATTGCAGCATCTATCTGTTGAAATTAAATGAAGAAATGAAGAAAAAACGATAATCCAGCTTATGGTGAAAGCAGATTAAGTATTCAGAGTATCACCTGCAGCCCCAAAAGCTCAGTTGAGCCATGAACATAAGATAGTATCTCCATACGTGACACAACACCACTTGTTACAGATATTGTGTCACCCCCAATAGGATATCCCACAACTGTCACAGCATCTTGAAGTGCAGGGAGATCTCCGAACTCCACGGGTGAAACTCCTTCCCAGAACTCATCATCACTCACCGTCAGCATTGCTGAGGCATCAGGAAAATGAAAAAGGAAATTCTTAGTTACATTTTAATAGATTTTAAATTTGCATTGAAAAGTAAATTGAACGAATGACAAGTTGTTTAATTTGCATCTTCTATGATAGCATCTTAAATGTCTTTCAGAAGTACTGCAACCAACACAAGTTCACAACTTTCCAAATGTTAATGTTAAGCTGAACTGTTTTCTCCGAACATTTCAAATCAATAAAAACGTACTAACTATAATCCGCACTAAAGGAAACTTGATCCATTATTAAAACTACTTAAAGAAAATGAACGATAGAAAACAAAGCAAAAGAGCCCAAAGACTATTACTTGCTAAGTTTGATTTTGAAACATGTCATAAGCGCCCCAAACACACTATACATTCAGAGAAAGCAATCTTTTTCTTTTTTTTGGTCAATTTGACTAAATTAGAAGAATTGAGGAATACAAGAATATCATTTATGAGAGGGAGAGCCAATTGAATTTTTAAATAAAATAATAAATAAAAATAATTAGATGGGTTATGGGCATGATCGTTATGGCCATTGCAACCAAACAGTTTAATAAAATCATATCAATTATGTTCCTCCCATGCAACTAGGCAAACAAAGAAAGTGAGTGCAAACCAATTAACTAACATAATCAAGCAACTCGAAACAAAAAAAAAATATATAATAATAAAGAACAAAGAAAAAGGACAAAATTTCCATACCAATATCGCATTCGGTCCCAATGGCTAGCACAGTGGCCAAGTACTTGGTGTCAGACCCGCGCTTCTTGAGCTTAACCTGAGTGTGATGCTCCACAGAATGAGCGTTGGTCAAGACCCTTCTCCCACCAATAATGAACCCACTGCTACTCGAGCTGTACTGCCTCTTTCTCTGCCATGGCAACGAGAAATTGGGCTCCGTATGAACACAGAACACCTTCACCACCGCGTCCATCGACGGAACAACCCTCACAACACTTTCCCACTTCGGCACCGTGAGCGGCGGCTCCGCCACCACGCCCATGGAGTGCGCAACCTCGCCATTCTGGTCCACGTGTCTCGAGCTCCTGTGTTCCGGCGAACCCGCTTCCCTGTTCGACCTCTGTTTCTCCTTCTCCGCTTGGTCTTCTACCTTCCTGGGTCGGCCGCGGCCGCGCCGAGAAGATTGAGTACCGCCGAGATCGGACGCCCCGGAGGGAGGGACTGAAACAGCGTCGTTCGCGGCGGTGGTGGTAGTGGTGGTTGAGGTAGTGGCGGAAGTCGGATGGGTGTACTGGAAATCCATGGTGGTAGTGGTATCGTCAGCTGGGGTTTTGGGTTTTCGACCTCGTTTTCTCTTGTTATCACCCATTATCGACCGAAAGAAGAATTAGAGAACTGGGTCTTTCTGGGTTTGCGAGGTAGAACGCCGTGTAGCATGAAAGTCTAGGGCTTTGTGGGTGGAGATTCAAGATTCTACCGTCCCCTGGAATCAATGGCGGTAGTGGAGGACGAACTCTATAATACTGAGGAGGAGGAGACGTCATTGTTGGGCCTCACTATAGGCCCAATACTCTTTGAGGAAAGGTCCAACGCAGTGTGAGGATGTCAATGTGAGCAAGGCTTTGTGTATCGGCCACGTTTTGAAGAAAAAATACGGTACCGGACCGCCCCAGACCATATTATGTGGACCTAAGTTGACCCGTTACATATAGTTACATATAATAGGAGTCGAGCTAGACCTTAGTCATAAGTTTATAGGCTCGGCCCAACATGATCCACATTTCTATTGCCCCATATTTAGTCCTTTTATATATAATTTTAAATATGTTTCTTAATTAAAATTTAAAAAAAATTTAGTTAAATATTTTCATTTATATACTTTTAGCGTTATTTATTTACTAATTTTTGTTTATTTTTAATTTATTCAAATTTTAAAAGAATATGAATGGATTTAAGACTCATATTTGATATTTTAAAGTATAGAATAACAACGAAATTAGACCCATATTCGGTTCGCATATGCACAACCCCCTTAATAAGAATATAAATTGGAGTGGGTCATCCCATATTTTAGGCAGACCGGGCCTAAGTACTGTATCAAGCCCATATGGGCTTATCAAATGTAGGTCGAGCCAGCTCAACCACTTTACATCTCTAATTTGAGGTCCTTTAATCAGTTTTGAGACCACCTTTTTCAATAAGTTTTTTTAGGAGTGAAAAATAAGGCGCACATGGTATAAAATACGATAATAGTTCTTCTTTAACCTAACTATTTTCTGACATTACCTCATTAGATTTGACATACCTCATACACTTACCCACAAAACTCTTAAACCTCCATTTCTTCTCCCTTCTCTCTCCATTTCACTATTTTCTCTCATTTTTCTCTTAATTTTCTCTTTGAAATCAGAAGAAAAAACCTAATAAAATTGAATTAAAAAATCACCTCAGCTTAAACTCGAAAATTCTACACTCACTTTCGTCAAGAAGCTTTTCTCTTTTCTTCAATAAATCTAAAAAATCCAATAATTGCAAAGACTCATCGAATCAAAGCTAAGAAGCCCTATTCAAAAACTGCAGACATATCGTCAGATTAAAAAAAGACGAAGTCCCCATCTAAGTCTCCGAAAAAGTTTCTGGTGTCGAAACCCACTATCCCCGAGCAAAACCTAACCGATTTCAAAGGAAAAAGTACGATAAAAGCTGCATATGAGGAAACAAAGATTGGTTTTTTATATTTATGGAAAAATCCTTATTTTTTGACATTGTATATTAGGAAAACTAATCTTAACTTTTTCAAATGGATTGAATACTTCAGAGGTTGATGTTCCAATGAGGTCAAGAATATACTGACCTAAGGTCAGCAAGTTCTTGACTTGGATCAAGTTTCTTTTAATCCAGGATTAGAAATTATGGACATGAGCCAAGTGTTTCCTAGGTCTGGTCAATAGCTTATTTATTAGAGTTAAGATCTTCTTAGCTCTGACCCGAGCCAAGTGCTTCTTAACCTTAGTTAAAATCTTCTTGACTCTTGTCAAGTAATTTTTGGCCTCACATTAAGAACTCTATGACCTCTCAGTCAAGAAGCCCTTAATTATTAGGTCAAAAGATTCTTGCCTCCTGTCTATTTGAATTTTTCCGGTTGAGGTCAAGAAACTCCTGACATATTGGGTCAAGTACTCGTTGACTTTCGGTTAGAAAGTTTTTGACTTCGGGTCAAAGGATTACTTGATGCTCACTTGATGTTATTATTTTATTTAACTTGATGTTTTGCTATTATTCAGGAGAGACTATGATATGTTTGTCATTAAGTATGTTGAGTTCCTAATGTTCGACAAACTAGTTGTATTATTAGCTTATGTGCGAATTGTATCATCATGGATTACAGAAATATGAGGATTATGCCGAAACTGACTGATAAGAGTGACTAATTTAGGGAAGCAAAGCCAATATTTTATTTTGATTGTGTTTCAGATAATTACTTTTTTTTTTCTTTTTTTGGCTTGTGATTTTCGTAATTGGTGAATAATATTCAGTATTTACTTATACTTTTGGTATATTCAATGACTATTATTTTGCTAAAAGTCATCTATTCGGTAGATATTTCTGTAAAATTCAATGCATTTGATAATGACATTATTTATTACTTCAAGTCAAGAAAAATTTGACTCCATGTCATATCTATTTTAACTCTAGAACAAGAATATCTTGACTTTGAGGCAAGTATTACTTGACCCAAGTTTAAGAATTTCTTGAATTAATAAGCACATAAAATTGTCTTCAATTTTTAGATTAAAGAAATTATGGCCTCGTTTAAGACTTTCTTGACATAGGACCAATACATTTTTTTATTTAATTAATGAATTGGAAAACAAAATATAATAAATTTTTTGACACTAGACAAGAAAATCCTGACATTGATTCAAGAAGTTTCAATTTATAAATTTAAAAACACGTCACATGCAATATCGTGACTAGTTTCATATAATACTTTATAATCCTTGCTGAAAATATTGTTGCTCAAAATCAAATATTTTTTTCCTTAAGTCAATATCTTTTTGACCTCTGGTCAAGAACATCTTGACTTCAAGTCAATAACTTTTTGCCCCTAAAGCAAGAGTTTATTGACCCCAAGTCAAAATCCTCTTATTGTATTCTTGTATGGTGGTCTATAGATTCATTAATCGTGCTACATAGTAGAATCAAACTAGGGTATATCTACCTCTTGTGCCCTGAATTGCCACAGTTTGAATACTTTTGCTTGACTGAGTCGTCATCAGATGATTTAATATGATATTGACTAAAAATCAAGATAATATTGATCTAATATCAAGTTAGGTTTTGACCATACATTAATATTAGTTTGACCTACCTCTTCAAAGTAATATAATATTGACCAAAGGTCAAGTTGATCCTGACCTGAGGTTAAGTTAATCTTGATCTACGATATCACAACTTGATCTACAAGATATTAAAAAGATGATGAATGTACAAAAATATGGAATTTTTAGCACAATAATGCTTAGATCAGTATTATAGTTTTCTTTAAAATATTATTTACTCAATATCAACTATAAAAAACTAATCTTGAACAAAACTTCATTACTTATCTTGAACAAAACTTCATTACTTATTCTCAAAATTCAAGCAACTCCTCAATATAATCCTCTTATTTTTGAGTTGAGTTTTTTTTTTTTTTTTTACAAAATAATTAAATAGTTGTTAAAAAACATAATTATTAACAAAGAGAGAGCTGAAGTGAGAAAGTATGAACTAGAAGAGAGAGAGTGAAATGAAATGCAATAAAATATAGAAATAAAAAAATTATTCGGGTTCACAGTTTAAAGCTTGCATGGTCCTCTAGAGATGGAAGCTAATCATGTGATTTTTAGGAAGAGAACTGAAAAAGAAAAAAAAAAGAGAACGAAAATACAAAAGAAAGAGAGAGAAAAAGGTATAAGCTTTGAGAAAAAAAGGGAGAAAAAAGATCATTTAATACTCTACATACCAATTTACTCTTGACCAAAAGGCAGATTTGGATGCCGTTTTCTTTGTCTCTCCACCTAGTTCTAAGTTTTGGTTTTAAAAAAAAACATTATATCAACCTAGTCTTAAAACTGACAAAAAGATCCCAAATAATTCTATTCATATCTTTTTTTCATTTTTTACGAATTTTTTAAACATAATATTTTTAGAAGTGTCGGAATAATTCCACCTATAGTCAAAAGTTACTTTACCACGAAAAATTAGTTCTACCCATGTCATTTTCTTACTCAATATCATAAATGGTGGGAAAAGCACATAAACACACCTTTTTAAGTATATTTACATAGATACGTGTTCCCTTTAAAAATTGAAAACTATTTTACTTATATTTACACAGTAAACGTTTAGTATTTTAACAAATAAAAATATACCTAAAAACGTATATTAAAATAAAAATGAGATGGTGAAATAAAACGCAAAAAAAGTGTGGGTAGTGAACCTAAATTGAAAAATGATATTTTGTACATCTTTTTTAAAAATAATACCAAAAATACTACTTTCTCAAAATAATTAGTTTCCCATACAGCATTTAATGGCATTTTTTACAATATTTTGGCTTTTGTAAATCGAAAAACCAATTTAATTTCTTCAAATTAATAATCAAATCCTAAAAAAATGAATATAATTACCGAAAACCATAAAACAAATATGATTGGAAAATTAGAAAAAAATGTTATTTAAAACTAATTTGATTTGATTTGTTAGAACCAGAAACCAATTAGTTACTACAAACTAAGGTTCAAATTTAGCTACTAGAAATCATTTTAACTTCTTATAAACAAAATATTTTAAAAAAATATTAAATATTATACAGAAAAATAATTATTTTAAAAATATCGTATTTTTTTGTATTATTTTGAAAACTTGGAATAAGTGTCCAAATCCCAACCTATATTCACTAATTTGGCCCACTGAGGCTGATATCACTTGGCCATTGAAATAAACAAATATGTTTTTGTTTTCTGAAAAAAAAAAAAACAAAATAAATCTTGGAAGGAAAAATTAGAGTTGGTGTTTGTTTTGGAAACTTACTTTAAAATATATAATTTTTTTTCTTATTTTATTTTAATTTTTCAATAAAGGGAATATAGTATCAAAATTCTATTGGTAGATTCCAATTGGGTAGGCACCCACTTAAAAAGGGATCAAAGTCAATATTTTCGTTTAAAGTTCATATTTTAATGTTCTCTTATCACTTTAAAGTCATCCAATTATACTAAAACCGCAATCTTAAATTCCTAATGTTTTGTGGGGAAAAAANAAATCTCCCTCTTTTGCAATTGTTGACCGTCCGTCTTTTGGATGTTGGGGCTGTTTGTAAACAAGCCAACTCCAACAACTTATTTGTTTTTCTTTTTTATTTTTATTTCTCCCTTTCTTTATTTCGTTTTATATGTTAGCTGAATCTGAAGGAAAAAGATGGAAGAAAATTTTGTTTGGAGAGTCTAACGTTCGACCTTTGCATCCTACTCGGCAAGCGATGCAAGGCTTGTCCTCACTCTAGCTCTCTCTGGTCTTTGTAGGGTTATTAAGAAACGTTGCAGCAGCTACAGTAATTTGCAATTTGCAAAAACCCCTTTTCTTGGTTTTGTTCCTCTGTCTCTTTATTATTTAAAGCTTTAATCATCCCACCGTTTCACACGTGCTTCCCTTCCCTCGCCTCACCCCTATAGCTGCTATTCTCTCTTCCCATCTCAATAACTCATTTATTTCTTTATTTATCTCTTCTTACTGCTTAGGCCTTACCTTACCTTAACTTGCTTTACTTCAATTTCCTTAGTTTTCAACCTCCATCTTGGTTTTTTTTTTTTTTTAATTTTTTTAGGGAAAATAAAGAATTGGGTCGATTTGATTTTGGCATAATTTTTGTTTTTTCCTATCTGGGTAGTCTTAGATCTTGATTTGGGCTATTGGGTATTGCTGATTTTGATCGGATTCCATATTTTGCTACTCTGAATTCGACTCCGGGGGCAATGTCACAAGGCTATGCCATCGAGCTATACTTCGATCCCGCACTTGAAAACCAGGTCTTGAAGGCCTGGAACGTCCTTGCTCGCCGTCAGATTAGTACCCAGCTCATCGAAATCGAATCACGGCCGCACATCACACTCTTCTCCACCTCCTCGATCGAACCCACCAAGCTTGAACCCGTTATCAAAGCTTTTGCTTCAAAGCAAGAACCTTTGTACTTATCTTTCTCCTCAATTGGGAGCCTCTCAAACGACAACAACGTCCTCTTTCTAGCCCCAACGCCTTCAATGTCGTTGCTTCAGTTCCACTCTCAATTGTGCGAGCTCATGAAGAAGGAAGGGGTCGAAATTGGGGAGGTTTATCGCCCTGACTCGTGGATTCCGTACTGTTCTGTAGCTCAAGATGTGCCAAAGGCTCGGATGGCTGAGGCTTTTTGTGTATTGCGGGACTTGAAGTTGCCGGTTACTGGGTATGCCATGGATATTGGGTTGGTGGAGTTTTCTCCAGTTCGTGAACACTTCTCATTTGTGCTTGGTAACACACTAGAAGCTTGAGCTATTGTCATGATGTGTTACTTTTTAGAACTTTAGCTTTTGGTTTAATGAATATGATGTGATGATGCCTTTCCTGTTGTCGTAATTACTTTCAATGATGCTATTTATAGCATAGTAACAAATTTGCATTTTTATGTCTATCCATGATTTTCTGTTTTTCATAAAAGTCTTATATTCTCCTTAGATTGCTATGCTGTTCATCTGGCTGAGAATAATGAATATTTTGAAAAATCGTAAACTTCTTCCAAACTTGTTTGATTCTGTTTGCTTGAAAGGTTGTCAGTGCAAGTCACTGAAGGGTTTTGATCATGTCTTCTTTTTTGCTCAAAGTAAGAATTGTATGGCGCCAAATTTTTCTTCCGCAAGATTTTGCTTCTGAGGGGGATTTTTTTGGGTTTAGCAGGAGCGGTTTTGCTTGTTATTACAAAACTCTAGCCTTTTGAAACCATCTTAAACTACATCTACATGTGGATGCTTTTCTCCTAATTTTGTGTGTACCATGAACACAATCTTGTGAACAAGACCAATGTCCTTTCTTTCCACTGTACGCAATAACATTATTTGTGCAATCATAGATGAACATGTTATCGGACCTTATTATCTTGTCTAGTTCCCTGCCTTTGCTATTTGCGATATCCTTACATTACATGTGTATTGAACTAGTATTGCAAATTCTTGCTAAGAATATTTGCCTATTTAGAATAATAGGGCTGCTATGTTTTACTTGAGAATTAAGAAGTTTGAAATTTCTCATTTTGATCATGATAAGTAGAATAGTATAGTTAAATTATAAATTTCTGACATGCATTGGGGGATTGTTATACCCATTTTTTCATATTGAGCATTCTCTTTCTCCAATCTCCATCGCCAAAGTTGGGCCACATTTTTGGCTTCTTTGTTTGTTGTGTGCTTGAATTGAGTGCACACAGTAATTTATAGCGCGTTTGGTATAGGAATCAAATCCTATTTTTCTAATCTAGAAATAGTTTTTATATAAAAAGTTGGAAGGATAAAACATTTATCCTTCCAACTTTCTATATGAAAGCTATTTCTAGATTTGAAAAATAGGATTCGAATGTTTGATCATTTGAAAAATAGGATTCGAAAAATAGGATTCGAATGTTATATCAAACGCGCCTTTAACCATACCATTTAAGGGAGTTACTCATCTCTAATGTAAAAACTAATTCTAGGCTTATATCTCGGACCATGAGTGCATATTTGTGTTTTTTTTTTCTGTCATATTTTTTTTAATATTCACATTAGTAATATTGTTATTTTGCTATATTTTTGTATAATTTTGACGGCAAATGGCATCTAGTATTTAGTTTTAACATAGAAAGTAATTATAGGACTAATTATGCATTTGGGATTATTTTAGATGCACAATTTCAGTTTTACTAGGTTTCTAGTTTTACTCTTTTCTACACTGCTATGTCTCACTACATAACATGCGGACTTTTGTTATATTATTAATTCGTGGGATACTTCAGAGTTCACATATCAATCAAATCAAGCAATAAGATGCAATAAGGTAATAAGATAAGAGTGTAAAATAGTGTGTCGCTAGCACTCTCATTTTATCATACAGTTTGAAGAAAAGCATAATTTGACAACTGAGAAGCAGATTGAGAAAGGGTAAAGAGTAAAGAAGTTAGCTTGTATAATGATTTTAGTGAAGAAGTTCCA
Organism: Parasponia andersonii; assembly: GCA_002914805.1. Lineage (NCBI taxonomy): Eukaryota > Viridiplantae > Streptophyta > Magnoliopsida > Rosales > Cannabaceae > Trema > Trema andersonii. The sequence goes on from JXTB01000294.1 coordinate 251,529, forward strand.
AGTCACAGAAGTTATAATATGATGTAGTTGTTTCTTTAGACGTCAAGTGACCTATGGTAAGCTTTAACTGATTCAAGTAAACGACAATTCATGGCGACTCAGCTTACTTTCTCTACAATCTGGCAAAAGTTTCGGGCTTATACGCCTAAACACTCGTTCATGCAAATCCTATAAACACGGTTCTGTGAATCACTCAATCAGAAATATTGTCCACTGGAAATTGTTTGTGCAATAAATGTACACTATGAGATTCAAGAAATCCGAACTCATTTCTTTGTATTATTTGCAACACCATGACCATGCCCGTAAATTTTTATCAGAATAAATAGATACGCCCATTTAAGAAAATTGGACATAATGAAATTATGTATATCTGTGGTGTGTTTTCCTCACTAAAAGAACCCTAGCCTTTTCTCAAGAAGCTAAACCTGACTCCTTCCTCATTACCGCCATCAAAAAATCGTTCCAGTAGTCGACGGGGCCTGGCATGCACCAATGAACACAGTCATTGTAACCTTTCATCCATTTGTTGTCCCAGTGAGATCCAGGATGGCCGTCAGGTCTCATCAACATAGCCCTTGTTACATCTACTACTCCAAACTTCTTCCCCTCCTTCTCTCCATTTTCTCTAGCTCTTTCGCTCTCTTCCACCTGAATGTTCCTCATTTTCCAGTCAGAACTCCCCAAATCGGTCTCCGCCTCGCTGAGGGGACTTGTCCTGTTACAGTAACCTCCTGTGTTCCAGAATCCATTCTCAAAGTGTGCTGGTGCAAATGTCCTTACCAAAGTTACCAGACCGGTGCAGTTCTTGCAAGCATTGATGTAATCAAACGCAGTTCGAAATGCCATTCGAACCACAAAGCTAATGTCGTGTTCTGTGACATTTGGTTCATGGCAGTAGACGCAGCCAGTTAAGTTATTGCCTTGGTGAAGATACATTACTCGGAAGAACCAGTGCCCGTCGGAGATTATGGCGTAATCTAGTTCTGGGAGGAACTCAGCCCAGCTATTTTCCACCTTGTCAAGCTGGAGATCGAAAGTGCTGGACCCTGTTCCATTGATCATTCTCTCTTCTCCTTCTATGAGAAACTTGGTCCACAATTTCATAAGGGTGAAGTCATGACGAGGAAAGTACCATTTCCTAAACCGATCTTCGGAGTCCTTGTACATGTCCATAGGAGTTTCCTCCTGCAACATCTCAAACTGTGTCAGCATCGCAAGACACATACCAAAATACTAGGATTATAAACTTGTGAGATATTGCGTTAATATTGAAGGTTTTCAATTTAAGAATAAAGAATCCCAGTTCATAGAAAACTATTCTCAGTAACAACCATCAAAATTGGCTTATGATCATAATGGTTTGACCACCAACATGTGCAAGGCCCGGGAATTTCTGCACCCACTAAGTCAACCACCATTAGTCAGTGTATATAGTCATAGAAGTCTTCTAATAAATTAGTGCACCAGATACTTATAACTCAAAATCTAAATAGCCTTAATTCTTAAATGACCACAAAAAATACAATAAAAAATAAAAGATAGTTGCATATTATTAGTTGTCTTAGAATTCCAAGAACAACACGTTGTTATTGACCAACTAACAGAAGTATGCGAATTTGATAGGCACATGGCCAAAAAGTCAGGCATGCACGTCGTCAGGACGTGCCCGTCCTTATAACCCTTTCTCTCTTCCACCACCAACACCCCCCTCCCCAGGTCTTCTCTTCCTTTGTTTCTTCTCAGCTTCATGAGGAAGAGGCAAAGAAATATTTTGTTTCTCAGAAATATATATATATATATATATATATATATGAAAGAAAAAAAAAAAGACAGATTTTATCTCAATATACAAACTTGTACAGGTAAAAGATTCTCCACGCGGGTTTTTAGAGAAATGTGAGTTAGAACGCCAAAAATTGAAAAAATCTCGGATTGGCCTAATCTAATGAAAAAAAAATCCATGTTTTCTTAAATGCCTGCTCAAGTGGTAAAAGTGATATTTTTCTAAGTCCAGGATTTTTTAAAAAAAAAAAAAAAAGAAGTAACAACAGCGCTATTTTTTTGAATATTTTTTGAAATTTTACCACATAAAATTAAATATTCTCGAATTGAATCAATTACTATCAAAGTGCATGCAAATGCAAAGAGTAATAAAACCATCTGAACGCCACTAAAAATTCAAGCTTTGAACAAACGTTACAATTGCAAATAAATGTATTGGCCATGAAAAGAAGAAAACAGAATTGTGTAAACTGACCGTTGACAAAAGGCAGAGTAGTGATTCGATGTGGTTCCTAGCAACAGAGTCGCCAATAAAAGCAATTTTCTTGCCTCGAACCATCTCCAAAAAGGCTTTGGCATCAAACCTTGGAAGGTCACATTCTTCGGGTTTCCATCTCCAATTAAGAAAATCCATGTCTTTTCTTCCATTTTTAAAACAATTCTTCGAATCCGGAATACTAGTACAGCTTGAATTGGTATAGAAAGAGCCTCTCAATTCTGGAATCCAGTGACCTGTAAACAAGTCACAATTCTCCACCACTACGGTACCAAAAACACAACAAAAAAAGCTTTAGTAGAACCCCAAACGAAGAGTATTTAGGATTACAATACAAGAAAATGAAAAGGGTTGTCTCTAAATTTACCAATATGAGTTTTGGGGAGGTTCTCTTGGTGTACATGGAGGCTTTGGACAGAATTACGGCCTTGTTTCGGAATCACCTTAAAAGAGTTTGGAGAATACACAAGGAAGAGACTCAAAACAATGATTATGGCTAAAGAGATGAACAGGTTAGGAACCATCTTTCCCATGTTGGACCATCTCTCTCTTTTATCATAGTTCCTACGTCTTTGTGGGAAAAGAGTTCTTGTAGACGTCATCAATAAACTCCTAATATACAGTCAATCTAACAGAAGAACTGAGGGGAGAGAGAGAGAGAGAGGTTTTTGTTTAGAGTCCTCTTATGAAAATGAAATAACGAGAGACGATTTATAAAGAATATACGACTTCTATTCTTACGTATATGTCACTAGTTGATTACCGATTAATTCTATACAAATTTTATGTATAATTATAATCAGTCAATAATAGATAAACACATAATATAATATTTTTGAGTACTATAGGGGGTGTCATATTGCATTAATCTTAAAAAAATTGTTCCAATAATAGAGCCTATCTTTTGTTTCTTTTTGTGGTTTTTATTTCCTATTTTGTTCTCTCCATTTATTTATTTTTTTGGGGAGAGAAATTGTAAAAAAACAAATAATAAAAGGACTAAAGTATGTTTGTTTGGAAGAAAAGACAAATAAAAGAGAAGAAAAATAGAGAAAAAGAGTGATAGAAAGGAAAATAATTTTCCTTGGCATGTAGAAAAGAAAGAAAATAAAGAGCTAGCGGATTTTTTTTTTTTTGGAGTGAAATCAATTTTGCAAACTTAAGTTTATTACTTTGTTTCAAAATTAAGGGCTAAATAAGTAATTTTATATCAATTACAACTTACCGAAACTCTCTTCCTTCTCTCCAGATTTTTCTCTCTTTTGGAAATAATGAAAAATGATGGGCTCACTCGTTTTTTCCATCTTCTATCTTTTCTTTATTCATTTTTTTTTTCAAATATTGTTCCGTCCTATTTTCTATTCTACCAAACAACTCATTTCTTATTTTTCTCCACTTTTCTTTGGTTTTTTTTTCCCTATCTATTTTCCCCTACACCAAATATAGCCATAAAAATTTAAAAATAATTTTTTTTTAAAAAAAATTGCTCTAGACAACCCTTACAACAAGAGAAGCGGTTTGAGAGTAAACAAGATAGCTTCGAATAATGATTTTTGGGGTGAGCTCCAAGTTACAGAAATTCTAATATTTGATATAGTTTTTCATTTAGACGTCACTGAATTCATGGCAACTAATCAAATATTAGGATTTGCCATAAATTCCAAGTATTCATTCAACTAAACGACAATTCATGGCAACTCAGCTTGCTTACTCTATAATCTGGCAAAGTTCCAGGCTTTTACGCCTAAGTAACACTTTCGTTCATGCAGATCCTATAAACAAGGTTAGCTCAACCAGAGATTATCTTCTAGAAATTGTGCATCAAATACACACTCAATAAGATTCAAGGAATCAGAACTCCTTTAATTTCCTAGGATTATTTGCAACACCATAACTAAGCCCATAAACTTTTATTAGAATAAATAGATGCCCATCTAACAAAATTGGACATAATCAAAACATGTATATCTGTATGCTGCATTGTTCTAACTAATAGAACCCTACACTATGTATCAAGAAACTAAACCCGATTCCTTTCTCATTACCGCCATCAAAAAATCATTCCAGTAATCGACGGGGCCTGGCATGCACCAATGAACACAGTCATTGTAACCTTTCATCCAATTGTTGTCCCAGTGAGATCCAGGATGCCCGTCAGGTCTCATCAGCATAGCCCTTGTCACATCTACAACTCCAAACTTCCTCCCATCCTTCATTCCATTTTGTCTAGCACTTTCGATCTCTTCCGCCTGAATGTTCCTCATTTCCCAGTCAAAACTCCCAAAATTGGTCTCCGCCTCGCTGAGGGGACTTGTCTTGTTACAGTAACCTCCTGTGTTCCAAAATCCATTCTCAAAGTGCGCTGGTGCAAATGTCCTTACCAGAGTTACCAGACCAGTACTGCAGTTCNCCTGTTCCATTGATCATTCTCTCTTCTCCTTCTATGAGAAACTTGGTCCACAATTTCATAAGGGTGAAGTCATGTCGAGGGAAGTACCATTTCCTGAACCGATCTTCGGAGTCCTTGTACGTACCCATTGGAGTTTCCTCCTGCAAAATCAGTAGAACCATGTCAGCATTGCAAAACTAATATCGAACTAGTTGAATTATGATAATAAAGTTGTGATGTACTTTTGTTATTGAAGAGTATAATTTAAGAATCCCACTTCAGAAATTAAGCTATTCACCGTAACAAACATTAAAAATCAAGTAATCAACTGCAAGATTGGCGGGTGTCCAAATTGTGAAATTTGGATTATAATGGTTTGACCACCAATTTTGTCTCGCAATCGCTCAAGACAAAATTGGTGCATGTGCAAGGTCCGCGTGTTCCCACACCTGCCAGTACTCGGTGTTCATGGAGATAGCAACATTTTAATAAATTAATGCACTAGATAGTTACAACTCGAATCCAAGTAGTTTTTGAACTCTTAAAATATTATGAAAAATAACAATAAAATACACAGTATTAGTTGTCTGAAGTCCTAAGAGCAACATTTGGCATTCGATAGCTCTACATCAGTAGAATTATTGGGTTGAATTTTCATGTACATTTAAAATTTGTAACATGACTATATTCTACCACCTCGCCAGACCAAATTATAAGGTCTATTATGCACAGAGTTTTTAAAAATAATGCTGAAACTATTCAAATGGTTTAGTTTCCCCAATTTCTCTTTTACACGTCTCATCCACTTTTTGGACTGTAGGGTGATTAATACTGACATCCAAAATCCGGAAAATTTAATAAAATTACCCTTAATATTTCAGGAGTAACAACCATAGCTACACGTTATTAAATGAGTAATTAAGAAGTCTGTCAACCAAACAAATTTCAGACACATGGCTAACAAAACATGCGTGCACTTGCCTTGGCATATTCTAAGTTTAGTACTCTCTCTCTCTTCCACCATTCCACCCTTCTCAATACGAAAAAAGAAAGGAAATATTTCGTTTCTCAATCAAAATAACCAAAAAAAAAAAAAAATTCTATCTCAATATTTATCCTTGTTTATTTAAAAGATTGTTCACTAAATAAAACCAATTACTATCAAAATGCATGCAAATGAGTAATAAAACCATCTAAATGCCAATAAAAATCCAAGTTTTAAACAAGCGTTACAAGTGCAAATAAATGTATTTTTGGCCATTGGAAGAAGAAAAATGTGTAAACTGACCGGTGACAAAAGGCAAAGCAGGGACTCAATGTGGTTCCTAGCAACAGAGTCGCCAACAAAGGCCATTTTCTTGCCTCGAACCATCTCCAAAAAGGCCTTGGCATCAAACCTTGGAAGCTCGCACTTTTCAGGTTTCCATCGCCAATTAAGAAAGTCCTTGTCTTTCCTTCCATTCTTAAAACAATTCTTCGAATCAGGAATACTAGTACAGCTTGAATTGGTATAGAGAGAGCCTCTCAGTTCCGGAACCCAGTGACCTGTAAACAAGTCACAATTCTCCTCCACTACAGTACCCAAAACACAACACAAAAGTTTTAGTAGAACCCCAAACAAAAGAGTAAAGAGGATTACAATAATAAAAATAAAATAAAATAAAATAACCCGAAAAGGGTCGTCTTTAAAATTTACCACTATGAGTTTTGGGCAGGGTCTCTTGGAGTGCATGGAGGTTTTGGACAGAATTGAGGCCTTGTTTGGGAGTGACCTTAAAAGGGTTTGGAGAACACACAAGGAAGAGACTGAAAACAAGGACTGTGGCTAAAGAGATGAACAAGAAAGGAACCATCTTTCCCATGTTGGACCATCTCTCTCTTTTATCATAGTTCCTACGTCTTTGTGGGAAAAGAGTTCTTGTAGACGTCATCAATAAACTCCTAATATACAGTCAATCTAACAGAAGAACTGAGGGGAGAGAGAGAGAGAGGTTTTTGTTTAGAGTCCTCTTATGAAAATGAAATAACGAGAGACGATTTATAAAGAATATACGACTTCTATTCTTACGTATATGTCACTAGTTGATTACCGATTAATTCTATACAAATTTTATGTATAATTATAATCAGTCAATAATAGATAAACACATAATATAATATTTTTGAGTACTATAGGGGGTGTCATATTGCATTAATCTTAAAAAAATTGTTCCAATAATAGAGCCTATCTTTTGTTTCTTTTTGTGGTTTTTATTTCCTATTTTGTTCTCTCCATTTATTTATTTTTTTGGGGAGAGAAATTGTAAAAAAACAAATAATAAAAGGACTAAAGTATGTTTGTTTGGAAGAAAAGACAAATAAAAGAGAAGAAAAATAGAGAAAAAGAGTGATAGAAAGGAAAATAATTTTCCTTGGCATGTAGAAAAGAAAGAAAATAAAGAGCTAGCGGATTTTTTTTTTTTTGGAGTGAAATCAATTTTGCAAACTTAAGTTTATTACTTTGTTTCAAAATTAAGGGCTAAATAAGTAATTTTATATCAATTACAACTTACCGAAACTCTCTTCCTTCTCTCCAGATTTTTCTCTCTTTTGGAAATAATGAAAAATGATGGGCTCACTCGTTTTTTCCATCTTCTATCTTTTCTTTATTCATTTTTTTTTTCAAATATTGTTCCGTCCTATTTTCTATTCTACCAAACAACTCATTTCTTATTTTTCTCCACTTTTCTTTGGTTTTTTTTTCCCTATCTATTTTCCCCTACACCAAATATAGCCATAAAAATTTAAAAATAATTTTTTTTTAAAAAAAATTGCTCTAGACAACCCTTACAACAAGAGAAGCGGTTTGAGAGTAAACAAGATAGCTTCGAATAATGATTTTTGGGGTGAGCTCCAAGTTACAGAAATTCTAATATTTGATATAGTTTTTCATTTAGACGTCACTGAATTCATGGCAACTAATCAAATATTAGGATTTGCCATAAATTCCAAGTATTCATTCAACTAAACGACAATTCATGGCAACTCAGCTTGCTTACTCTATAATCTGGCAAAGTTCCAGGCTTTTACGCCTAAGTAACACTTTCGTTCATGCAGATCCTATAAACAAGGTTAGCTCAACCAGAGATTATCTTCTAGAAATTGTGCATCAAATACACACTCAATAAGATTCAAGGAATCAGAACTCCTTTAATTTCCTAGGATTATTTGCAACACCATAACTAAGCCCATAAACTTTTATTAGAATAAATAGATGCCCATCTAACAAAATTGGACATAATCAAAACATGTATATCTGTATGCTGCATTGTTCTAACTAATAGAACCCTACACTATGTATCAAGAAACTAAACCCGACTCCTTTCTCATTACCGCCATCAAAAAATCATTCCAGTAATCGACGGGGCCTGGCATGCACCAATGAACACAGTCATTGTAACCTTTCATCCAATTGTTGTCCCAGTGAGATCCAGGATGCCCGTCAGGTCTCATCAGCATAGCCCTTGTCACATCTACAACTCCAAACTTCCTCCCATCCTTCATTCCATTTTGTCTAGCACTTTCGATCTCTTCCGCCTGAATGTTCCTCATTTCCCAGTCAAAACTCCCAAAATTGGTCTCCGCCTCGCTGAGGGGACTTGTCTTGTTACAGTAACCTCCTGTGTTCCAAAATCCATTCTCAAAGTGCGCTGGTGCAAATGTCCTTACCAGAGTTACCAGACCAGTACTGCAGTTC
>JXTB01000294.1:261532-273313 GCA_002914805.1 Parasponia andersonii
AAAAAAAAAAAGAGAAAGTGCCCTTATGGAAAGTAACGTCAGACGTGAGATTATGACACCTGGCGCACAAAAACGATCGTTGATTTGCATGTGTACCTTATGTGGGTCATTACTGTTGTTTGATTAGCCATATTTCACGGCACAATCTGTTGTGTATATAGGTGTGGCCCTTAATTGCTCCCCCAAGATTTCCACTTTCCAAGTTTCCCATTGAGCCATGACAATCCCATGCACATCGTAACAGTCCAAAACAGGAATTGTAAATGGGACGAAACACTTTACCTTTCATGGCAGACCAATCGAACGGCTAATACAACATACGAACAAATAAACATGAAATCATAGCCGTTAAGACCAAGGACTGGTGGCAGTACCTTTTCCATAGGTATAATTATGAAATTGAATGGTGAAAGTCGCACATTAAGAAAGAACCAGTGGTACAGACTACTACTAGAAATATTTGGACACTAGAAGAAAGTCATATCTTACCGACATTCTGAGTTCTAACATTGATATCAAAGTATAAAATGTAGAATCTCAACACCCGCCAACTCAATTCTCTCTGCTCCATCAGAGCCGTCCACGTAGCACAACAGAGCACATGTAGTTTTTTTCACTCTCTCCTTCATTTTAAAAATAATGATAATAAAGAACGTCAAGGTTTCTACAACACGCGGTTAAAAGGGAAAATCAAGAATGGTTCAAACTCGAAGGAAAAACACGTCGTGTCTATTTTCTTTTTTTGACACCAATAATCAATCTTTCTTTGAAAAAATAAAAAGTAAGAATTAAGAATCACATTCCCTTCGAAGCCCCAACAACACAAAATTATTGACGAAGTTAAGACGATTGTTGTTAATGTTCTCAAAACATAGAGATCGCCGTGGTTGTAACCTTTGACATAAAATGTAGAACATTCAAACAAACCATCTTTCTACACAGCAAAGTTTGCTCGAGGTCACGGTTACCTTGTGAGCGTTTTAGGAAGCTGTCAGATGGGACCGTTATACACAATTGCATATATGAAACTGTGCATTGTATGTATGATCAAGACCAACTACCATCAACTTTAGATTCACTTTTAGCTAGTCTTTAAAAATTAAGGGTTCACTGAAATTGAATTCCAACCATGACAAAGTAAACCAAGCTGTGAGACATTGTAAGATCAACCATTCATGTGAAAAAGTATAATCCTTTTAAAGAACACACAGATAGCAAATTAAATACCAGCTGCACAATCTATCCTCCTCGAGAAAAGTTGACGAGTCTTTTTAAGGCATGGGAAATTGGCGATTTCTCTACATGTTCATCTGCCTCTTTATTCCTTTGAGCTCAACAGAAACATCCGTACACAAACACAAAGGGATCATATGCACTTAAAGTCTATCCAAAATGTCCTCCAAGTTGCAACAAAAGTTCCCGATTCTGGTTATAATTTATAATACAAAGGAAAAATAGTAAAATACAATATATGAAGACAGGCCTGTGCAAATATCAATAACCAGAATGATCAAGTAACAAAATTCAAATTCGGCAGTCAAGACTAAAGTAAATAACTATATTTGTAACTGGAAGGGGGGGAAAAAATTTGACAGAAGATACATGTCGGCCTCAGCCTGGGCAGTTCATACATCCAATCCTCTCCTTTAAGATACATGGTCCTTACATGGGGCACCAATTTCTTAGTTCCTAGGCAGCACAACAAGATGTTTTTCATGAGTTAGATATCTACACGAGGGGAACTTATCTGAAGAAGCCAATTCGTCAGAAAAGGTTCATTTAGTACGTTCACCGTTCACCGATTCCAGGGCCCCAACAATTTTTCCAAAGTTAGAGATGGTATTGCATTGGTGCAGCAAGATGAACCCTTGGCCTCCCCTCTAAAATCTGAGGATTCAATAACCGAGGATCCGACACTCGTCTCAAAGAGCTGTTCAAAGTTCGGAAAGAAAGCTATTAAATAAAAAAATAAAATGGGACCTACGGATAACACAATTTGTTTTATCAAACTTGAAAGTGCACAATGCATGCCATGCAGATTGAAGACAGCACAGAAAAGAGATGGGTAAGTGAAATAATATGGGAAATGTGCAAGGATTACATATAATCATTAAAAGAATGCCATAATACTCTCTCCAAGAGAAAACTCAGATACTCAACTATATTCTCCTTCTCCCAAAATAATTACATCATAACGTTCTTTTTTTATTCTTTTTCTTTTGGGAAAAAAGACATAAAATAGTATACTATACAATTACAAAGGTTATGGTAGCAGTGTCTTTAACATCAGAGGTGAATCTGTCAATTAAATTCTGAGTCATTGTAATTATGACTAAATGAAAGAAGTCAATGTGTGTTTAAAAAATCACAATTATTAATACTAATAGCTCACTCAATTATAACATTCAAGGCAATAAATACTCACCAGGCCTCAACAGATTTTGAGTTTTCACCCATTGCACCACAACCTTACTGCCATGAAGGTTGTTTGTAGCTAATTCTATCCACTGCATCAAGTCCACTATCAGGTTCCTTTCTCTTCAATACACCACCAAGCTGAAACATCTTTACTTGCTCCTCTACAAGGGCTTGTGAACTCGGAACAGGAAGTTGCCTCAACCCTGAAGGCAGCCTCTCATCTCTCCGATCTGTGTCTATGTTCCCAGGACCAGCATTAAGGTCCAAACCCTGACCTCCCCATTTCCTGCCATCGGGACCAATGTTACTAGCACCTCCTGGAAGGTTCATCACAAAAGGGCGGGGGAAAGCAGACGATACAACACCTGCAGGCCCCACAAGAGGTGAGGGGATGGTAGGAAAACAAAGTGTCCCACCAGAGGAAGATTCCATATATGCTGGTGAACAACCTGAAAAGGAGTTCGATGACAGAGGAAAACTGGTTTCAAAAGGGAATCCTGGATATGGAATTTGAGTGGCAGGTGGAAATGCCACCGCAGGAGAGGACGAGAGCACTGGGCCCCTGTAAATCTCAGGACCAAATGAGGCGCTGGCATTAGGAGGACACAGAACCCTCTGTGACCCAGTAGGAGCAACATAACTCTGCTCCCCCCTACCAGGAAAAATTGGTGGGACAGCGATAGCTGAATATGCATTGCCAGGGGGAAACCATGCAGAAAAGTTCCCAAATTCTGCATTGTTAGCTCTTATTCCAGGAATAGGTCCTGCTGATGGTATACTGCTTTTGATAGGCTGGACTGAAGGTGCTGCTTCAGTAGCGACTTCGTCAAGGCCTGGCCCATTGTTTAAGTCAAAGTCTCTGGAGGCATTAACAGTACCATTAGATAATCCGCTAGATAATGACGATCTAGTTGGCAAAGGAGTGATATCCAGCCTAGGATGGTTGCTAGAAGAGAATGGCCCAACATCAGGACTCTCATCAACTCTATTCAAATCAAGATCAAGTCCTCCAGCACCGGCACCACGATCACGCAACCCCGACTCATCCTCATAAGCTCTATCATCTGGTACATTTAGGTCAAAGTCCAAAGGAGCACGACCTTTACTAACAGTAGAATCAACTGTATCACTGGTCTTTCTGGGTTCTGCAGGCCGAAATGCACTTGTAGCTGCTGACCCTTTCCATCCAAGTTCTCCCTTACTCCGCAACGGGTTTTCTGGAGGGTAAAATGCTCCTTTGGCAGGAGCAGCAACAGTAATTGAAGCAGGAAATCCCCCAGATATGGAGGAATTTTGAAAAGGTAATGGGCAAGGCAAATGAATAGCAGAGGAACTTCCAGGTTCTCCCATTTTAACAAGGTCCCCCTGACCCCCATCATCAGAAGGAAAACCTTCATTTAAATCAAAGTCCAGTTTTACAGTAGAATCCGGGCCAGACGCATTCACACTGCCAAGTTTCTGTTCCTCTGTCTCATTTGAATCTGAACCATCTATCTTGTGCCTGTTAGGCTTCTCATTATGCTCATTTTCTTGCACAGGGAGTGGAGGTGACTCAACACAGGGAGCTGGAGCAACTGAAGAGTGACCAACAGACTCTTTGGTTTCCACACTTCCCTTACCACAATCATTGTCGTGATCTGAATTAGAAGAAAATATATCCCCCGTTTGTCCTTCTGTCCGCTCAGCTAGACCTCCAGCCTTCACATCATCAGCCTTTTCACCCTTACACTCCACATTCAAAGTATTTCCAGAACCAGAACAATGCAATTGATCGTCACTTTTCCCATCCAAATGCTCAGCATGACTGACTGTAACAAGAGAAGGCTTCTGTTCTGTTGAGACATCATTACTTAACTCCTTGTCAGCATTCTGGTCTCCACAACCCTTTTCTGAAGATGAGCAGGTCGATTTTTCATTATCCTTCTCAACTTTTGTACTCTCAGAGGGTGCTTCCGATACCACCGGCGCACTATTTTCCACAGTTCTCTCATCTGCACAATCCGCCTTCTTATCAGCTCTTTTATCCTCGTCAGTTAGAGTTGCTATTTTCAATTTAGAATCCAAACTGCTGATACTTTTTGACCTATGAACTCCAAATTTTCTTTGCTCGTGAAAGTGGTGAGATCCCTCAACATCCATACAACCTTCTTTTTTAACACAAGCAGTTATAGCTACAGAAACATCACATGGTTCACCAGGCTTGAGATTAGACAAGGTCAAGGCATCTACATTTTCTTGTGAACTTAAAGAACCATCCAAATGCGTGCTAGACTCCCCTGCTCGTTCCCCAAGAGCAGGTGAAACACCTTTCATATCTACAAGCTCATTAGTTGGTACACCACTAACATGATTTCCTGATTCATTTTTAGTACGTAAAGAATCACCAGTATTACCCTGCTCTGAAGGAGAACCACAACTAACCCCACCAGCAGGTTGACATTGGGCTTGAGAAACCTCCTCAAGCAGTTGTTTCAACTTTCCATCATTGCCTGAGCTTGATCCCTCAGGTGTTGACGGATTTCTCTCTGGAGAAGCAGATGGTGATACATTATCAGATTTAGATATTTCTCCAGCAGCCACACTAGCAAGTAGATTCATCCCCACGTCATCCCCAGGTGAAGTAGAAGCACTAGCTTCAGAAATCTTTGCACAGCTTTCAATTAAAGCATTTATGCAGCTTAAAGATGCCTCATATGATTTCCCCGACCTCGACATTATTTTTGTCAATGAACCAGCCGCTTTTGATACTTCTGTTGGTTTTTCACCATCTTCAACAGCCCTTTGTTGTTCTACACAAGCAGGGACAACATTAACTTCTTCAAACCCACCTTCCTTGCCCTGACACAAATCTGAATTTATATCTGATGAAATATTAGCCCGGACAGCATCATTTCGAACTTTTGTTTTCTTATCATGATTATCATGCTTCTCTGCAGGAGGAGAAGCTCTGCCACAAGTAGCAACAGTATCCTCAAAAGAAGATCCAGAGGCACCTCTTGCAGGGCTCCGACCAGTGTTAGGAAATCTCACAATGATTCGATTATTTACGTGATCACCAGGGGGCACATCAACAAATTTTTCATGGGATACTCCAGTAGTCGATGGTTTTTCGGAAGTCAAATTTCTACTTGGCGTACTAACTTTTCCCAATCCAATTTCCTTCTGAACTCCGGCAACAGCAGATCCTTGAAGACCATTGCTTGATTTCCGGTGGCGAGAACCACCACTAGAAACTTTATTCACACTTACAGAACCGGCTGTTGAACTCCTTGCATCTTCCCTACATGAAGACCCCACAGTTTTCGCATGATCACTTGACTGGCTGTTGTTTTGAGACTGACTAGAACTGCTACTTTTTTCCTCCTTAATTGGCGTCAAAGGTAGATCTGAAGAACCTGCACCAACTACCATTCTGAAGTTTTGATCCTTCGAGACAGTACCCACTGATGCACTCATCGGTTTAGTTGATCCAGGAGATGCAGATGACTTGGAAGCAGATTCTCCAGAACCAAGCTTAACTTGATGAGCTTTAGAGACCGAAGGTTGTGCATTGGAGGTCTTTGAGCCAACCTCAATTGAATTTCCTGTTTTTTTGCCCCCAACATGAGAAACTTCAGAGGACGCAGGCTTGTTAGGCCATGAAACACCACGACCTGAACCAGATTTGGCATCATTCATATTCATCTCAGCTTCAACGCGTCTCTTCCATGTGTCTACCAATGTCCTGGCTTTCTTCTGAATTTCAGAATTTTTATGACTACGTAAATTGTTGACAGACTTGCCCACATTGCAACTTTTAAGTGCATGCAGATTTACGGGCAACTTATCAAGTGCCCTAAGTAATGCCAAAAGAAACTCCTCAACAGACTTGTCACTTTCTTTGGGACTACTGCCATCACCAATTTTCCCCTTGTGGACCTCTTGAAGCCATTCATCCAGCACAGGTAAACCCCTAAGCTGAACAAACCTTCCAAGACAATCATATCTATCTGTAACCGCTATCACATCAACGAGCGTTATTCTGCCAGCCAAGTCAATTTTCTTATCAGCGCTGTCAGGTTGCATGAGCTGAACTAACTTCTCAACCCCGGCAAAGTCCACAAGCCCACCTTTGTCAGTTATTTTGGCTATCTCAGACTTTAACATATTTTCAGGCCTAAACTGACCTGAATCGCCATCCTCTACTTTAGATAAACGCTCTCGTTTCACTGAATCAGAGCCCTGATCACCTCGTTCTCTCTTCTTTCCCTTGGCCTGTGAAGAAAAGGAGGAGGCACTATTTTGTACACTATCAGAACCAGATTTCAATTGTGGTGTTGATGATGGACCATTCAAGGGTTTCGGAGAACGGCCCCCTGACTGCACGCCCCCATGCATTTCTAGTCTTGTCTTGTCTAATAGCTGATCTACTTCTTCCTGTCGTTCCTGCAATTAATAAATGGATGATTGTAAGTCTAATTCATCAGTCACTACCAAAAGCAATAAAACAGACCCCAAAAAAATGAATACTCACATTAATATAGTCTTTGTCAGTTAACCACCATAAACACTTGTTCTCAGTGTCATACACTCGTCTGCATACAAATGAGGATATCCCTGGAGGAAGTTCAACACCTTTACGAAGGAATGCGACTTTACAGGGATGGAGTAACGATGCAGCAGGAATCTCATCCTTGTGAAAGGAATAGAAGACCTCGTTCAGTGCAGCGTCCTGCAAGATCCCTTTTGCAAGCCTTATATCAGCAGGTCGATAAAGCCAATTTACACCTAAACTTAGAGTGTCCTCCTTATCTAATGTCAGCCTACGAATTATTCCAATGAACGGAGGGGAATCCTGCGGTGGCTTAAAAAGCGCACAGTCACCAACTCGAATTTTGCGTCCATCCTGTGACCAAAAAAAAAAAGGCTATCATGAATTTGGAATACATTGAAATGTTAAGATAAAATGTTATTCCAATGCATTCAATGAAACAAGGACATAAAATCAGCTTCATTGGGAAAAAAATACAAAAATGAGAAAGAGAAGATTGGTTTTCAGATAAACTTCAAGGTATGACAGAGACTTAAATGTAGAAATGTAAAGCACAAATGATAATGAAAAGAACCAGATAGCTACCAATCTCAACTGTCGCAGCCATCAAAAAATTGCCATGGCAATTCTTAAACCAGAAGAAAGAAAGGGAGGAAATATTGTATAAAGGGGAGGAACATAAGCTTTCCAGGATTAAAAAAGAAAACGTTTCCATAGTGGTGATTGACACCATAAGAAGGTTGGAAAACTAAGAGGTATGTGGCTTGATAATAACCACAAAGCCAAACATGTAAGTTGAAAAATATCATTATACACTTAAATCACTCGAAGACATTTCTCCCTTTCAGGGATGAGGTGTAGCTGCAATTGTCTGAAAACGTGCGTACAACAAAACCAAGTTGACAGCATCAGATGCAACAGAACTCGTTAAAGAAGCCCTTCAACTTTAAAAGAAAACCAACCAAACAAACAGTAACAACAAAAATCAATTTCTTTCAAAACCAAATTAACATGGGAAAAAGAAAAGAAAAGAAAATTTACGTTTTGAAAAAAACCATCTCAGCCGAAAATGTTTTCATGTTAAACCTACAGAATCTAACAAATGGCCATTAACAATGTAATAGGCTTTCGGAATCCGCAAAGCAACTTTCAGGTCCTTAAAACAGACAAATTCTCATATACATTACAACCAAACCAAAAATTTGCACTCGTGAACGCCTAGCGGCTATATATCCAAAGAGACACAGAAAAAGATTGAGAGTGAGCCACAAAGCAAAGTCAAATTTTCAAAAGGGAATCAGACATAGCAAAATCTGTGATTTGAGCCAGAAAAAACATATGAACAACACAAACTACATAATTAACCCCCCGAAATGAGAAAATTAATATCAAATTATAAGATGAGCGTAATTAATCAAAAAAACCCAAAAACGAAAATAACCCATTGAAAGGTTAAATTCAAAGAAAAACACTGGAACAAAATCAAAACCTCAAAAAGGCGAAAAGCACCAAGTGCAGAAAGAAATTCAAATCCCCAGAGATTCGATAACGCGAAAGAATTAACCACACAAACCCTATAACCATAACCTGAACTTAATAGGAAAACCCAACCCAACGCAAAAAAGGAACATATATATGTGGGTATATACTTTGCAGAAGAAATCGAGGGTCTTCGAATCGCTCACAGCTACAGTCGTCGCGGTCGAATTAGGGACCGGCCACATGTGCTGACTCCGTTTCCACTTCTCACCTCCCGACCCATGCATAGCCCTCCATCCTCCTTGATTTCTGAATCGATCGCAACCACGTCCTTGAAAAGAAACATCAATCCCTAAATGAAATTCCACAGAAAGAAAGAGGTGGGGGGGGGGGGGAAAAAACCCTAGATTCGCGCAATTCGAACCTACTAAAACCCTAGATCAGGACCCAGATCTTCGATTGAAAGAGGGAAATCGCAAACCCATTATCAGGATTTGATAGCGGGGTCTCGTGATGTAATTCTAGGGCTTCGTCTGTAGAAGACACAAGAAACAATTGGGGGTAGGGATTTATGGTGGAGTTTGGTGAGAGAGAGAGAAATTAGGGCAAAATTGAGGGGATCTAAAGGAAGAGGGATTCGATTATTAGCTAAATCCAGAGATTTTGTGCGAAGAGCTCGCGATTAGATAGAGAGAGAGAGTGAGAAAGAGAGAGAAACGAGCTATGCGAAACGGCGAAGAGCGAGAGTCTGAGAGAGAGAGAGAAATGGTTTGGGGCAAGAAATTGCGAGTTTTGTCAAGGTAATGGTTGATGTGGACAAGGTCAACGACGTCGTTTTGAATTTTTCCACTTGGCCTAAACGCAAGTATTTTCCCAAAATTCTTTTTTTTTTTTTTAATTTTCATTTTTTTTGGAAAGTTTTACTTGCCCCCTTTATTTATGTCGAGTCTACGATTATACCCCCGGAAAAAATGATTATTTGCAGTGACATCCTTTGTTTCGTCAAAATTGACTAAAATTTGCCTTTGCATTAAATTTTTATGAGAAAAAATCAAAAACATTCCCTGCGTTTAAGTGAAACACCGGCATTCACCTAGTGTCTTTCAAGATATATCTGGGATAGTATTAATTTTTTACCTTGTATTTTGATATTTTCTATAATTTATACTTTATATTTTAATTATTATCAATATTGATTTTAGAGTTAAAATTTGTTATAAATTTATACTTTGACATTAATTTAGAGCAGTTAATTTACCAAGATGATTTAATAAATTTATTCTCATATCAGTTTTTATATAGTTTATTTTTAATTTTTTAAACGATATTTTAGTAAATTAACTGCTTTAAATTAGTGTCAGAATATATATTTATAACAGATTTTGAATCTAAGGATCAATGTTGATAATAATCAAATTATAATGTATAATTTAAACAAAGTGTCAAAATATAAAATATAAATTGATAATATTCCTTCAAAATATACTATCTCGATTGTCAAAATTATATTGTGAATTGATACCCTTAATAAGATTAAACATATAACCTAACCACTACCTTAATCCTATAACTGAACACTCAAACTTTAAAAATATAATAATTTTTAAGAATAAATTTGTGTATATTTGGAATTTCTTAAAAAAAAAAAAAGTATGTAAAGCCTTTAATTTGATAACTTGGCCAAGGGCACTTAGTCATTTTCATATAAAAATTAACTAAAATTAATGAAAATGTGTCAGAAGCGATAAGTTTAACTATAACTTGGGAGGATATATTATGTAATTCTTAAAGAATAAAGTTTTTTTATCCCGAGCGATATAATTCTACGAAATGATGTGCTCTTCCTTAAGAATAGGACCTATATGTAAAGTTATTAATTACCTGACAAAAAAAGAGATTATTTTACTTATCACAAGATGTCACATGCCCCATGTTAAGAATCCGAGCGGTTCTTAAAATACATGGTAGAAATGATATTTGTAAATTTTGGTATTTTCCCAATTTCTATTTAATTATAAACTTTCATAAACTTTCCTTCTTTTCTTTTTTTTTTTTTTTGGTTATGATAAACATTTTAATGAAATAGTACTTAATTATTTAAAATAAGTAGATAAATCGGGAGAATTTAATTTTATAGATTTCCTTTAATCTTCTTAGAACTCTAATGAATGTTTACCATAATTTTTTTTTTTTCCATTTAATGAGCATCACAGTAACTTTTAGTCTTTGATAAAAATCAAAGGTATTAGTGTCTTTTCCTTTTTTTTCCTTTTTTTTCCTTTTTCTTTTTGGGATAAGATGACTATGGACCGTATGGTCGTTTAACTGTGGAAAAAGAGAAGAAAGGTATTCATCAATTAGACCACCACCATTGCAACCTTCCCAAACGAAGACTAATTCATTTTAACTTCGCAAATTCTAATTAATCGATTAAAGTGTTTTGGAGTGTTATTTTTAATGGGAAATATATAATACAGCTATTATATACTAAGCTAGATTGTGATTTTTTTACCCTATTTTGTTAATCTCCCGATTGGAATGCTACCATCCAATTATGTCTAAATTTTACCTGTCCTGCTAAACCTGGTGTTTAAATTCTATCCACCCTACATTTTATTTTCTGTTTTTTTTCAAACAGTTGAAAGGTTACGGTCTTAAATACTTGAATAGAGTGATAACTTTTCACTTATTTTAGCAATTCTCTTTGTAAAATTATGTGATTATTCTTTTATTCTAATTTAATTATGAGTTGGTATTTCTCTTTTATTCTTTTGACAAAATAAATAAATAAAGTTTTTTGGGAAAATATTTTAGTGTTTTTCTTATAATTTTAATTATTTTATTTTAGAATTATAAATCTAGGGGTTAGGAAAAAAATTCGATTAGCCAGATAAAAAAAATTTTAAGAAATATATAAAAATAAAATAAAAAAGAAGTTTCATCAATATATATTTTTACCGATATTTCCTGATATTTTTTTGAAATTTTTCCGAAATTATTTTTAGGCACCAAATTTCAGTCAAATTTTTACACATCTAATACACAATATATTACATTGCACATCCTTCCAACCATAAATATTATTTTAAACGTGGCATATATCTATTATATATATAACTTGTTTTTAATGGTTCCAACTCTACTAGTTATATCTATTTCCTTTATGTTAATCGTATTTTTCTACTCAATCTTTTAATTTTTCTGTATTTTAAATAAATTTCTATTTTCTTTTTTAAAAAAAAAATTCTCATTGATATCAATATTTTCCCTGACATTTCCTTCATTTTGAAGTACTGATTTTTCCATTGAAATCAATATTTTTTGTCCTTGGTTTAGGTATAATTGACAAATTG
>JXTB01000294.1:273808-442558 GCA_002914805.1 Parasponia andersonii
CGTTCTCTTATACGAGTTAATTTTCATCAATTTGCTCAATGGGATTTCTAAGATGTGCTACATCTACAATCTACCAATTTTATTTATTTTTTTTTATTTTTTTTTTCTAAAACTGAGTTGGAGAGGTTCATTTGTCTATCATAGTGTATATGAAATAACGCTTTGTCGAAGCGATTATCCATTAGGCTGAAAATTACTTGATTTTTTTTTATCACTTTTAGAAGTGATTGTAACGCACCTGTTCCCCCTGCAAACTTCACCGCAGAGTACACGCCATTGGCTTAAGCCTCCCCTTGATTGCTTTAAGGTGAATGTCGATGCTAGCTATGACCAAGGAACGAGGATTGACAGGAGTCTGTGCTGTTATACGGAACTCTATCCGGGAAGTCATGGTTGCACTTTCAAAGAATATGGTAAGACGATTCTCTGCTCTTCATATGGAAGCCAAAGCTTTGCACCAAAGTCTCATTTGGGCACAAGACGTTGGTATGCCCCCTGTGATATTTGCCATAAAAATTAGATTTCTAATTTTAATATTTTCGTGCAAATAATTTTCTCTTATATGCAATTATAATATTTACTAGGTTAAATTATCTCAATTGAATAATTTATTTATCTGAAAAAGATTCCATGATTTTATTTGTGTGTAAAGAAAAAAATATAATTAAGTGTTAATTATAAAGAGATTTATTTTTTTTTATCTAAGTCTAAATTAACTAGTTCACAATCTATAAATAAAGATGGAATACTTCATTTACTATAAATTGTAGTATTTGTCCATCTCAACGGAAATGATATATCTCAAATCATTGAAGTGCTTAACTTCTAATAGAAACACTAGTACAACATAAATAAATTATGTATATTGAATTGGACCAAGTGATATAAAGAATCAGAGTGTTGTAACTTAATTCTTAGTATTACGACAAACTAGTTCTTAGCATTACGACAAACTAATTCTTAGCATATGTATCTTAATATTTGATATTTGACTGAACTTGCTTTTATGGGTTGTAATCTTTTAATTTGTTAAAAGACAGCCTCTATGAAATTAGAGACGAACTCTGGCATATTGGAAGTTATGATTTATGAATTGACGGGAACACCAAATAGTTAAGGACATTATACATTAATGTTATTTTAGGGTCTTTCAAGATTTATAAAATAATTAAATCTAAGATTTTAGTATTCACTTTGTGAATCGGTTGATAGTTTTATCTAAATAACCATTGAGTACAAAATTATCCTTGATAGAAAAATGGTAACTTAAGGATAAATATGTATTAGAAGGGTATTACGGTAATTTTACTTATCTAACTACGACATTGTATAGGGATTTACATGTGGTATAAAATATGCTAGATAGATCGGTTATCAAAACTAGTTAATTAAATCTCTATAAAAGGTATGGTATTTAATCTAAGAGTATAGTATTGGGCCTTTAGTGGAGTGTCTCATTTATTAATAGTATTTATATAAATACCATAACAAGAATTATTTTATATTTATCATACTATTGGAGCTTAGATTATTTGGATCTATCGGATCCCTTGTATAACTCAACAAAACTCATTAATTAGTTGGTAGTATTTATGAAATTAATTTCATGAAACTGTGTAAAATAATAATTCTGCAGAGAAGTTGGTATTTTTATAAATAAGTCATATAGGTTGGACATATTTAAAAAAATACACCCAAAACCCAAATTGGAGAACAAGTCCAATTCTAATTATACTAGGATTAACAATTTTTGGATATATATATATATAAGATATATGAGAGAAAAAATTGCACAATAACTTTAAGAGAGCTACATATAAAATAGAGGGAAAATGAGAGAGAATTCAGCCAAGGCTGAGAGAAGAGAAAAGAAAAAGTTTCCTACAACCTCATAATCTCATCTCACATCTTGGTATTCTAAAAGATCAAGATAGTATTTTTGATCATTCTCTAACGAAGGATAAAAACTTGGTGTCATCTCATCTCATCAACTAAGAGCAAGGGCATAGACAAGAAGATTTAGGGTTGGAGATTTGATCACCATCAACAAAGAGATCAAGGAGGAGTACGCTATAAGAGATAAACCCTAATCTTATCTCTGGGGTTTATGCATCTAGATTTAATTGATGTTATACATGATCCTCTTTATGATATATACATGCTTTATGGTTATGAAAATTATTTTTATGTAAAATTTTAAAATCTAAGTTCGTTGATTTTTCTTCTGCGTTTATGATGTGATCATGTGTTTTTTCATTATACATATATATATAGTTTTTTATCTAAGTGTTAGGTCAATTCTTGTAATTAGTATTAGAGCACAGATTCATATGTGTGTGTATATATATATATATATATGTATATATATATATAGCATAATATTGATCTAGAATTGTATGATCTAAATTATGTGATTGAGTTTGAGTAATTTTTGTTTATGATAGTTAAATGATTCATAGTGATGAATAATATTCAATTACATATATAAACTTATAGATTGTGATTCTAGCAAAATTAGGTTTAGGTGTTATTGAATTTTATGATTGATAGATTCATAAATATGTTTCAAAAGATTTTAAAAACTGAAAATTTTTCTAGAAATTTTTGATGTTGTTCTAAACTTTTTCAGTATTTAAAAAAAAAAAAATTGGGTGTGCCTTAGCCCTACGCACGTGACTACTAGCACATGCGGCTACTAGTATACGCGGCAAGTGAGCATGGTTGATGCGTGCAACTTGTCTGGCACTCGCGTGTGGCCTGCCCGTGCGCACACCAGTTGAAGCCCTGTCGCATATCATGGTGCGCACGACTTTGCCATGCACTGTAGCCAAGCGGCCCTGCCGTAACGTCACTCACTTGCTCCCATACTCGCCATCTTTCTCAGGCGATGACGACCCTTAGGCCTACGGTGGTGGTATTTCGACTACCACTACCACTAATTTCTAAACTATTTAATTAATTAGATAATTATTTAATTTGAATTCAAATTTTGAAATAGGAAACTATTCAAATAATATTATGATAGTTATCTATTTTTTAGTAATCCTATTTTAATTTTTATTTACTATAGGATAATGTTAAATTTGAATTAAATAAATAAATATGATATTATCTAGTAATTAATTTGAATTCAAATAGGATATCTACTAATTTTTGACATTAGACAAGAATTTCTATATTATCTTTAGTATTTAAATTTTGAATTTAAATAGATAATGATAATTCAAATTAATTTATATATTTAATGATATTAGATTCGATTAAATATTATCCTAACAAAGTTAATACTTAATTTGCATTTATAGGATATCTACCAATTTTTGAAATTAGATAAGATTTCTTATCTCTTTTCATTTAAATTTTGAATTTAAATAGATAATAGCTATTCAAATTAATTTGATATTTAATATAATAAAATATGATTTGATAATTATCTATAAATTATGATAGTTTAAATTTAAATAATTTAAATTTAGTAATGATCTCTAATTTTAATTTGATTTAAATTAGGATATAGTTTTGAATTTAAATTCGAAAGTAAATCTAATCAGATTGGATTTAAATNTTTTAATCATTTCCTAATTTAGAATATTACAATTAATCTTTTCTAAGTGTAGTTATAGAAATATGATTTCTATAATTCAAAATAATTATTTTTTTATTATTTATTATCTTTTATATCTTAATGAATTTAAGATAAGATTAGATAAATTAATTAATAATCAATAATAAGTGTGATTTGTTCACTAATTATTTAAATTATCCTAATAAATCAATAATTTAAAAATATTAGATATTCTTAAATTTACACAAGAATTAGTTATGAACTTAATTCTTACATAAAGCATAATATATTTTACTAGAAAACATTAATTATTGAATTTTATTAATTTCAAATTGTTATTTAAAAATTATTTATGTGATTAATTTTTATTATATAATAGTTATTAATATGATTAATAATTTCTAATTAATATCAATTAATGAGATTAATTACATTAATTAAAAGGATAATAATACTATAAAGATAATTATTTATTTTCATGATTTACAAGGAAATTAGAGCTTGATTTTAATGAGATTAAAATTTTTTAATTTTGATTAATAAAATATTTGAATTATGTGATAATTATGATAATATTTTATACGGTGGTATTTAACATATAATATTGATAATTATGAGATAATTATGGTAATATTTTATGTAATTAAAGGCATTTTGATAATTATGAGATAATTATATTTTTTTAAAAATACATTCGATATGACTATCACATTAAGTGGGAGGATTTTAAATTTTTGTTAATTTTTTAGTCAAAAAATTATTTAAACCATTGTTTAGTTTTGAAATGATTAATTTTGCGAAAATTAATGAATGTTTATATAGTTGTTTATATTCATTATTTGTATTTATAATTATTTGTTTAAACTTTTATACAAAATATTTCTACAATTGTTTTCTTATTGTTATAAATACACTTGGAATTTAATTTGATTAAATTCTACTACTAAGAATCTTTAAAATATTGGTTGAATAATTTAGTGATAAAAGTTTCTAAGTTAGTTTTTTTAAAACTAATTTTTATACAATACTTAGCTTAAATACCATTTTTAATTATTTATTTTTGTTTGAAATATTATTGATCAAATAATTAAATTTTCATTTGAAAAATTTTTGCTTGAATAATTTATAATCTACAGACTTTCTTAATTGATCATTATGTCCTGTATACTTTTATTGTCTACTTTTTATACATGAGATGTATAATATAGTGTTAGCATTTTGGCCTTAGATAATAATTGTTCGATTATAACACCATGTCTAAAATAGTATGCCATAAAGTCTTAGATTAGTTCATTTTATTTAAGTCGCATATTTGGATATATATAATTAATTTGTGGTTACTAAATAAGTTAGATAACTGGGTAAAATCAAGAGTCTCTAATTTTCAAAAGATTGGGTAGGAGCAGGGTATGAGATATTAATGGTTTTTATCATTGGTTCAATAGTTCTAAAAATATGCCTTACCTCAGAATCTTACTGTGCTCCTGTACGAAAATTTTCACTTGGGTATTACTAGTATTGAATATTTTAGGATAAAATTGCATGTGGCTTTTACGTATTGATCTGCTGTAAGAGATTATTATATAAAAAAACATGTAAATTGAAATGATCATTACACACTCAACATAGGATGTTATTGACCTCTCATAGGATCTATATTAGTAATTCTATGGACCAATAAGCCAGGTCATTAGCAAATTATAATATGAGATATTTGTCTTTTTATCTAAAGTAAATTATTTGTATTTATCCTACAGATTCACATATTTACCCGTAGGTAACTTGTGATCTATAGTAGGTTAAAATACCTTGAATATTTGTGACAGTCTTAGGGATTCTTTACAAGTATTTTATCTTGATAGATTTAATGTTAAGTATTCTAAATTCTTATATATTCAGATAAACTAGCAAATTTAGTTGGGTATTAGAAGGATCATAATTTGCATATTTGTCCATAGTTTATCCTTAGTTTCTAAATGACCAATAAGAGCATAACACATATTCTTTTTATTTGATTATTTGTCATTATATTTATGTTTCTAATTTTATTTTGTATGTACTAAAATATCCTGCAAGAATTGTTTGCTAATTTTAAATCAATTACTTTGATTAGTAAATCACAAGAGTCGGTGATTATGTCAAAGTTCATTCCTGATAATTAATACCTTAGTTAAGGTATTTATTATCTTACTTAAGATAATGAACATCCTTGTTGAGAAGTTTATTATCATACTGCAAAATTAAATCAAAATAAAAATGTTTGTATTTGATTATTTTTCCTTGTATGTTTAATTGAGAATTAAACATACAGAATTTAATCGTGAATTAAATTCATTAAATTTGATTATAAATTGGATTTATTTTATGACTTTTGTCTAATTAGAAATTTTATCATTTTGCACGTTTTAGGGAAATAATTTTTCATAAGATGTATAAGGTTTCCAGAAATATGAAAGAGACAAAAGAATATTATACACGGAGTAGAATAAGGACATCTATAGAGACATCACAATGTTCAATGAGTTAGAACAATAATCAATCTGAGGATACTTCTACAGAAAAGAGGTTAGGATCTTCTTTAATAGTTAGATCATCTGGAAAGCCAAGAAAATCTATCTCAGTTAAGCATATGTGAGATATCTGGTTATTAGACTCAATAGCTAATGTCAATATCTGCAACAACAAGTAGTAGTTTATTGAACCAAATCAATAAATTGGTGTTGGTCATCATGGGAAGTTGGAGACAATCGAAGAGTTCGAGTTAATAGCACGGTCGATGCTTATATAAAGATCAATGATAGCCCCAAGATTATAAAAGATTACTATCATGCACCAGAGATTAGTATGAATGCTCTCTCAATATTGAAGATATATAGAGAAGGCTATCGCTTCGTGTTTGACAATAAGGTGCATGTCTACTATAACAATCTATTGTACTATGTGAAAGAAATACAAAAATAGACTTTATGTTTTGACCACAGGGCCACAAAGTACATCATCTTCAATGATGAGCATTAGTAAACTCGAAGAGATGGTGAAAAATATTAGGAAGGGGTGTAACACCATTGATTGACACAAGTGATTCAGATACATGCCGTGTTCAGAAATTCATAAACTTATGGAGCTGGGCCACTTACATGAAGTAGATATTAGCAACGACATAAACTACAAGGATTGCAAGAAGCATGTAAAGTACAAGTTCATCTTATCATAAGTTATGAGAAAGCTAAAATATGTTTATAGTTATTGTATGTGCATATCTGCAAACAAATGGAGGTAGTTTCCTACAACAAGCATATATTATTTATCACTTTTGTTCATGAATATTTAGACTTTGGATAAATATATCTTCCGAGGAAATATGATGAATAACTAGATACTTTCTATGAGTTCAATAGAAAGGTTCGAATACAAAACAACACTAAGGTCAAAAAGTTCAAGATTGAAGTTGAACATAAAGATATGGATTCTCTATATAACCTGCTGAGGCCAACACTCGCAGATCTTACTATTCCTTATAAATATGCAACTATCTATGAGCATGGTCGTATATAAGCTATTGAGAGATATAACATCAGACTTAAGCATACCATAGAGCTGAGGTATAAGGAGTCACTACTGTCGAAAAGATACTAGGATTATGCTTTGAAGACCACTTCATACATCCTTAGCTCCACTCCATCAAATAAAGTTACTTCGACACTTTTTCAGATATGGATAGAATATATAGAGAGCTTAGAGCATCTAAAGGTATAGAATTACGAAGTATACCTATATAAGAAAGTAGAAGACGAAGTTGACAAGAATTCAGAAAAATATTTTCTACTTGGCTACCCAAAGGAAGAAAAAAAGGCTACTTTCTCTATAGATAATCTACCAATACTACCTTTATTAGCAGAAGTGGAAACTTTCTAGAGGATAAGGGAGAACTCTATCAAGAAAACGATGAAGAGAGAGCTTATGACCTTCATTACTTTTCTTAGTTATTTAAGTTGTTAGTTGAACACTTAGTTATTGCTTTTATTAATTTCGGTCATTTGGAACATTTTTTAGCTTTTAACAAGTTAGTTTGAGTAATTACTGTTTGGACAAGTGGAGATTGTTAGGATATTTGCCCTAAAAAATATGTTTCCAATTTTAACATTTTAGTGCAAATAACTTTCTCTTATATACAATTATGATATTTGCTAGATTAAACTATCTTAGTTGAATAATTTATTTATCTAAAAAATATTCCATGATTTTATTTGTGT
The DNA here is from genome assembly GCA_002914805.1 of Parasponia andersonii. NCBI lineage: Eukaryota > Viridiplantae > Streptophyta > Magnoliopsida > Rosales > Cannabaceae > Trema > Trema andersonii. Next base: position 281,627 of record JXTB01000294.1, read on the forward strand.
ATGAAGAAACAAACATGATTAAATATTAATTATAGAGAGACTTGTTTTTTTTTTTTATCTAAATCTAAATTAACTAGTTCACAATTTGTAAATAAAGATAGAATATTTTATTTATTATAAGTTATAATGTTTGTCTATCTCAACGAGAATGATATGTCTCAAATCATTGAAGTGTCTGACTTTTGATAGAAATACTAGTACAACATAAATAAGTTATGTGCATTGAATTGGGTCTGATAATATAAAAAATTAGAGTATCATAACTCAATTATTAGTATTACCACAAACTAGTTCTTATCATGTAGATCTTAATCCTTAATATTTGACTGAACTTGCTTTCACGTGTTATAACTTTTTCATTTGTTGAAAGACTAGCCTCAGTTAAGTTAGAGGCAAATTCTGGCATGTTGGAGGTGATGATTTATGAATCAATAAAAATACCACATAGTTAAGGATATTGCATATTAATGTCATTTTAGAGTATTTCAAGATTCATAGAATAATTATTTTTAAGAATTGGTTGATAATTTTGTCTAAATAGCCATTGAAAACAAAACTATCGACAACGTTATTCCTTGATAGAAAAATAGTAACTTAAAAGTAAATATGTGTTAGAGGGGTATTACGGTAATTTCACCTATACAACTACGACATTGTATAGGGGTTTTACATATTGTATAGAATATGCTAGATAGATCGGTTAATCAAGGCTAGCTGATTAAATTTTTATAAAAGACATGACATTTAATCTAAGATTACAATATTGAGTCTTTAGTGAAGTGTCTCTTTTACTAATAGTATTTATATAAATACCATAATAAGAGTTATTATGTATTTATTATACTATTAGAACTTAGATTACTTGGATCCATTAGGTCCCTTGCCTAGCTTAATAAAATTCATTAATTGGTTGGTGGTATTTATGAAATTAGTTTCATGAAACTGTGTAAAATAATATTTTTACACAAAAGTTAGTATTTTTATAAATAAGTTATATGGGTTGGACATATTTATAAAAATACACTCAAAACCCAAATTAAAGAACAAACTCAATTTTAATTGAACTAAGATCAGCAGTTTTTGGTCCCATATATATATATATATATATAAGATATATGAGAGAAAAAACTGCACAATAACTCTAGAGAGCTACGCGTGAAATAGAGGGAAAGACAAAGAGAGAGAGAGAGAGAGAGAGAGAATTCGACCAAGGCTGAGAGAAGAGGAGAGAAAAAGTTTCCTGCAACCTCACATCCTAGTATTCCAAAAGATCAAAAAGGTGTTCTTGATTGTTCTCCAACGAATGATTCAACTTGATGTCCACTTGCCTCGTCAAACACAAGCAAGAGCATAAATAATAAGATATAAAGTTAGAGATTTAACCACCATCAATAAGAAGATCAAGGAGAAGCATGCTATAAGAGGTAAACTCTAATCTCATATTTAATCCTTTGTATATAAGTACTTTTCAAGTGCTATCTAGAAATATGTCTTTATCAAGAAAAATTTTCATATTATTTTTCATTCTCTTTGGAAAAAAAATGTAAAATGTATATAAAAAGTGAAAATATGGCAAAGATAATTAAGAGGAGCCATTTTAAAGGTAGGAGGGATGAATATAAAAAAAAATGCGTATTTTTTTGAATATAAAGAATGTACAAAGAAATTTAACAAAATTCTAATTATTGTTTTGTGATATAAAAAAACTAAATGTATATAGTCCAATTCTTGATGGACATAGAACTTTCCTATATATATATAGAATAGAGAAAATTTGAAAACAACCACATGCAATAAACAAAAATATAGTTAATATTTAAATGTACACATTAGAAGGAATTAATTACGAAAAAATATCTTTATATTTGGTCTTTCTGCAACTTAAAATTTAAGTTTTGTTTTTTTTTAAAAAAAAACCTCTATACTTTGGAATTCCAAAAATTTGTATCATTTGTACCTATTTTTCTCACTTTATGTAGTCCAAATGATGTTTTTTGTAAATATTTTAATTTTTTGAGAATAAAAATAACATAATGTGGGTACAGATTCATAATATTTTGGGAATAAATTTGTCAAAATATAGGTAGAGAATACTACTTTTTTGAATTTAAAAAATGTAAAGTATTCTTTTTGAAAAAAATCAAAACTCGAAGTTTAAATTACAAAATTGTCAAACTTCAGGAATTTTTTTACAGTTAATCCCTATTAGAAATAAGAGACATATTTAGACTTAGTGGGTGCTAGTACTTTTAAATAAATCTAAATATATAAGAAATGCTAGTTGCACTTTTTTTTGCACTTTTTTAGTCTCACTATTTGACACATACATTCAACTATGATATTTCATTATTAAAATTAAATTGGATTTTGAAATCTACGTGTCAGATAGTAAGACTAGAAAATGTAAAAAGATTGAGAAAAAGAATGCATCTAACACTCTTTATATATATATATATATATATATATATATATATATATCTGAATATATATTAACGAGAAACAAGAGACAATGCAACAAAATTTTTATATTTTTCTTTTGAGGAGAAATAAAATAGATGAAAAGCAAGAGAAGGTATGGCAATCAAATAATGTGATACAATAAACAATTAAACAACTAATTTTTTTTAAAAAAATTCAAAATTATTTAAAACATATTAAAATTTGATTTAATATCAGCTCAACCCAATCACCTCAGATTTGTTGTTTCCATCATTAGTACAACAAAGTAAGAAATATAAAAAGTAAAGAGTATTTTTGGAATGTAAAGGATGTACAAAAAACATATATAAAAATTAATAATATTTTGTAATGTAAAATAAAATTAATATATTTAGTCCAGTTGTTGATGGATAAGGACATATTCTCAACACATTCTATTTGTATTGATTTATTTTTAGTTTTATTTTGATATGAATTCATAGTGAATTGCATAATATGGACATTATGATTACTCTCCCTGTTAGATTCAACATTATCATAATGTTAAAGTTAATTTTGATTCCTAACCCATCATTATAAGATATCTTATGGGACTATCTTATTCCTATCCATTTTCTATTTAATCAAAGCATTCCAATCAAATTAAATGAATCACATGTAGCAATTCCAAACAAAACAATATACTAGGTTTCCCCTTGAACGAAAAATAAAAGGGAAAAAAAAAAGAAAGACCTTATGTAATAAGTAATAGAAGATTCTATTTAATAATAATAATAAAAGAGCAATAGAAGATTCTAAACTACAAAAGCAGGCCAAACATTAATGGGTATTTCAACTCAACACTGTCGTCATGCTCCCCTTAAGGAATTCTTAATGTTCCTTTGGAGAAGAAAAGAGGTTCACTCAAGTTGTATATCTCAATATTGAAGGTGACAATGTGATTGGATTCCATTACTAGAATAGACAAGTGACTTTTAATCTTAGATTTTACTAATTCCAATTTAATCGATAACTTAACCTAATTAGACATGTAACTGTAATTTTTTTCCTTCTTTTAATCCCCATTAAACCAAGAACCTATGCTAGTTAGTCATGTGTTGTAATTAGTAATTTCACTGCTTTCATTTAAACCAATAATCTTCCTAACTCAAATCTTACAAGGTGGTGCTTGTTCCCTAACTTTTTGTGAAGATTTGCCTAGTAAAGTTTATTAACGTACAAGCCAACAATAATGATGAAATCCATTTATGCACAATATACTATTCCATACACCCGAGTCAAGTGATTTTACTAACTCAACTAATTTTTACCTTAATATCCCAACTTTTCTTCTAAAGTTACACTTACAATGTGTTGAGTGTCTCCTCAATGACAAGCCATTAACAAGGTTAAATGCACTTACATAGTATAACAAGGTAACCACTTACAAATTCAATGATCACAACTATATGACAAGAGCATACCCACCATCATATGATGAGTCAACACAACATGTCCTCTAGAACCCAACAGATTGTGAAAGGCATAGTCATAACACAGTTTCAAGAACCATAAAGCAAAGCCAAAATTTGGCCGTAGATCTCTTACTTTCTGACATATTTGGGGCCATCACAATTCTCAAGCTAAACATCTTATTTCTTACTTTGGGATGCTTGCCTTTGATTGGTCACCCTCAACTTTAGAAAGAAAGGATATCACATTATAGTGAGCGAAGGATATCACATTATAGTGAGGTCGCTCACATGGATTGTCGTTTTCTCCCTCTATAGTGATCATGGTGCATATTCAGAGTTCCTATTAAGCTTTTTCATAACCCCACTCCCCCATAATAGAAACCATCCAAATCTCACGAGTCTTTGACGTTGATATGTTGTGTGGAAAATGACTGCTTTTTTGTTGTTTTCTTTCGTTTTTAAATTTTTTTTTTTTTTTTCAAAGTTAACTTGAAAGCAACATTCGTAAAATAAGGACAAATAAAACACAGTTTCTTTCAGTAAAAAAATTATTCTTATTTATTTTAATAAAATGTTGATTATGATGTAATTGTTTTCTATTAAGGCCCAACACACCAACTGAGCAGAAAAATATTGAACGGTGGTTCCAAAAAAAAGAAAAAGGTGGATTGAATTTCACATGCAAACCTATCTGATATGAGTGCGACCCATCTGAATGGCTTTCCTTGAAGGAAGGTGTGGAGAAGTTAAAAACAGCATGAAGAAAAAAACAACTATATTCACTACATATATATAGTACCATTAGAACTTTGACAGAAATTGGTGATTTGTTCGTACAGGTCATGAACTAGCTATATAATAATTATAACTATGCCTCTGACATTTGTGCCAGAGGTTAGGACCTCATTCTGGCCCATATCACCTGCTTGTATTTTTCTGCACTAATTGATTTTCTTCCTTTCTTATTTTTTTTTTCCTTATATAAAAAAAATTGGTTCTCCCGTTTTTTATGGGTATCAACATAAGTTTGGATTGCTCATTTACATGACATTGCTTACCAATTTATTTATTTATTTAGTTTTTCCTATCTCTTAGAGTTTCTGAATTTAGGTATAACACTCTGAGCTCCACTGTAGGCATGCATTACAAATTTACAACATACATGGTATTTAAATAGTGACTCTATTTCCAATCCCTTTTTTTCTTTTTTCTTTTTTATCCTCATTCCCTTCTAATTAATTACTTATTTATATAAATATTCCCTTGCAAATTGACATAAATGCCTTCATAGAGTATTAAACAATAAAATCATTTTTTTTTGACACCTTTTTATATAGAAGGAAAGTAGATTATTGTGTATTTAATTTGCTTAAGATTTTCATTTTTTTTTCTTTTCTTTATTTAGTATTTAATATTTGTTGGATCGGTTTTCACCAACTGTCCACATGTTTCTGAACTGTTGATGTTGTATCCTCCAACTGCCCACGTATCCTTACTATCCCAAAGAGCTTTTGACTTCAGGCAGAGTCAGAGAAGCGAGGGAGGCTACCTGTAAAGACTCTCCGATGCTTAAGTCAGTTATTTATCTTTGATTCAGGGTAGCAAAGATTTAAATTTTCTTTTATGAGTATATCTTTATCTTTTGCTCATAAACTTTTAAATATTTCTTTTTGTATGCGTACATGTCTCTCCTTTTCGGGGACGCATAGCTCATATATATAGTCCTGAAACTGTGACCTCATGGTTCTCAATCCCAGAACCGAGTATATTTTCTCATCAGAACTTACTCCAGAGATCATGGGCCGAGATTACCGTGATTCTCCTTGCATCATCATAGCCTAGTTTTCGCCGTCCCCTATGGCTCGAGTCTGTCAGGAGCGAGACTTTGACAAACCGTCATTCTGTCAGGATGGTTTGCCCAATGAGCGCACCTACTCAGGATCGCATTAAATACTCTGTTTGGGTATAGAACTGTGAGTTGCTTCTCACTGTACTCTGGTAGAAGACCCTCGAGGCTCTCGACCCTCAGCTATCGAGGTAAGAATCGGACTGGGCCGAGTCCATCCAGGGTCTGGGATGGGCTCGGCCCTAGTCTCGGACAGCCCATGGGCCTATGCGGTACCACGTAGGACTCGCGTAGTTTTTAATTAGTCACTCTGGACACGTGTCAGACGGCTTGCCCTATTTATGACATGTTCTGCCACTTAATCATCCACGTGGTGTATAATTTAGGAACGGGTCTTATAACTGCCTCCATTTCCCTATTTGATGGATTCGTATCCATCAAGTGGGGAAATCGTTTCTCCGTTCCTCTAATTTGAGGGATACACGTGGCTCCCCAATTGTAGATGTGGAGGCACGCCATCCTATGTCATAATTTTTTCAAATTTTGAAAATCTGACGCTTCAGTCTTCCTTGCCCTGCCCTTCTCCAAGAAAAAACTCTTCAGCTCTCCCTCTATAAAAGCCGCATTTATGCTCGTTTGCTACTTTACCAAAATCTCCAATCATTCTAGCTTTCTAAAATCTTAAGATTTCTGATTTCTCCCCTTACTAGAAACTTTTGCTCCTTTTGATCGTATCCAGAACGATGGCCTCGAACCAAGACCAAAAGTTCTACTCTGTCGTAGATTCGGAGTTGGATTCATTAAGGAGACAGTTCTGCTTCCTTGGTGAAGTTACATTGTAAAGGGTGGAGGGCCCTACGGATTGGTACCTTCGGCCCTCTGCCCCCGAGGGCTCTATCATTTTGGGGAGGAGGCATCTGGAATGGCTGCGGTTTCCCCTTCCTCCCATGATCCATCAATTCTTCGCTCTGACGGAGGTCCACCCAATGCAGCTGAACGCTAACGGGGTCATGATCTTAATGAGTCTCTCTGCCCTGTCAGTTCTCTATAACATACATATCGACCTGGAGGTAGTCTTTTATGCCGACAAGCTCACCCTCATCCCCAAAAAGAGCTCCTACCCCACTTTCTACCTCCAACCGCTCCCGGAACGCCATATTTTCAGGGGCTTGCCGAGGTCGGACAAGCAATGGGACTGCCACTCTAGAATGTATGCCATTGGAGGGGCGTGGTGCTCTCCTTGAGTGAATAGGGAGCACTTCCAAGTTCCTTTATTTTTTTTTTGCAGAGTAAGTACTAGTTCGTGATTTTTGGGTCTGCGTTCACCTCGTCTGCTATTGCTTATGATATTTTTCCTTGTACAGCCTCTATGGAAGAAAGCAAATTTGAGCTGCAATTATCGGTGGGGCAGCTCAAGGAGCTGGAGGGGATCGTCATCTTTGGGTCTTCTGGGAATTGCCGACACATCCAAGCCATCCTGAACTCCCAGGTGATGAATATAATGCCTAGGATGATCTCATACCTTCCCTTCCTGCTGGATACCTGGGTCATCACAAAGCACCTGCGGAGCCAGCTTGATACCCCGACTCTGAATTGGTTCCGCCGTGATGAACAGAGTCGCATCATCATGGTGAGTCATCAGGTTATGGCATCGAGCCAACTGGCGGGTCCCTACGACCTGGTGGCACCGACTAGCCACGAACTCGAAGAGGCCATGAGGCTCGTGGCCGAAGAGTGTGTCAGGCTCCGTAGAGAGGAAACTGCCGCCCCCAAAAGAGTTAAGAGTGAGTTCATTTCGGATCCTGGAGCTCTGTCGATTGGATTATAGCTGTGTTCTAACTACGTTGCTTGCTCTTTATAGGTTCTGATGCAGGCCCTTCGGCAGACCCTTCTCCAGTCAAGGGGAGTACTGCTGTGCACAAGGCTCACTCCAAGGTATCCCTGGTCGGCACCTTGTGGTGTCCTCAGAGGAGAAGCACCTACGGTCCCCTCTTCCAGTGCAAGTGGACCTCCGACTCAGGAGACGACGGCAATAAAAGTCGTTTATGGCAAGGGGGGCCTTCGAGCCTGCCCGGGGAATCTGCCACTCCGACCTCTTCCTCCCCCAATTCTAGTTCGAAGACGAGCGCAGGGTCCAGTGCTATTTACCCCCGTGGGGAGATTGCTGAGCTCAGCGGGGGGGCTCCGAGGTTGAAATCTCGGCTGTCTTCCTCTCTCCTAGTTCCAATAAAACGGCATCACGAGGCCGATTCATCCAAAGGGAAGGAGGGCCCGGCAGGAAAGAGGGGCAGAATTGCTTCCTCTTCCGACAGCGATGACGATGGGACTACGTTGACCCTCATGAGGAGGAGAACATCCATGCGCAGTGGCCCGTCAGGGAGGACTGGTCAAGAAAAGACCGAAAAATCACATTCAGGCGGGGCTCCAATGGGGGTGGCAACTGAAACTGCCGACGCAGCAGCAGTCGCCGTGGCGTCTTTTGCTGAGGATGGACCGCCCCCAGCTGTCACCGAAAGCACACTCGGCGATGCCCAGCTTTCTACTGTCCCCACTACCACTGCTTAGGGAGCGTCGAAAAGAGCTACAGGAGCATTTCCGGTGGGAGGAGAGGGTGTCCTCGCAGTTGGTGGGGTGAAGTCGCGTTCCTCAGACGCGGACAACACCCAAGGAGAGGGTCCAGCTGCGGAGCCCGAGCTTGAGGTGCTCTCCTTAGAGAAAGTTGAGTTCGTCGCTGGCCATAACATTGCACAGGTTTGGCTCGTTTGGCTTATACCTCAAATTTTTCGGCATCCTTGCTGAACACTGACTTCCATTTCTTGTATCTTGCAGCTAGCCGCTGTCCAGTCCTTCTATTCTTCTCGCGTCAGGGAGTTGACCGGAGAGTTGAACTCTCATTCTATGCTGGCCGAGCGGAGTTAGGCTGCCCTTGCCAAGTTGAGGGCTGACTTCGACTTGTATCGGAGCCTGGATGAGGCTAGGGTCGGCAGCGTGGTGGCTCACGCTCTGAGTGTCGAGAGGGTCAGGCGTGAGGAGCTGGTCGCAAAGTTGGCCGAGGCGGAGGCCGACAGGCTTGCGCAATCCAAGGCAGCCGGGTTGGTCCAAGACGAGCTCAGGGTCAAGGAGCAGGACCTACAGAACGCAGGAGCGGAGATGGGGCTGGCCTTCGTCGCTCACAACAGGGCCGTCGATGATGCTAAAAAGGCGAGAAAAGCTGTGGCGAAAGCCAAACTGGAGGCCCATTCCCTGCAACGCAGACTCGACCGGTCCAATGAGATTAACCGATATCTTTGCTTGGAATACAAAAAATTGATAGGGGCTAATGCAGAGCTGTCTCACAAGCACGACGAAAATCTCGCCGACATTAACACTCTTTTGGTCGACTTGTCGCAGCGGAAAGTGGAGCTGAGGCTGGCAGTACTGAGGGATAGACTGGCAGACGCGGAGAAACTGAAGACGAGGTACCAGAGGCAGGTGGATGTCCTTTCTGCGGAGAGCTACAGGTCTGGCTGGGAGAACATGGAATTCGAAGGTCACGCAGAGGTGGTAACGCAGACCAGTTTGATGAGCAGAAAGGCATCGAGAGGGACAATTATTCCATCAAGCACTACATGCAGCAGCTAAGGGATGAGATCAACATCGTGTTCCCTGCTGATGTGCTGAAGATGCTCGACGAATAATATAGTGCTGATCGCTACTTCGGACACTGTTAAATAAGCGTATAGGCGCTCCCCCTCTGCTGAGAAAGCCAGGATATGCGGATGACTTAAGTACAGCTTGAGATCTGTCAGTGCATTGTCCTGCTCCTCCCTCCAGACGACAGTGGAGCTTCTCTTTAGGCACTGGAAGAAAAGCTTGCATCAGTCAAACATCTTTGAAACGAACCGGTTGAGAGCGGCTATCTTCCTGACTAGACGCTGGACCTCTCGAATAGTCGAGGGTCTCTGCACATCTGCGATCGAGGATAACTGAGTCGGGTTGGCCTCAATACATAGAACAGTGAATCCTTTTGTTATTAACTAATTATACAAAAAGAAAAACTAAACACTACGATTCTTTTGTTTTTTTTTTTTGGTACGAAAGTATGATCTTTTGTTTAATTTGTATAAACATTTACTTAAAGCATTATAGTCAATTTTTTTTTAATTGAAAAGTCATTATAGTTAATTTATTGATAAGAATTTAGTTTTGTTTGTTTAAGGAGAATTGATATAGTTGCTTATACTCCATTATACTTAGTCTCTTCGAAACACACGGAAGAATAAATTATGTCTAATAAAAAAAATAGAAAGTGCTCATTATGCTATTGATTTTTTATCCTCTTTTTTTAAATAATATATTTTGAGCAGAACCAAAAGTCATAGTATTTCCTTTTCTCGTTATTGACTATTTATCATGAAAGCCATATATTAAAATATAGAAGAAAACAAAAAGCAGAGAAGAAATAAAAAAAATTGGATTTTAAAAATTAATTGATAGTAAGGTACTAGGAGGGTAAGAAAAGAAATATTTTAAAAATATTTACTAATGAGTATTTTCGTATTTAATAAAAATTTAAGAGGAGTGTGAAAAGAAATTTTAAAAATTTAAAATTTTGTGAGTGTGTATTTAGTAATGGGGTGAAGAGAGAAAAAAAAAAAAAGGTTTAAATCAAGCTCAAAATTACGTTTAGAGCTAATGTTCTTATATTAGGTCTATAAGAAAATTATCATAAAATTACTCTACCTTGATCTTTAAGGACAATTATCAGATTCCAACTTTTTATCAATTATTTATTGGACCTTCAACACTATCTATCTATCTTTTCCGGTAAGCTAAGTTGAAAGAATCGAAAGAAATAATAGAATTGTCCTTAAAGATCAATGAAACCCAAAATTATCAAAATTAAAGTAAATTCGAAATCAGAATAAAACTTAGTTTATATTTAATAAATTTTTAAAAAAAAGATATTCCTATTACTTTGATTTGATTTTGGATTTCTTTTTATTTTGATTGAGAGTATTTTTGGTTTCATTGTTCTTCAAAGGGTATTATTCATCATTTCATTTTGATTTTCACTAGTTTAGATTATTGCGTGGGGATAGACTTGTTGGGTGTGAAAAATTTAAGAAAATAATTGATAAAAAGAGTTAATCTGAAATTAATGGCATTTTACAAAATAGAAGGGATTTGACGATTTGAATAAAAAAGGAAAGAAATTAATAAATGAAAGATCATTAATAATGATATCCTAGTCTCATAAGATGTAACATGTAAGAGTGCACTAAAACTTTTATAAATTTTTTCACTAGCTTGTATTCCTTTTTTTCTCGTTCATTTTGTAACAAAAGCGAATTTGACAGCAATGAACTCATTATGGACCAATATTTTAATCTAATCGTAAGATAATGCCGACATAAACGTAATAGTCGGAACTTGTTTCACCTGAGGTATCTTTTTCTGATCTATGACCATGAACCGCCATGATCTATGCAACTTATACAATAAAGGCATATGCATATTTTATGTATGCCTTCCTAAATCCTCTTTTTTTCAATACCTAACCAATATATATTAAGGTCAGCATGTTCCAGAATCTGGAATCTATTTAAGTAATTTTATGTCCATTAAGATAAGGTTCTCATTGGCCTGACTATGCAAAAAAGTCATGAAACTATTCCCAATACTTCAAAAAAAGTAATCCTAGAATTGATGTGCAACATGGGGTTTTGTCCATTCGGAGCATATACTGTTAAATCAAGACCATTGACATAATAATAATATTAAAATAAAATCATAAAATAAGATAAAAAGAATAAACAATTTACACAAATAGTGGTGTGTCTATTTAGGATATAGACCAAAAGTTGCTTATGGTTCAACCTCAATCGCTAAAAATTACTTCTATGACAGATATCATGTTGACCCAACAAATGGTCCATAAAAGTAGATTGGTTTTCTTGCATCCAAATAAATTCACTTTCCTTAGGGAATAAGAGTCAAAGCTTTACAAAGGGCAAAGTCAGAGAAATTGGGCAGCACCAAACAAAACAAACCGACTTGCATGACAATGATGATGTAATAGACCAACAAAATTTTGTCAAAAACGGATCATTATTTGGTTTATATATATATATATATATATATATATATATATATATATATATATATAAAAGAAAACACATAAACAAATCTACTAAACCAAAAAAAAAAAAAAATTAATAACAAATTGCAAAGTTAATATATTTTCTTTATGGGGGCCAGTATTTGAGTCATGGATCAACATCACCAAGTTCACTTACACGTTTCATGTCCAGGGATTTCCCTGTTTTTGTTCCAAAAAAAAAAAAAGGAAAAAAAGAAAAAGAGAGAAAAAAAAATTGGTAAGAGAGTGCGTGTTTGAAATAACAAGGTAGATGAGAGTTTGAAAACGATGGATCTTGACATTAAAATAACTGAAGAGGTAGACACGGCATTGCTTTTGTGTTTGATACTTGAACTGATGTAGCAAACATACTTTTCACAATCGACAACTCATAATGTCTTTGCCAATTTGGTTAGGGAATTTTTTATTTTTGTTTTTTCCTATTTTGACGAGAGGTTGTGTTATGGGCTTTGATTAAAGGCCCAATGAAAGAAGCTCTTGTTTTGATTATTCAAATTGAGGGAGTTGTTTGACCGGTTATTAAAAGCCCATAGGAATGAAGTAGATGACCAGCCATGTATTTGTTACTTGGTTCTGTTATATGGAATTTGATTAAGCAGATTATTATTTTAAAAGAATGATGAAGTTAGCATCTAATAAGTAGTTTTTTTTTTTTTTTTTTAAACATATAGTAACATGTTTGTTGGTTGATCTAAATGGATAAATTACTAGTTCTAGGGCATGAATATTTCTAACTTGAATTTGTATAGAATTTTTAGAAGAACCACGTTATTTCAGCTTTCAGGTTACCATGATCAGAGGTTTGACACCAAAGTCGAAACAAATGGGCATGGGAGATTATGGGCCAGGGTTAAGTGGATCACTTCAATTGGCTATAAAACTGTTGCAGATCATTGGAGCTTGTTAACTGTAGTAGATTGAGATTGTGTTATACCGGCAGAAAATCAGAAATACATTTTCTATCTGAACTTAATATTTAATGCCTGCTGGTTTATATTGCGATGTTCCTCCATTTCAAATGAGTTTTTTAATTTTTTTTTTTGGAAAGCATATTTCAAATGAGTTTAGACTATGCTGAAACCTCTGGTTTTTTGGCGGCAAAGAGGCCGAAGTTGTCATTTTGTAAGTAGTTATAGATGACAGCATATACATAGTTGGAGCTGATTTTGAACTTCAACAGAAAAATACCTACTTATTTTGTTGAGAGAAACTCATAATGGATTAAAGGCCTATTGATTGAAGCTCTTTGGATTGAAACAAGGTCTTCACATAAGGACCTAAATCATTGATAAGGAATAGAATGATGTTATGCCCCACCATAACTCCATAAAATTAAGCTCCATGTCAATGCTTGATTGGCAGAGTAAAGCCTTGTGAATTCTATCCAGGTGGTTTTGATGACAAAACATTTTGATTTGAAATATGGATAATGTTTGAGACAAACAATTAGTTAGACTCGTGTGTGGTTGTTGGTAGTTGCAATGATTCTTCTGAGAATTTCTAGCTTAATTAACCTTGGATAAGGAGCTTTGAGGCAACTTAACTACTTTTTAACGGACTTCTACCACTTATAAACTTCCCCCCCTGATCTGAAACTGCGGCACTTGAAATATAAAATTAGGTACTATAACAAAACATAAGACCACAGGCATTCTATTATAAGTTGTGTTCAAAATATAGAAATAGAAGTTGTAAAAATTTGAATCGAAATAGTACTTCCTCCTCTCTTTTCCTGCTCAATTTCCCAACAAGAACATTGTGCGGTTTTGCTAAATTATCTATCTGGGATGGAATTAAATTCCTCTTTTTCAATTGGGTAGTGCTTCATTTCTGCTCATGAATAATATATTAGCGTACTAGAGTTTTAAAATGAAAGGGGGAACTCAACGAAGCACAATACAGATAGCAACTTGTAATGAAGTCTCCTTCAAAATGTTGATATTGCTAGACACCGCAAGAGTTAGACAGCTTATAGCTTTGTGATATATACTAATCATAAAGGCATGTCATATCATGGTCGATCTGTATTAAAATCCTTGGTCCAAACCCAATTCATGAAAATAATAAAAAGAACAATAATAATAAGAACTTAAAAAAAAAAGGGACGTTTTACCTAAGAGACAAGTAGTATAATCTTTTATCAACGTCTCAGACAAACTCATATTCTCCTGACTTCGTCATATCAATGGTCCATCCGCATTAAATCCATAGTTGTTTGTCTCACTAATGGTAGTTACAAGTCGTATAGATGTGAAAGTAGCTTTTCAAGGCATAAGGGCTACGGGGAGCCATGTCTCTTGGTCGGGCCAAACAGTATTTAGTACTGTTAAGCCCTTACGAGGTTAATTCTGTGTGTTTCATATTTACTACATCTGCGCTTGTCGGCAAGTAATGACATAGCTAAACTCATCTAATCTATTTATAATCTAAATAAGGAAAATGACCTCTCTGAGAAAGAAACAAGGAAAAAAAAAGGGATAATGACCCCTTTGGACCACTTGTCTAGCCGATATATTGATCCCTAGATATAAATTGTTGGGTAGCTGTGGTTCTCTATGAATGGCGCAGCCCATTAAGTCGGGCCTTGTTAACCTACGATTATTATTTTTTTTTTGGGTTGATCTTCAAGTTGTGTCCATTGCAAAGACGGAGCCTGCCACAGATTCTGGCCCCCCAAAACTAATACAGGGATCCTACACAAGTTTTTTGCTTAACATATGAACACGTGTTAGGTTGTTCTCTTTTCGTTTTTGTTATTTTTCTTTTTTTATTTTCATTTATATATGTATGTGTTAGATCGGTTTTCACCAGCTGTCCACGTGCTTCTGAACGGCTGATGTTGTATTTTCCAACTCTCCACGTATCCTTGCAATCCCAAAGAACTTTTGACTTTAGGCGGGGGAGGCCACCTGCAAAGACTCTCCGATGCTTAAATCAGTTGTTTATCTTTGATTCAGGGTAGCAAAGATTTAGTTTTTCTTTGTATAAGTATATCTTTGTCTTTTGCTCATAAACTTTTAAATATTTCTTTTTGTATGCGTACATGCCTCTCCTTTTCAGAGACGCATGGCTCATATATGTAGTCCTGGAACTGTGAACCTCATGGTTCTCAATCTCAGAACCGAGTACCTTTTCTCATCAGGACTTACTCCAGAGATCACAGGCCGAGATTATCGTGATTCTCCCTGCATCGTCGTAGCCTAGTTTCCGCTGTCCCATATGGCTCGAGCCTGTCAGGGGCGAGACTTTGGTAAACCGCTATTCTGTCAGGACGGTTTGTCCAATACGCGCACCTACTCAGGATCGCATTAAATGCTCTGTCTGGGTTTGGAGCTGTGAGTTGCTTCCAACTGTACTCTGGTGGAAGACCCTTGAGGCTCCCGACCCTCAGCTGTCAAGGTAAGAATCAGACTAGGCCGAGTCCATCCAGGGTCTGGGATGGGCTCGGTCCTAGCCTCCGACAGCCCATGAGCCTATGTGGTACCACGTGCGACTCGCGTGGTTTTTAATTGGTCACTTTGGATACGTGTCGGACAGTGTGCCCCATTTATGACCTGTTCTGTCACTTAATCATCCAGGTGGTGTATGATTTAGGAACAGGTCTCACAACTGCCCCCATTTTTCCTATTTGATGGATTCGTATCCATCAACTGGGGAAATCGTTTCTCCGTTCCTCCAATTTGAGGGATACACATGGCTCCCCAATTGCCGATACGGAGGCACGCCATCCCGTGTCACATTTTTTTTCAAAATTTGAAATTATGACGCTTCGGTCTTCCTTGCCCTGCCCTTCTCCAGGAAAAACTCTTCGGCTCCCCCTCTATAAAAGCCGCATTTATGCTCGTTTGTTACTTTACCAAAATCTCCGATCATTCTAGCTTTCTAAAATCTTAGAGTTTCTGACTTCTCTCCTTACTAGAAACTTTTGCTCCTTTTAATCGTATCCATAATGATAGACTCGAACCAAAACCAGAAGCTCTGCCCTATCATGGATTCGGAGCTGGATTCATTGAGGAGACAGTTTTGCTTCCCTGGCAGAGTTACATTGCAAAGGGTTGAGGGCCCCGCGGATTGGTACCTTCGGCCTTCTGCCCCCGAGGGCTCTATCATTTTGGGGAGGAGGCACCTGGAATGGCTGCAGTTTTCCCTTCCTCCCCTGATTCATCAGTTCTTCGCTCTGACGGGGATCCACCTGATACAGCTGAACGCTAATGGGGTCATGATCTTGATGGGGCTCTCTGCCCCGTCAGTTCTCTATAACATACATGTCGACCTGGAGGTGGTCTTTTATGCCTATAAGCTCACCTTTATCCCCAAAAAAAGCTCCTACCCTACTTTCTAACTCCAACTGCTCCCGAGACGCCATATATTCTAGGGTTTGCCGAGGTCAGACAAGCAACGAGACTCCCACTCTAGGCTGTATGCCATCGGAGGGGCGTTGTACTCTCCTTGGGTAAATAGGAAGCACTTCCAAGTTCCTTCGTTTTTTCTGCAGACTTACTAGGTCGTGATTTTTGGGTCTGCGTTCACCTCGTCCGTTATTGCTCATGATATTTTTCCTTATGCAGCCTCTGCGGAAGAAAGCAAGTTTGAGCCGTAATTATCAGCAGGGTGGCTCAAGGAGCCGGAGGGGATCGTCATCTTTGGGTCCCCTGGGGATTGCCGACACATCTAGGCTATCCTAAACCCCCAGGTGATGAATATGATGCCTAGGATGATCTCATACCTTCTCTTCTCGCTGGATACCTGGGTCATCACAAAGCACCTGTGGAGCCAGCTTGACCCTCCGGCTCTGAACCTGTTCCGCTGTGATGAGCAGAGTCACATCGCCATGGTTGGTCGTCAGGTTACGGCTTCGAGCTAGCTGGCAGGTCCCTACGACCTGGTGGCACCGATTAGCCATGATCTCAAAGAGGCCGTGAGGCTCATGGCCGAGGAGTGCGTCAGGCTCCGTAGAGAGGAAACCGTGGCCCCCAAGAGAGTAAAGGGTGAGTTCATTTTCGCATCCTGGAGCTCCGTCGATCGGGTTATAGCTGTATTCTAACTACGTTGCTTGCTCATTATAGGTTCTGATGCAGGCCCTTCCAGTCAAGGGGAGTGCTGCTGTACACAAGGCTCGCTCCAAAGTATCTACTGGTCGGCACCTTGTGGTGTCTTCAGAGGACGAAGCACCTGTGGTCCCCTCTTCTGGCGCAAGCGGACCTCCGACTTGGGAGACGATGGCCATAAAAGTTGTTTATGGCAAGGGGGCGCCTTCGAGCCTGCCCAGGGAATCTGCCGCTCTGACCTCTACCTCCTCCAACTCCGATTCGAAGACGAGTGCAGGGTCTAATGCTGCTTACCCCTATGGGGAGATTGCTGAGCTCAGCGGGGGGGCTCCGAGGTTGAAATCTCGGCTGTCTTCCCCTCCCCTGGTCCAAATAAAATGGCGTTACGAGGTCGACTCATCCAAAGAGAAAAAGGGCCCGGTAGGGAAGAGGGGCAGAATTGTCCCCTTCTTCTGACAACAATGACGATGGGGCTACGCTGACCCTCATAAGGAGGAGAAAGTCCGCGCGCGGCGGCCCGTCAGGGGGGACTGGTCAAGACAAGACCGAAAAATCACATTCAGGCGGCTCCAATGGGAGTGGCAACTGAAACTGCTGATACAATAGCAGTTACCATGGCATCTTCTACTGAGGATGCGCCACCTCCAACTGTCACCGAAGGCGCGCTCGGCGACGCCCAGCTTTCTACCGTCCCCACCACCACTGCTTCGGGAGCATCAAAAAGAGCTACAGGAGCGTGTTTGGTGGGAGGAGAGGGTGTCCTCGCTGTTGGCGGGGTGGAGTCACATTCCTCAGACACGGACAATGCCCAAGGAGAGGGTCCAGCTGCGGAGCCCGAGCTGGAGGTGCTTTCCTTGGAGAACGTTGAGTTCATCGCTGGCCGTAACATTGTGCAGGTTTGGCTCGTCTGGCCGCAACCTCCTTTTTTTCGGCATCCTTGCTGAACATTGACTTCCCTTTCTTGTATCTTATAGCTAGCCACCGTCTAGTTCTTCTATTCTTCTCGTATCAGAGAGCTGACCGGGGAGTTGAACTCCCGTTCTGCGCTAGCCGAGTGGAGCGAGGCCGCCCTTGCCAAGTTGAGGGCTGACTTCGACTTGTATCGGAGCCTGGATAAGGCTAGGATCGACAACATGGTGGCTCACACTCTGAGTGTCAAGAGGGTCAGGCATGAGGAGCTGGTTGCAAAGTTGGCTGAGGCGGAGGCCGACAGGCTCGCTTAATTCGAGGCCGCCAAGCTGGCCCAAAACGAGCTCAGGGTCAAGGAGCAGGACCTGCAGAACGTAGGGGCAGAGATGGGGCTGGCCTTCATCGCTCGTGATAGGGCCATCGATGATACTAAAGAGGCGAGGAAAGCCGAGGTGAAAGCTAAACTGGAGGCCCATTCCCTGCAACGTAGACTTGACCGGTCCAATCAGGTAAACCGACATCTTTGCTTGGATCACAAAAAATTGATAGGGGCTCATGCAGAGCTGTCTCGCAAGCACAGCGAAGTTCTCGCCGACATTAACACTCTTTTGGTCGACTTGTCATAGCGGCAAGCAGAGCTGAGGCTAGCGGCGCTGAGGGATAGACTGGTAGACGTGAAGAAACTGAAGACGAGGTACCAGAGGCAGGTGGATGTCCTTTCTGTGGAGAGCTACAGGTCTGGCTGGGAGAACAGGGAATTCGAAGGCCACGCGGAGGTGGTAACGCCAGACCAGTTTGATGAGCAAAAAGGCGTCGAGAGGGACCATTATTCCATCAAGCACTACATATAGCAGCTAGGGGATGAGGTCAACATTGTGTACCCTGCTGATGTGCCGAAGATGCTCGACAAAGAAAAAGATGGGCCCTCTACATCCGCCTCTGTTGCCAAGGAGATTATCCTCACTTCTGGTCCACTAGAGCAAGCCTCGGAGGTTCCTTGAGGTCAGCCTGATCTTGGTGCCTCAACTGGCGATGGGTCTGGCGCGGTCGTTTTGTCCAGTGATGACTCTGACCCTGGTATGCCACCCTCTGCCGGAGCTATTCCAAGTGTCGAAACTGGCTGCGCTCCCCTGGCTGGAGGTAATTAGGGCCTCTTGCTCTATGTATTTGTAAAGTTAACCCTTGTTATAACCATCCATTTAAATAATAAAAACCGTACTGTTTTCCTAAGTTTATTCCATTCTCTCACTCTTTTTGTTGACCACGTTTAGTGTTAGGGTCAGATATCGTATACGACGCCATTCCCTTGTCTGCAACGCGGCCGACATTTGGGTTTGACTTGGTCGTACATGATTTCGAGTTTTTAGTGAATTCTCCTTGTACTAAGATCGACAAGATTAACTCTGGAGATCGGGATGTGAGTTTCGGCTCATTCAATTTTGAGGATGTATAACCTTTGTTATGACTTGTCTTGGCAGAATTCGATCCACGCGTGTGGCTAGACTTCTCTGACCCCAAATAGAAATGCACCAGGAACTAGCTCTAGGAGTTGGTTGACCACTGTTTGGTCCCGTCGCTGTAGAGGAAAAGGCCTGTGCTCGGCTCTCATCGGAAGCGAACAGGGCGCTACCACTCTGATGTGTCCCTACGAGTCTGTCTAAGACCTACTTCTTATAAGTAGAGCTTCTGAGTGCGCGTCCCTATCGACCATGCATTTTGTATTTTAGGAAATAATAAACAGAGTTTGGTTTAAACTTCTGTCTTCATGCCTGGTCTTATACTGGACTACTTCCAACAGGTAGGCTCTAACTTTGTTCATTCCCAGTTCACGCGTAATTAAACCGCTCTCTGGGTAAGGTCTGCTTCCAATGGGTAGACCCTGACCCCTCTTTCCTTTGTCTCGCACGCGACTAAAATGCTCTCTGGGGAGGGTCTGCTTCTAACGGGTGGATCCTGACCCTGTTTTCCTTTAGCTTTTTGTATAGCTGAGATGCTCCTTAGGGAGGGTCTACTTCCAACGGTGGACCCTGACCCTGCTTTCCTTTAGCTTTTCGTATAGCTAAGATACTCCTTAGAAGATCTACTTCCAATGGGTAGACCCTGTCCCTACTTTCATTTAGCTTTTCGTATAGCTAAGGCGCTCGTTAGGGAGGGTATACTTCCAACGGGTAGACCCTATCTCTACTTTCTTTTGAGGGTAGGCCGTAAGTTTTTGCCGCGCGGCTCCTTATTCTTCGTACGTTTTCTCGGGCCATCGACAAGCCTTTTATTGCACGATGTGATTCCCATAGTATGATCGTTTTCAAGGTCTGCTGGCAAGTTTTTGGTTGCACAGCTCTTTCCTTTTCGTACGTTTTCTGGGGTCATCGATTAACATTTCATTGCACGATGTGATTCCCATTGTACGATCGTTTTCGAGGTCTGCTGGCAAGTTTTTGGTTGCGCAGCTCTTTCCTCTTCGTACATTTTCTCGGGCCATCGGCAAGCATTTTATTACACGATGTGATTCCCATATTACGGATCTTGATTGCGCGAATAGTGCGTGGGGTCTGCCACTGTGGGCAGACCTCTTTTCCATAGCAATCTAAAGGATAAATCTGTGTGGCAGAAAAATTGACCTGTTTTGGAATTAAGCTTTTTAATAATATAAGCATTTACATGGGTCTTACAATATTTATATGTGTCTCACACGTGATACTTTTTCAAGTGCTGAGCGTTCCACATGTTCAGTAGGTTCTTCCCGGTCTTGAGTTCTTTCAGGACATACGCACCATTGTCAAGTACTTTGATCACCTCATAGGGTTCAACCTAGTTGGAGTCTAGCTTCGAGGAATTCCCTGTTCTGACCTTCAAAACCCAATTCCCGGCATTAAATCGACGAGTGCTAACCTTCTTTGTGTAGTAGGACCTGGCCTGCTAGTGGTATGAGGCCAGGTGGACCAAGGCCATGTTTCTCGTTTCTTCTAGGAAGTCTGTGTTGTGGCTTAACTGCTGCTCGTTCAGCGAGGCATCTCTTATCACTTCGGAGCGAAGAGTCGGAAGGCTAATTTCGGTCGGGATCACAGCCTCTGACCCATAGACCATGGCAAATGGCGTTCTTCCTGTCAACCTCCGCTCCGTGGTTCGATGGGCCCACACAACGGCTGGTAGCTATTCTAACCACCTGCCTTTAGCCTCCTGCAAGTTCTTTTTGATATTACTAAATATGGCCTTGTTCGTTGCCTCTACTTGGCCATTTCCCTGAAGGTAGTTCAGGGATAAGAAGCTGACCTTATATCATAGAGCTCACACAGTTCCTTAAGCTTAGCATTCTGGAACTGTGTACCATGATCGGCGTGTATCTCTTTTGGAATCTTATATCGACAGATTATGTTTTTCTAAATAAAGTTAATCGTGTCTGCCTTACTAACGGTCGCGTAGGCTTCAGCCTCTACCCATTTAATGAAATAATCTGTGGCCAGCAAGATGTACCTTCTTCCCCTTGGACTTCTGGGGAACTCTTTGACGATGCCCAGGCCCCATTTGGTAAACAGCTAAGAAGTTATATTCGAATGGAGTTCCTCTATGGATTAGCTTTTCATGGGGGCGAATCTCTGGCACTTATCACATTTCTTGACAAATCGGGTCGCCTCGGTCATCATGTATGGCCAGAAGTATCCAGCCGTTAGAGCCTTGTGGGCGAGGCTACATCCACCAGAGTGGTTGCCGCATACTCCCTCATGGATTTCCTCCATCAGTTTTTGCGCTTAGACGGGACCTACACACCGCAGTATCGGTCCCATTATCGATCTCGTATACAGTTGCTCCCCTACCATCGAGTATCTGGTAGCCTTCAGTCTGATCAACCTTGCTTCTCGGGGGTCTACGGGTAGGTTTCCCAACGCCAAATATTAAGTAATGGGTTTCATCCATCCCTCGTCTGCAAGCCGGTTGCAAATACATGGCGTGCGGGGGTCTCCGAAGGGTCCTTCATGTTCTCGCCCTCTAGGAGAATCTCTACGTGTCTAGTCATTCCCCTGGTCGACGCGCTCTTAGCTAGCTCGTCGGCCTTCTGGTTCATCTCCCTAGAAATCTGTTCGATGTTGAAACTACTAAAGCGGGCTTTTGCCCCCATTACCTTGGAGAAGTACCTGTGTAATCTCGGCTCTTTTACTTCGAAGTCTCCCCTGACCTGACCTGCAATCAACTGCGAGTTGGTCTTTACTGCGATACTCTCGACTCCGAAGTGTAGAGCCAGTTCAAGGTCTTGCAGTAGTGCCTCGTACTCCACCTTGTTATTCGTTGCCTGGAAACCGAGCCTCAAACCTTTCTCTACTTTGAGTCCTGTTGGGGTCTACAGGACTATCCCGATACCTGACCCTGAGGCATTCCTGGATCCGTCACTATAGAAGATCTAGGCTGAAGGGGGGCGAGGCTGAGACGTTTGAAGCGGGTCGTGCAGCTCGCCGAAGGATTTGATTTCCATCAGGAAATCTGCCATGACTTGCCATTTCTTTGCCACTCGAGGCCGATACCCGATGTCGTATATCTCCAGTTCGATGGCCCACTTGGTTAGTCGTCCCGATAGGTCCGGCTTGGCCAAGATTTGCTGAATGGGGAAATCTGTATACACGGTGACCGAGTGTGCCTCAAAGTATTGCCTAAGTCTCTTCTTAGTATTGACCAGAGCGAGGACCAGTTTCTCTACCATACTATATCGCGTCTCGGTATCCAGGAGCATGCATCTTATATAAAACACCAGCTTCTACTTGTTGTCTTTCTTGATGAATAGTACGGTGCTGATCGCTACTTCGAACACTGCTAAATAAGCATGTAGGCGCTCCCCCTCCGCTGGGGAAGCCAGGATAGGCGGATGACTTAAGTACAGCTTGAGATCCGTCAGTGCCTTGTCCTGCTCCTCCCCTCAGACAACAATGGAGCTTTTCTTTAGGCACTGGAAGAAAGGCTTGCATCGGTCAGAAATCTTAGAGATGAACCGGCTAAGAGCGACTATCTTCCCGACTAGGCACTGGACCTACCGAATAGTCGAAGGTCTCTGCACATCTGCGATCGAGGACAACTAGGTCGGGTTGGCCTCAATACTCCTTCTGCTCACGATGTGCCCCAAGAACTTACCGAAGGACACCCCGAATGCACATTTCTTGGGGTTCAGATGCATCCAATACTGCCTCAGAATCTGGAAATATTCTTCTAGATATCTCAGATGGTCCGAAGCTTCTCCGCTCTTTATGACCATATCGTCGATGTAGACTTCCATAGTTTTCCTATACAGCCCGGCGAATATTTTGTTCATGAGCCTCTGGTAGGTTACCTCTGCGTTCTTCAAACCAAATGGCATGCGTCTGTAATAGTACAGACCACGCTCCATAATAAAATCCGTGTGGATCTGGTCTTCCTCATACAGGGGGATCTGGTTGTATCCAGAGTAAGCATTCAGGAAGCTCATCCTATCAAATCCCGCCGTTGCATCTACCATTTGGTTGCTCCTTGGCAGCAGGGGGAAGCTATACTTCGGGCAAGCTTTGTTTAGGTTGGTGAAGTCTATGCAAGTACAGTCATCACTGTTTTTCTTCTTCACCATCACCGGGTTGGAGACCTAGCATGGGTATACGCATTCTATGATCAGGCCGTTCTCCAGTAGCGTCTCTACCTCCTTGTTGATCGCCCTATTTTTCTCTGGCGCAAACCTTCGAGGTCTCTGCCTGATCGAAGGGAAATTGGGGTCTATGTTCAGCAGGTGGTAGGCATGCACGGGGTCTATCCTGGGCATGTCTTCGTGGGACCACGCGAAGACGTCTTCGCTCTGCCTCACGAATCCCAACATCTCGTTCTTTTCCTCCTCAGGCAACAGGGCCCCGATTAAGACTACCTTCACCGGTTCTGCCTTTTTTAAAGGGACTGCTACCAGCTCCTCGATCGTAGATTTCGGTCCGTCAGACTCCTCTTCGATCCGCTTCACGCATGCTGGCAAACGGTCCTTTGATTGCTATCTATCTTTCGTCGAGGTGCTCACTTTTGCATCGGCTCCCTTAGGGCGGTTGAAAAACATTTCCTCACAGAGGCTTGGTCTCCCTTGATGTCTATTGTATAGGTACCATCCCTTGATAGACATCTTAAGACCTAATGAAAAGTGGAGGTGACCCCATGCATGGCGTGGATCCATCCTCTCCTTATGATGACATTGAAGGAGGACTGGCAGTCGATGACGATGAAGTCCACGTCCAAGCATCTCTCCACAGTGCAAACCTTTAGAGTCACGACACCCAAGGGGCTGACCTTAGTACTGTCAAAAGTGAACAGCGGCTGATAGTTCGGCCTGAGCACGTTTCGATTCAAGCCCATGCTCTCGAACGTGCTGAGGAGCAGGACATCGACGCTGCTTCCACCGTCGATCAGGACCCTTCCGACCAACGCAGAATCGATCTGCAGCTTAATCACCAAGGGATTGTCGTAAGGTAGACACACCGTGGTCAAATCTTGCTGGGTGAAGGCGATAGGGGCGGCAGAGGCACAGCTTTCTCCCATCATCAAATGGTTGATGGAATGGCCCATCCCCCTCAGGCGCTTCACCCTTTCTTTGGTCTTTTTAAGGCATTTTTCCTTCTCTTCTTGACCCTGCGTCAGCTCTAGTCTACCCACGATGGTCGGCACTATCCTTAGGGTCTGCTCTCCTGATCTGGAGGCCTAGGTCTGCTTGCCTTTTTCGGGTCTGGTGGTGTCTTCCTGTGGCTGGATTCTGCCGGTCTTCATGTACTATTTCAACTTGCCGGCATGGATCACCTTCATAACCTGCGCGTAAAGGTTACAGTAGTTGATAGTGTCATGCCCGTGATCCTTGTGAAATTAGCAGTACATGTTCCTATTTTTCATGTACTCCGGAACGTCGGACTTGAGCAAGTCTTTAAAAATGCCCCTGTCCCTGTTATAGAGGTAGATCACGTCGATCGGCATGTTGAGCTCGTATTTCGGCAGTGGGTCGCGAGATGCCTTCCTCCTTTTGCCACCTTCTTGACTGCCTTAGGTAGGGGCTTCCTGTTTCGAAATCGGCCCTTGGTCCGGCGCAGGCCTCTTTACCCCTTGCGGGGCCGGGGATTGCGCCGATGCTGTTGTTATCACAGTGGAGGCCTTGGGCATTTTCTGGTGGCTTTCCAGTATCCTGAATATGCCTTCTGACTTTGTCTGGACGTCCGCCATATTATACGAAAGGTTCAAAAGGAGATGGTCCAATAGCATCGATCCTGGCTACAGTCCCCTGACGAACGAGCCTACGGCTTGGACCGAGTCGGCATTATGCATTAGGGACTTCACCTCTAGGAACCGCAATAAGTATTCTCTCAGGGACTCGTTCGCGGCTTGTTTCAACCAGATAAGGTCTCGCATGGTTTCCTGCTGCCTCCAGGCACCTGTGTACTGCTTTAAGAAAAGTTTGCAGAAATCTTTGAATCCGTTTATGGATTTCTCTGGGAGCTTTCTAAATCATAATAGGGCTGAAACCTGCCAGGGTTGTGGAGAAGACTTTGCAGGTCACAGCCTCATCCCTGGTTTCTAAGGCCATCTTTTGCTAAAAGTGGTATATATAATTGAGGGGATCGGTTTTCCCCTCAAACGGCCTGAAGGTCGGGGTTGTGAAGTCTCTCGGCTTGGGTTCTATCTGGATCCAGTCGACGAAGGTTATTCGATTGATCTCTCGTACAGTTTGCTATGCCAGATCATCGGGGGTTTGGCTGTGATGGGCCCCGAGCCTCTTACTCAGCTCCACCATCATTTCTTACTTCCAGTTGAGAAGCACACCCTCTGGGCGTTCTTGGTGTCTTCTGTCCACCGTCGCTCCAGCTCGGAATGGCCTTGTCTAGCTTTGTCGCTCTTCCTACATCCGTGACATGGATAGGGTGGGAACTTCCCTCGGTGGTTGGCCTCTAGACTCTTGTTGGACCTCTTCGTCAAAGTCTTCCCTTCGCTCGCTCCTGGCTTCGCTTGCCAGTAGCCCTTCGAGGCGGGAATTATCTCTGCGCACTTCTGCGACTTCATCTTTTAAACCCAAAACGGCCTCGTGGGCAATCTCTACCTTCTAGTTTGCTTCTGCCAGGGCGGCGAGTATCTGGTCCAGCTTTTGCTCCAGACCCGGTTGTGCTTCCTGGGAGCTCCCTTCGACGTCGTGACATGTGCTCCTGATTGTCATTCTTGAAGGTGCCATCCGACGTTATATGACCTTTTATTCAGGGAGAGCGCGATCGTGAGACTCCTACTCTTTTTCTCACACTCAACGGTTTCCTATAGACGGTGCTAAACTGTTGGATCGGTTTTCACCAGCTGTCCACGTGGCTCTGAACTGCTGATGTTGTATCTTCCAAATGTTCACGTATCCTTGCAATCTCAAAGAGCTTTTGACTTCAAGCAGGGTCGGAGAGGCGGGGGAGACCACCTACAAAGACTCTCCGATACTTAAGTCAGTTGTTTATCTTTGATTCAGGATAGCAAAGATTTAGTTTTTCTTTGTATAAGTCTATCTTTGTCTTTTGCTCATAAACTTTTAAATATTTCTTTTTGTATGCGTACATGCCTCTCCTTTTCGGGGACACATAGCTTATATATGTAGTCCTGGAACTGTGAACCTCATGGTTCTCAATCCCAGGACCGAGTACTTTTTCTCATCAGGACTTACTCTAGAGATCACGGGCCGAGATTACCGTGATTCTCCCTATATCGTCGTAGCCTAGTTTCCGCCGTCCCCTATGGCTCGAGCCTGTCAGGGGCGAGACTTTGGCTAACCGCCGTTCTGTCAGGACGGTTTGCCCAATGCGCGCACCTACTCAGGATCGCATTAAATACTTTGTCTAGGTCTGGAGCTGTGAGTTGCTTCCCACTGTATTCTGGTGGAAAACCCTTGAGGCTCCCGACCCTCAGCTGTCGAGGTAAGAATCGGACTGGGCCGAGTCCATCCAGGGTCTGGGATGGGCTCAGCCCTAGCCTCGGACAGCTTATGGGCCTATGCGATACTACGTGCGACTCGCGTGGTTTTTAATTGTCACTTTGGACATGTGTCGGACGGTGTGCTCCGTTTATGACATGTTCTGCCACTTAATCGTCTACGTGGTGTATGATTTAGGAAGGGTCCCACAATATGTATATATATATATATATATATATATATATATTTAAAAGAAACTACTTGCTTTTTAGCATTACCAAGCTGCAAAGCCATCTTACTATAAACAAATATGGACTAATATTACTTTTGTTAGGTTGCTTCATCTATTATATATGGTACTAATTTCTCATAGGATTCTTTAGCCTTTTTCTATTGTCATACACGAAGCACATGTGTTGGTGCATGAGTTGCTTCTCATGAAAAGGTGACCCTAATCAGTTTAAGCTTTTGAGAACAAAATGGCTTATAATCTTAACATGTCATCAAAATCGCACCAAAAAAAAAAAAAAAAACTTTTGGGATAATCGATTTTCAAACATGTGTTGGGAATACTCATTCTCTTGGATAAAACGCTGTTAGGAACAAAATAATGGGCAAATTAATTTATGTGCTCGCAGTTGATTTACTAGTTTATGATTGGGAAGGTACCTTAGCAATGTCAAATACTAATCTTCAAGGGGAAATAAGAAAAAAAGAAAAAGAATGAAAAGATTATGAAAAAAAAAAGGAGTATCATTTTTTGTGTATAATACATGAGAGGCATTAGAAAAATGTTATTTTTGACCAATACCAAAATCAGCGTAGTCAATTTGATTAATATTCAAAATTGATGTGTACAGCCATGGCCAGGGTAGCTGATCACATGGGGACTTGTAGTATATTAGTGTGATCACATGTGACTCTGCCGAACACCCAAGACAAAGTCACTCTGAGATGCAAATAATCTGGCATATCCTTGGCTACTAGTTGGACTTCGCTGATTGGGGCCTGGGGTTTCACTGCATGGTTGCTAGGACACATCATCCATTACAATATATAACCCAGCAACCGCATTTGTTCCACTTCATTTTATTTTCTCGGAAAGTGACAAACTTCTTAACCATCTTTTAC
This sequence comes from Parasponia andersonii, assembly GCA_002914805.1. Taxonomy (NCBI): domain Eukaryota; kingdom Viridiplantae; phylum Streptophyta; class Magnoliopsida; order Rosales; family Cannabaceae; genus Trema; species Trema andersonii. Next base: position 309,504 of record JXTB01000294.1, read on the forward strand.
TATTTAATAAAAATGATCTTCTCCATACCCTTTTTTGCATGTAAAATAATTTTTTTGAAGAAAGAAAAAGAAAAAGAAAGCTTCATTCATTGAACTCTACTTTTTGAATGACATGTTTTAAGGACAACATGTTTCTTATGCTTGTCTTAAATTTAGCATATAAACACAGACAGATCCATCTCAACATGATTTGGAGCTCTAAGTAAAATTTTAAAATAAGGGTCCTTTTCAAAAAAAAAATTAAGAATGATTTATTTAAAAATTAATTTTTCTTACTTTTTTAGATGTAAAAGAATTAATCAAATCTTTGTATTCAAGTTTATCTAGCAAATCTTTTTCAATAGATAACATGGCTAATCCACTTAATCGTTCTTGTGACATAGTTGATTTTAAGTAAGATTTATTAATTTTAGCTTTGAAAAACTTCTTTCTGTTGAAACAACCATCGTTGGAATTGTTAATAATATTCTATAAGTAATATTTGTATTTGGAAAAGAATCTACCCGTTTAATGTAATCAAGAATTTCATTAGGACTACTATTTTCCTTTTGTAAAAGTTCTCTTAATACTTTTAATTCTAAAAACAAATCTAAGCCATCAATGTCAGAAAGTCCATCATATTTTAGAACATCTTCAAAATTCAAAGAATTTGTTTTCAAAACATCTTCGTCCAATGACTTTAGTTTCTTAAAATTGAATTTCAGTAGGACTACTATTTTTCTTTTGTAAAAGTTCTCTTAACACTTTTAATTCTAAAAATAAATCTAAACCATCAATTTCCGAAAGTCCATCATATTTTAGAACATCTTTAAAATTCAAAGAATTCGTTTTCAAAATATCTTCATCCAATAACTTTAGTTTCTTAAAATTAAATAAAAACCCCAAAATATTTTCATATACTTGAAATTGCTCAAATTTGATTCTAAGTGAAGAAATAACTTGATCAACTATGTAAATAAAATATTCAATACGAAATGATTCTTGAGCAGATTCTATTTTATCACAATCAATATTTTCATCAAATTGTTTTTTTTCTATGAATCAAATGTTTTTCACGAAATTTGAGTTCTATGTTCATATCATTTGTAACCTCTTTAGTTGAAATCATTGTAGATACAAATCCGTTTTTCCTATAATTTTCAAAATAAGAAAGAAGACATTTTAATTGATTAATAGCAACATCAATATGTATATCTTTACTTTGCAAGCTTTTACTAACTGAATTAACAGCGAACAAGATATCAAACCAGATAGTCATGCCTAATAAAAATTCAAAATTCTCTAATTTATATGTTGCTAGACATTTAGCTTCACTCTTTATTTTAAGATCTTGACTAGTTTCTTCTAGTTCATACAAAGCATCTCTTATTTTTGGAGCTTGAAATCTAATTACCTTAATACTCTCAACACGACTTTCCCAACAAGTTTGTGATAATGTTTTAACAGTAAAATTTGATATGTGATTTTTCAATATTTTCCATCATTTTGTTGAGGAAGAAAATAATGAATATATGCATTGTAAAACTCCAAAAAATGATACAACTCTAACACAAGAGGTAGCGACATTGCAAAGTACTAAATTCAGATTATGACAACCATAAGGTGTATAGAATACTCTAGGATTTATCTCTAGTAATTGTTTTTGTACACCTTGATATTTTTCTTTCATATTAGAACCGTTATCATATCCTTGTCCTCTTACATCATTGATGTCAAGTTTCAGGTTTTCAATTTCTCCTATAAGTTCACTAAAGAGGCCTTTTCCAGAAGTATCATCCACTTTTAAATATCCCAAAAAATATTCTACTATCCTTATTGGACTTACTGACGTATCTACATACCTCAATACAATAGACATTTGCTCTTGATGACTTGAATCTGGAGTACAATTAAGTATAATAGAAAAATATTTTGTCTCTTTGATTTTTTTCAAAATTGTACTATTGACTTCAAATGCTAATATTTGAATTAACTTATTTTGAATATTATGTCCCAAGTAATGTTTTTGAATCTCGTTATTTTAAATATGCTAGACATGTTCTTGCATTATTGGATCAAATTTAGCAATCATCTCAATTAGACCTAAAAAATTTCTATTATTCTCTTGATAAATCTTCTCGTTATTTCTACGAAATGCCAAATTATTCTTAGCTAAATTTTTAACAATAGTGATTATTCTTACTAAAATATTTCTCCAATGCTCTTTCTCTTTGTTGATTCTTTCTTGGACATCTCTATCAATAGTTCTATTCCTTACTAATCTCAACACTAAATCAGCCCAAGCATTTATGTTAATTATGTGTTCATTACTTGTTTCATAACTTTTAAGTTTGACTCCAAGATTTCTCCAATCAGTAGTCCTTTCATTGCCTAATAAATGGTTTATGCTATACTTTGTACTAAATAATTTGCAACAAAAGAAATATACTCTGTCAAAATCATTTTAATATACCAACCATCTTCTATCATGTCTTTCTCCATTTGATAGTCTTTTCATGTAATACAAAGTGGAAAAAAACCTAGAAAGTTCATCTTTTGGAAAATTTATGTTACTTTTTCTAATAGGACTTTTTTCCACCAATAAATCTCTCAACTTATTGTCAATATTTTTCTATCTTCCTAGATCATAAATATTATTCATAGAAACATCACACAAATTATCATTAACATCTTTAGTTTCTAATTTACCAATTTCATCTTCTTCTTTATTTTCTTGACCTTCTTCATCATCCTTTACACCATTACATATTTTATTATTCTTATCATCTATAGGATTTTCTATTATCACTTCAACATCTCCTGACTCATTTAAATTTGATTGTTCAATTATTTCTACACTTGAGTTGTTTATATCCCTTTTACTACTTGTGAAAATTTTTTTAAGAGCTCCTTTTTGGGATTGAATCAAACTTTCTATTTTTCTTTTTCTTTTGAGTTTGTCATACCTGGATGCATATCTTCTATTGGACATAATTATTAAATCTTAAGTCTTAACTTAGCTATTTATGAAAACAAATTGACACAATTAAAAAAAAATAGAATAGTAATGCAAAACTAAAAAAAAAAGAAATAAATAAAATATGAGTAAGAAAGATAGAAAGATATAACCTGGATATTTTATGGCCAAGAAATATGTAGTGATAATCTTTCAAATCAAAGTCTTCCAATCTCTACTCTAATACTTTTTTATATTCAACCCGTTTGATAGCAAAAAGATATGAAGAAATGGTATGTAAAATAGCTAGAGAGAAGAAAATATTGAAAACTTGTTGTACTTGCAATTATATTTTTTGTTCAAAATTAAAGTAGAAAGTGAATGACTACTAGCTAAAGAGGAGATATTTATATTGTCCATTAAAAAAACACAAAATAATGTATATAGGAAATATATCCCTTAGTCTTTGAGAATTTTTTTTTATTTAGAAGGTGATGAGTTCTTTTTTTATTTAAAAAGTGATGGAACATTTATTTTTTTATTTGAAAGAAGTTGGCACTTTTTTATAAGAGACAAAGTGTAAAAAGTAATATTTAATAAAACAAATTAAATATAAAAAATAATAATATTTAAAATATTTTATATTTTTGGAGCTTTTTTTACAATGGAGGCTCTAAGCCACCGTTTTTTTCGCTGGGTGAGGCCGGCACTGAAGACAAAACTATCCAATAGTGGAAATTCATGGTAAAACTAGGCTTTGATGTTGGCAACACCTGTCATGTTCATGTTGAGAAATAGCATGTATGAAAATGAAGTACCCTTATCAAACAATGTCACATTCACGACAGCCATGATCTGTTGTCTTGTAATCATAGGAAGATAAAAACGTTTCTCTTCTCTGGACACATTTAATTCACAGACAGTATTAAATGGTTAGAAACAAACCATTTTTTAATGTTACTACCTATCTGTATATGTGGATGTTGACCTGGTCCCACATGGAAGTTTCTGGTGTATTGTTTATGCACAGGTTAGTAAAATACTAAAGTTTTTATCTTTTTTGTTTAATTTTTAATTTTTTATTTTGACTCTGGATCTGCAAAATATTTGTTGAGTCGATTAAATAACCGAATTGTAACTGACACAAATATTCAGGGGGTTCTACAGTTAATAGACTTCCACCAGAAAAGGGTTCGAGGTGTTTGGCTCACATGGACTTTCTAAAGTGAGAAATGAGAGACCTAACTACATTAAATTCTGGTCTTTAATATGAGTTTGGTTTGGTTTGGTTGTTCTAGGAAAAAAAGTGAAAATAACTCAATTTGAAAACTATGCAGAAATGTTGCTTCAGTTTTCTGCTATAATATAGTAATGTTAACGTCCATGCAAAGCCTTTGTCCTTAGTAGTTAATGCTAATTAAGTACTGTTTATCAAAAAAAAATGCTAATTAAGTACCAACTTCAACCTCTTAGTCATGTTTCAATCAAGCTAATTGATGTATCTGATTTATTTTATTGTATTTTCTAAGCCAAATTGAAGAAATGATTTTCAGGATCTTAATCAGTGATAGTGAACCGTATCAGGAAGATTGTAAAGTAGTAGGAGGTGCATATTATAAGCTCTCATAAATGTTGTCACAGGACAAATATTAGTTAAAATAATACTCAGATTTCATGCTGCATCTAGAAGATCTTCCCGGGTACTATGTGATTCTAAAGCATGACATGGTCACGGACTCATGCATGCTCACCAAAAGCAATAATGGTTATCTAGTGTCTACGTACGAGTGTGAAACTGTCAACATGGCTTACATGGGCCATTTTGTCAGATATATCATAGTCTCACTCAGCCTAGTTTTGTANAAAATAATTAATAATAAATAAAAATAAGTGGAAAAAGGGAAATAATTGATTGGCTATGTTTGTGGAAGGTAAAGTAGATGAGCCCAAAAGCACTTTTTGAAAAGATGAATTGGAGCTAAAGAAATGGTTTGTGCTTCTAGAGTTAAAAAGGAATATACCAAGAAGAAAGACGGTGGAAAAAGATATTAAGATTTAAAAGAATAAAAAAAAAGTTAGCAGCTGGCTAGGCACTAGGCAGCATGAGGTTCCAAACATTACTTTTTGATGTGCTTCAAGCAAAAATTACTCTTAAATATGTGCTTAGTTTGACTCTGCTTATATTTAAGTCTTAAGTTAAGTAAAATGATCTTAAATAATAAGTTTCAGAACACTTTCTTGGTGTCTCTCTCTTTAGTATGGTACAGATTAAGGGTCAGAATGCAGGAAAAGAAAAACTTAGTACAGATTAAGGGTCAGAATGCAGGAAAAGAAAAACTTAGGATCGGAATATAATAACATGCTTTGTCTGCAGGTAATAATTTATGGTTTGATTAACAAGTAATGAGTACTAACTCTCTCTTACAAATTCTTAGAAGTTTTGGGATACACGAACTCCAAATAAGAAGTGCTTAATTATTAGTGTAAAAAGTACACAAATATTTTTTTTTTAATTTTTTTTAATGAACTATTGTCTTTGAAATTTCTATTATATTTTCCAATGCTTAGTTATTACAAACCGCAACCAGCTAGATATTGTCTTTTCATTATATATTATTTTGCTTACGTTATAAATATCTTGCAAAGAGACAGCTAAACTAACAATTATTTAATTATAGTAAGTAGATCTCATTTAATACATATTGTTATATGTAAGGAGTTATAATGAACTAGTCTAGTTTAACCAAGAAAAGTAAGAGGAAAAGCCTTAGCAGTAATGCATGGTGCCCAAAATAGTAGACAAGAAGAACATTTTGTGGGGTTCCTTGTAATTTTTTGGCTGTGGCCTAGTTGTACCTTTCTAATTAATTTCTTAACCAAAATTTGAACCAAGATTGGCACATACTAAAGTCTCACTTGAACCAATCAAATTTTTGACAGCCTTTAAAGTTGATTAGACTTTATTCCACCTGATTATTGGATAAGAAAGATATAATAGAACTGAACTCACTTGTTACCACAGATCAAAAAAGTAACAAAAGTAACACTCTTCTCCTTTATTTATACTTGAGACGACAGTAGGAGAGTTAGTTCAACCTCTCTTTCTGTCCCCAACCTTCAACAGAAGGAAAGAAAAAAAAAATTGACATTCTGAAACTTCACTCAAAGACCCAGATTTCATACGAAATTATACAAAATTTGACCACTTTGAGTAGGTTCAATCCAGCATTTACTCATCTGTCATGGAGTACTAATCTCACAGCTGAGTACCCAGTTCACTCCACTGCTTCAGTCCCAGGTTTCTAAACTGGGGGTCGATTCTGTTTACTCTGTATTCTTTGGACTCAGATTCTCATTTCCCAGACAGGAAATGGCTCCAAATACAGTTGTGGTCACAGTTGAGAAGCCTATGAACTCTATCCTAGGAGTCACTGGTATGGATTCCTCCTTGTTTATGGAGAAGGAAAAAGCGGTAAGCCCCAGGCAACTCACATGGTTTCTTCTTCTCAAAGTTCAGAGAACTCTAGCTTGCCTTTCATGGCTGACCATGGCTTCCAAGACCATGTTTGTTGCAGCAAAGAAACGCATTGCCTTGTCTGACTTAACTGATGAACAGTCCAAAGGCAGAGGGAAGCTTTACAGATTTATCAAAGCTTTTCTTGCTTTGTCAATTGTAGCTTTGGTCATTGAAATAGTTGCCCGTTTCAAGAAATGGAACCTGAATCCATGGGAGGTTCAGGGTCTAGTTGAATGGACCTATATGGCCTGGCTATCATTCAGGGTTGACTACATTGCTCCTTTGGTGATTATGCTATCTAGATTCTGCACTGTATTGTTCTTGATTCAATCTCTTGATCGGCTAGCTTTATGTTTTGGATGTTTCTGGATCAAGTACAAGAAGTTGAAGCCTACAATAGAACCAAATGCTTATGACACTGAGGACCCTTCAAGTTTCCCAAAAATCCTTGTCCAGATTCCCATGTGCAATGAGAGAGAGGTAACATAGCAAAACATTTCACTGGATTTTTCTTAAAGCTTTCCTGCTCTTTCTTTCATTTTCTTCTCATATTCCTTTCAAATTTTTCTATGAATGTGTAGGTGTATGCACAGTCAATTGCAGCAGTTTGTCAGCTGGATTGGCCAAAAGGTAGGATTCTAATCCAAGTCCTGGATGATTCGAGTGATGGAGAGGTACAGCTTCTAATCAAAGAAGAAGTGTCTTCATGGAATCAGAAAGGGGTCAACATTGTCTACAGACATAGATTGATCAGAACAGGTTACAAAGCTGGCAACCTCAAATCAGCAATGTCCTGTGACTATGTTAAAGACTATGAGTTCGTCGCCATATTCGACGCAGACTTCCGGCCCAATTCTGATTTTCTTAAACAGACTATTCCTCACTTCAAGGTGATTTATTAAACTCAACTGGGAAAAAGTGATCTTTTTGTTTCTTAGGTAAAAAATTTTTGTTAGTAACAGTCCTGAAATTTTATGCAGAGGAAACCTGACGTGGGACTTGTTCAAGCTCGCTGGTCTTTCGTCAACAAGGATGAAAACTTGCTCACAAGGCTCCAGAACGTCAACCTATGCTTCCATTTTGAAGTGGAGCAGCAAGTGAATGGTGTCTTCCTCAATTTCTTTGGGTTCAATGGAACTGCAGGAGTTTGGAGAATTAAGGCTTTAGAAGAATCAGGAGGTTGGCTTGAGAGGACAACAGTTGAGGACATGGATATCGCGGTTCGAGCTCATCTGAATGGATGGAAGTTTATTTTCCTTAATGATGTCAAAGTGCTTTGTGAGTTACCAGAGTCTTATGAAGCTTATAAGAAACAGCAGCATCGCTGGCACTCCGGTCCAATGCAGCTCTTCAGATTATGCCTTCCTTCCATCATAACTTCTAAGGTTTCTTTCTTCATTATTTCTGAACACTTCATATCACCTATGATGATATCACTCAGTTTATGATGGATGAGCCTATGTTTTTGCAGATATCAATGTGGAAGAAGGCCAACTTGATATTCCTGTTCTTTCTTCTGAGGAAGCTAATTCTACCCTTTTACTCATTCACATTGTTCTGTATCATACTCCCATTGACCATGTTCATCCCCGAGGCTGAACTGCCTCTTTGGGTAATTTGCTATGTCCCCATTTTCATGTCCCTTCTCAACATTCTCCCAGCACCTAAGTCCTTCCCTTTCCTGGTCCCATACCTTCTCTTTGAGAACACAATGTCAGTGACAAAGTTCAACGCCATGGTCTCCGGCCTATTTCAGCTCGGAAGCGCTTATGAATGGGTGGTGACAAAGAAGACAGGAAGATCATCTGAGTCAGATTTATTGGCCCTTGCAGAGAGGGAATCAAAGTCTTCCAATGAAGAAAAGATCTTCAGGAGGTATTCAGAGTCCGGTTTAGAACTTCTAAGTAAACTCAAAGAAGTTAAAATAGAAGTCCCTTCCAAGAAGAAGAAGACCAACAAGCTTTATAAGAAGGAGCTTGCTCTTGCTTTTCTTCTACTTACTGCCTCAGCTAGAAGCCTGTTATCTGCTCATGGACTACATTTCTATTTCTTGCTTTTCCAAGGCCTGTCCTTTCTTGTGATGGGGTTGGACTTGATAGGAGAGCAGATTAGCTAAGACCAAAGAGTGGGAATATGTCTACTTGGTTTCATCATAATCTTCTTCTTCTTTTTTTTTTTTTTGGGGAGAGTTTTTGACAGTTATAAATGTTGAACTTACAGACAGATTTCCAGTTCTTCTGCTGCTCAATGAGCTTGAGCTTGAGCTGGAACTAGATTTCATTACAGGTTGAATTGTTTACTACTTTTACTTGAATTTGTAAGCAAATGATAAGAGTTGTGAACTAAGTTGAATATTGTACAATGTTATATGTTTATGAGTATATCAAAATAATGAGAATCCCAGTAAAAAATTTCAGTTATTCTTTCATTTTTCTTTCTTTGGATGGACTGTCAAAACTATGAAGATGACAGAATTCAACTTCTTTGGCAAAATGACAATTTAGAAAATTTTTATTTGCAAAAAATGATCATATTCCATTTTACATTGAGCAGCCATCATAGTTACTCAGTGTAAAAAAATATAAGGTTGCTTAGTATAAAAACAAAGGTCACTCAAGTCATTTTGCAAAAAAAAGTTTTGGCATGACAATTCCTTCATTTTCCCTAAATACTCTCTTTTAAAAGGACATTCTTTTAATTGATGCATTGCATACAATGTTTTTTTGGAATATTTAAGAGAAACATGCATGTTGTTCTACATCCAAAACGACAGTAAACTTTAGTGTTAATCCTATTTTAAATCCCTATTAATTAACCAAATCTCATTTTGGCAACTGATTCTTAAAATGTCCTAGATTCAGTCCATGAACTAGGATTTTGTCTTAGTTTGGTTCTTGACCTTTCAGAAAGGTCCCATTATCCTATCATGAAGTATGCTTTTTAACCGATAAATATTAATAATATTCTGAAAATAATAAAAAATAATAATAATTAATATAATTTTAACGGATGATATATTATTTTTTATTTCTAAAATTAGTAAAAAAAATTAGCCTAAATTATTAATTTTTAAAAAATTTTGAACTTATTTTTTTACGAACAGGGTGCGCAAATTTTTTGCTATTCATCCTTAGAAAAGTACACAAATCTACAGATATCCTTCACTCGGTTGGGTTCTGCTCACTGCCAATCTGCCAGACCTTTCTTCCTCGTCCACTCTTTTCACCGTCGCCACCCGCCGGCGACGTCTATTAGAGGTATTTTTCCAGCATGTTGCTTTATACTAAGAAATACATGACTCCCCCCGTATTGAATTATATGTATATCGGTGTATGTTTTCTCTCACTTGGTGTTGATTAAATTGGCTGCTTTATGGCGTTAAAGCCTCTGAAATTGCGTTCATTGCGTAATATCATTTCAAATCAGTAGCTCAGGCTAAGTTTCACTTATCCCAGTCTCAGTTTTCCAAATTTGAAATCACTAGCGCTTTTGCATACCGACTATTTGTTTAAATGTCTAAGAACTCATGCGTTGCGCTGCTTCTTTAATTTTACGGCCTTAATTTATTTGTTTGATTTGTAATTCGTGGGGGTGATGTGAAATTTGATTAACTTGTTAGTAGTTGGAGATACTTAGACAATGGCGGTCTCATGGGCTACGGTGACTTACACTCCAAATCAGCTTCCTTTATGTTCTGCTGTTGACCCATCTAGGTGGAGTAGGGATTTCTTGAAAGTTTGCAGTCCAAGGAGAGGAATATTTGGTTTCTTTCTCGCCCAAAAGCACTCAAGCCTGAGAACTTTTGTTGTGGAGTCAAACCAAGTATCTTCGTTGCAAACCCATCAGGGAACTTGGGAAGATCCTGATGATGGTAGTGATAGCGAGTATGAAGATGAGGAAGAGGAAGAAAATAATTTGGATTTTGAAAGTGACTGGGAAGAAGAGAAAGACAATGCTCTGGCTACTACTGTTATTGTTCAGAAGTCACAGAAGGACAAGTATGAAGAGGATCTTGTAAAAGGTTATTTGGTCATAGAATTCAACCTGGAAAGACTTCCTTACAAAGATGTATGATTACACTTTTAAATCTTTAGCACACATGAAGTCACTTATTTGGCTTTTTTTGATTTACAGAGGTTGAACAGCTTTTAGAACCGGAAGAAAGAGCAATCCTGCACCAGTCTGCAACTCCCAACTTACTAAAAATATCAACGGTAATTATTGCAAGTATTTGAACCTTTTTCTGGGTCTTCCTTTCTATAAGTTTTTGATAGCAGAAAGCAGTAAGAGCTATTTATTGAACTAACTTCTATTTACTTGATAAACATTGATTGTGCATAAAAGTCCCAAATGCAGTTTATTAATATTGCATACTTTGTTATAGGCAAAATGGATGCCCCTTCATACTCTTGCACTATCAGGACAGATTCCATTCATGGATGAACTACTTGAACAAGGTGTAAATATTGATTCAGTTGATAAGGTAAGGTTGATTGTGGTTCATGTCTACTTTTTTTTTTTTTTTTCCCCGGTTTCACTCCCTTGTTTTTTCTTACTGAAATTCCGTAAATATTGGTTCTTGATTCTCATGGATTATTGTGAAACAGGATGGCCTAACTGCACTTCACACAGCAATTATAGGAACAAAACAGGCTGTCATCAGCCATCTGTTGAGAAAAGGTGCAAGTCCTCACGTCAGAGATAGGGTGAGGATAAATTTTAATTGTTCATTCCTCTCTCTCTTTTTTTTTTTTTTTATAAATTTTTGTTCTTCCCTCAAATTGTTTAGTCATTTTGTCCGGTAACAGGATGGTGCTACACCACTTCATTATGCAGCTCAAGTTGGTGCCATGCAATCAGTGAAGTTACTCATAAAATACAACGTTGATCTCAATGTTGCTGATAATGTGAGTACTATTTTCACGTTTGCTCAACACCTCTAAACAGTTCATCACATCATCTAGTTTTCTTCTCCTTTTTAATTGTATCATATATTTCAGGAGGGCTGGACTCCGTTGCACATTTCTGTGCAAACTAGAAATAGAGATATAGTGAAAGTTTTATTATTGAATGGTGCAGATCCGAACAGAAGAAACAAGGTAACCTCCTAGAAGTATACATTGGACTTGAATTAGCCATTTGGACCAAAGTGCCAAGGAATTAGAGTATTAAGAAAATCTTATTAAATCTGTTTGAGGAAATATTCTTTGGTCACGATTTATTGATTAGTTTAGGCAACATTGAGAAAATGCAAGCAAAGGAATGTTGATATCAACTGCATGATATGCTAGAAAACTTTTAACTTTCTTATGCATGAAAATTTTCTCAAGGGTTTTATTTATAATAACTTTGGGAATATTATCACTTTTATTATTTTTTTCCCTTTACTTTGTTATAAAAGATAAAATTGTTGGTTCACTTTCTTCAGGATGGAAAAACACCTCTGGATCTGAGCTTATGTTATGGCAAAGATTTCAAGTCTTATCACCTTGCTACTTTATTGAAGGTTATACCAGCAAACAGAGGTCTTTGATTTACAGGATCGTACTGAAACTTGTAATCTTCATTGTAAATCTTTGATATCGGTGGTGGGTGCTCCAAACTTCTCAGAATTTTGCCAACTGGGATTGTCTTCTGGCCAAATTATTTCAAACTCTTATATGTAGGTGGAATGAACCTGTGTTTGAACCATGGCTTTTTGGGTTGCTGAGAAACGCCATAAGTTTATGCACATATGGAGAGATATGAAGCGCATTGGTAAAATGAAGACAACGAGGATACATTCAGGTTCGCTTACAGAGGCTGAGGCATTCGAGATAATGGTTTTCACTTTCTGGGTTGGTTGTCTCTGAATTATCCGATGAGTCAGTCTGTTATATATGCATGTATGAGTAGTGCAAACTATGGAATGAAGCTAATTATTTTGCTAAATTTCGTTCATGTAATGTCTCCTGACAAAGATAGCTATTTTTGCTATATAAATATTCCATTTATGGTTCAATGCTACTTCACAAATCATCAAATGTTATAAGAACACTTTTCTTGGTTGACTTGGTTATATCAAAATTGTAGTGACACACACTCCTGAGATTATAATTGCTATTTTCTTAAACAAAAAAAATTATTGGTCAAAATAAAATTTTTGGTCAAATTCAACTAATGGAAATGATGTCTATATTTGCTTTAAATTTCAAAAAAGTGTAACTATGATTGTGTTTAGCTAAGTAGATGTTATTGAGTTACTGTAAATTTGATAAAAATTACATGGATCATATTTTCCCCTATTTAAGTATTAATCCCTACTCCTATTCAAATAAGGGGGGAAATTTGGGGAAAAAAAAATAAAAATGAATTAATGGGCCGTTTGGGCTTTTTTGGGGAAAGAGCTGATGGCCCATTATTGAGTATATACGTTTTATGAGAAAATGACATGCATATGACTACTAGGGCTCCGTTTTTGTTTTTCTTTTTTACTGACTATGTTGATATAATTATTTATTTAGGACCAAAAGTTAGGAGTAAGTAGAGAGAAAAAAATTAGCTTCCAAAATTGTCCTTAGTCAAAAGTGAGGAGGTGATAGGTATGAACATTAAATGACTATCATTTTATTTTGCGTTATTTTTCTTCTGTTTTCGCTCTATCTTTATTTTTCTTTCACTTCTTCTTAGTTCTCTCTCCAAAACCAGAGCTTGGTTTCTATCTTATGAAGAAGATAATGAATATGATTAATCTTTCCGTCTCACGAGGAATATGAAAGCTTGTTTATTATCGTTCTCTCTCTCTCTCTCTCTCTCTGTTGATGATTTCTTTATTTTTTTTAATAGCTCTTTTACTATTTAATTAAAAAAAAAACTCATTAGGAAAGAGGTTTGGCATTGATAGGTGGAGAGTTTTTCAAAATTTGAAGGTAAGTAGATAAGTTTTATTTAAGAATGGTTTAATGAAGGAGGACCATAATATTGATCTAGATAATAATATACTAAAAATTCTATGTTTTGGTTTATTCATAATCTTTTTATTGTCTTGTAGATTGCGTTGGTTGACATATGGTCAAGATTAATTTGACCTTAGGTCAAAATCCTCTTGACCTTTGATTAATATGAAACTGACTGTTGAGGTCAATTTAATCTTAACTTATGTTTAAAAAATTTTTACTAGTACCTTATCATTTTGAAGTCATTTCTCATTCACTCATTAAATGTAGAAACTTATGTATCATGGAAGACATTATTCTATTTTAGGATATGGTTTTGAGTTATTTTGTGGATATGGACATTGCTTCTCTCTTTGTGCAGAGTTCATTTAATTCAAACTCAGTTGTGATAATTTTTGAAATTACAGTCTGAAATAAATCCCAATAACCATATCAGTGGTAACACGAAAATTTAAATTAATTTTTACCTATGATTAAGATGTTCTTCACTTTGGGTTAGGAAGTTCTTCATTTAGGGCCAAAAAGTTCCTGACGTAGAGTCAATAAGTCATTAACTTGAGGTTAAGAACTTCTAGAATACAAGTGATGAATTTCTTGATTTAGTTCTTAATTTAGGGTCAAGAAGCTATTGACTTAGAGTCAAACCTTTCTTAACTTTGAGTTATAAAGTTCCTAACTTGAGAGCAAGAAATTATTGATTTTTGGCGAAAAAGTTATTGACTTAAGGTCAAAGTGTTATTGACCAGAGGTCAAAAAGATATTGACTTAAAGAAAAAAGTGCTTGATTTGAAGTTAACAACATTTGCAGTATGGATTGTAAAGTATTATATGAAACTTGGTCATGATATTGTATGTGATATGTTTTTAAATTTACAAATTGAAAGGTCAAAAACTTGTTGACTCTTATGTCAAGAATTTCTTGAACAGGGTCACAATTTCTTTAATCTAAAAATTGAATATAATTTTATATACTTATCAATTCAAGAAGTTCTTAACCTTGATTCAAGTAATACTTCTATTGAAGTCAAGATATTCTTGATCTAGAGTCAAGATAAACTTGACATAAAGTCAAATTTTTCTTGACCTGGGCTAATAAATAATGTATTTATCAAATGCGTTGAATTTTATCTCAAAACATCTATTAAATAAATAACTTTTGACAAAATGATAGTCATTGAATATACTAATATCAAAACATCTATTAAATAAATAACTTTTGGCAAAATGATAGTCATTGAATATACTAATAAATATAAGTAAAAACTAAATATTATTCACTAACCACAGAAACTAAAAGCCAAAAAAAGAAAAAAATTAATTATTTGAACCACAATCAAAATAAAACATTGTATTTGCTTCCTTAAATCGAGTCACTTCTATCAGTCAGTTTCGACATAGTCCTCATATTTCTGCAATCCATAAAAATATAACTCGCACATAAGTTTATGATGCAATTGGCTTGTCGGACATTAGGAATTCAATATACTTGATAGCAAACATATCACCATCCCTATTAAATAATAGTAAAATATCAAGTTAAATAAAACAGTAACATCAAATAAGAGTCAAGTCAGGGTCAAGAACTTTCTGACCCAAGGTTATGTTGGGAATTTGACTACCTCATATTCACCACTTCTAGGATTTTACTTCAATGAATATTAGAATTATGAAAAATAAAATAGAGAATTGAAAGAATCACCATAATACAAGAATTTAAGTGGAAAATTCTCAAATTAGGAGAAAAACTACTGCTCTTCAGAAAAGACTTTTACTATATAAAAAATCATTACAATCATACAGCTTCCTCTCTTTTGCCCAATAATCCTAAAACACCTAAGCACCCTTGCAAGTATTTTCTCACTCACAAATTTTGCCACAACTCTTTGAACAATAAGAGAGCTCACACCTCTCTACACTTAAGAAAACACTCCTAAGAAATACAAATAGAAGAAAAAAAGGGACTTTTAACTACAGAAGAGAAAACACTAAAATGCTTCACCGATATTGGGATGAGAAAACAATAAGAGAATAGGTCCTTATTTATAGCATTTTGGCTCACTTACTTCTGCCAATATATCACACATTTTTTGTCACTATATATAATACACGACTAATGCATGGTATTCTTTCACAGTGTAATATATAAAGTAGCAAAACCGTGTTTTTGCTTTACACAGATTCAACACACAGAGTATTTATTACTTTTTAAATGTATTCAGACCAACAATCTCTCACATGAAGACTTGATTTTAATTATATCTTCACACTTGATTATTGAAATGACTTATCTCATAGCTGCTGCTATTATTGTCTTCACCGATAATCATACTCCACTATATGAGTACTCCACTTAGAATTGACGAATTCTAAGAATTTCATTTCTGCTCATGTCGGAAAAACTTTGCTGATAATTATAGTGCTAACTCTCACTGTTTGGTTTTTTTGGAAGTTCATCAATCATCAACATCATTCAGTACACACCCTACATTAACGCCAAACTAATGTCTGTGTGCAAACTTGTGAACCCTAAATCTTGTCACTACATACATCCTCTTTTCTGGCAACTCTGTGATTAGCGGCATGCCATGAGGATGTACAAATCTTATAGATCAAAAAACATCACTATCCCCTTCAAAGGAGACAATATTAACAGCTTAATCAAACTTGGAGCTTTTAGCCGAACCAACTTTACCTTTTGGACAATTTTTCTTAACTTGCCCAGATTGTCCACACGCCCAACAAATTATATTCTTTTTATTGGAGTTCTTCTTCTTCCCATTCTTGACTCTTAATGCTGAGCTTTCATATGAAATATTACCTCCACCACCATTTAGCCTTCTTTCTTCAAAAGGTAAATTACTCATTATTTCTGAAAAACTACATTCTCCTTTCCATACATTAGAATTGGTTTCATATGTTTATAGAAAGATAGAAGAGACCAGATTAATCATAAAGCTTTATCTTCACCATCATTCTTAACTCCAGTGGCCTCTAATTTAGAAATGATACCATTTAAGATACTGAGATTATTAGATATTGTTGTACCTTCACTCATATGTAGTGTATGAAATTGCTCCTTTAGGTATGCTCGATTTGAGACACTTTTTATCCGATACAATTCTCCAAGCTTTTCCTAGAGACCCTTGGCTGTAGATATTCCAAGCACATTTGCCAAAACATTTTTTGCCAAATACATCTATATCGCACTTGTCGCTCCCTCGTCTAGATCTTTCTAGTCGTCATCGCTTATTTTAGATTTTCTAGAATTATCTCTGCCCTTCAAAACCTTGTGTAGTCTAGATTGAATCAAAAAATCTTTGACTTAAACTTACCACAAGCTAAAGTTAATGTTCTCGTCAAATTTCTCCATATTAGCTCTAATCGAAGTTGAATACTTAGTTCCTAACATGTCGCTTTGCACCGCAAACTTGAAAAACATCATCAAGGAAAATTCCAAGGAAAAATTAGAGGGGTTACAATGGTCCCACTTGAAACCTAATCTCCTTAGACAGAATTTTTTTTAGAGACTACCACCAAGCTCTAGTGCATCGAAGAACCTGCTGCTCTGATACCAATTGTGGGGAATTTGACCGCCCCATATTCGCCACTCCCAGGATTTTACTTTAACGAATATCAGAATTATGAAAAATAAAACAGGAAATTGAAACAATCATCATAACACAAGAATTTAAGTGGAAAACTCCCAAATTAGGAGAAAAACCATTGCTCTCTAGAAAAAACTTTTATTATATGAAAAATTATTATAATCATATAGCTTCCTCTCTTCTGCCCGATGATCTCAAAATACCTAAGTACTATTCTAAGTATTTTCTCACTCACACATTTCGTACCACTTTTTGAACAACAAGAAAGCTCACATCTCTCTACACTTAAGAAAACACTCCTAAGAAAATACAAAGAGAAGGAAAAAAAAAAGACTTTTAACTAGAGAAGAGAAGACATTAAAATGCTTCTTTGATATTGGGATGAGAAAACAATGAGAAAATAGGTCCCTATTTATCGTATTTTGGTTCACCTACTTCTGCCAACATACTACACATTTTTTTGTCAATTCTTACTATATATAATACATGTATTCCTTCACCATGTAATATATTAAGTAGTAAAACTGTGTTTTGGTTTTATACGGATTTAGCACACGAAGCATTTATTGCTCTTTAAGAGCGTTTAAACCAACAGGTCAATGAGCACTTGACTCAAGATATCAAGAGTTCTTGACCTCAACCAGAGAAATTCAATTAAACATGAGGTTAAAAACCTTTTGACCTAATAGTTAAAGGCTTCTTGACCGGAAGGTCATGAAGCTCTTGACGAGAGGTCAAGAAGTACTTGAAAAGAGTCAAAAAGATTTTGACTAAGGTTAAGAAACACTTAGCTCAAGTTGGAGCTAATAAAATCCTAACTCTAGTAAATAAGCTCTTGACCAGGGCTAATAATTTCTAGACTTGGATCAAAAGAAACTTAAACCAAGTCAAGAATTTTTTGACCTCAGGTCTGGATATTTTTGACATTATCAAAACATTTAACTTTCGAAACATTTAGGCTAGTTTGGTAGAGTTACACATTTTAAAAGAAATGCTTTTAGCTGTACTGGAAGAAAAATCTACTTTAGCATAAAGTAGCTGAGTGTTTAGTAAACTATAATTGAAAAGTACTCTGATTAGAAAAAATTGTATTAAAATATTTAATAAATTATATCATTAAATTGCCGTAGAAATATAAAATGACCAAAATAAACATCTTGTACAGTTATGTCTTTTTTTTTGCAAAGAACCTATTAGATAAATATGCTACAGATGCAAATAAAACATAGAAAAATAAATACTCAAATAAGTTCAACACCCCTACAATGCCTTTGGCACTTTAGTATCTATGT
This sequence comes from Parasponia andersonii, assembly GCA_002914805.1. Classification (NCBI taxonomy): domain Eukaryota; kingdom Viridiplantae; phylum Streptophyta; class Magnoliopsida; order Rosales; family Cannabaceae; genus Trema; species Trema andersonii. Next base: position 327,788 of record JXTB01000294.1, read on the forward strand.
CTCTTGCCTTCAAATGAGATACGCACCATAGATTTTCTTCTCTATCAAGCCTATTCTTCCCGCCGCTTCAGCGAACCAGTCTAATTTATGGCAATGTCATAAAGTTGGTTGTTCATCTTGTAAGCAACATCACCAATAAAATGTAGAGTTTAAAAAGTGCATCTCAAAGCTAACAGAATGACCAAGAAAAGCTGATTCACCTACTTGTTCTATCAGCATAAGTTTGACAAAAATGGAGCAAATTTTCAAAGAAGGAAATCTACTTCAAAAATTATCTAGCAAATGGGACAAATAAATCAATAATATTTGCTCTTAAATAAAACAAAAGTATCTGAAAATTTTTTCTATGGCACTTGAGCAAAACATTGAATAGTAAGCAAGATCTACACACATATACAGTGACAAGCGTATGGCTTTCCCTTTTTTAATATGCACTTAACCTTTGATGTGTATATATCCTATTCTCTGTAGTATCTTTCAAAGACTTCCATGATTGTATAACAAGCTACTGATCACAAAATAATAGGTATATCCAGTAGACATTATCTCTCCATTATTATTGTTTTTCATATTCAGTTTCCTTGCCTATTATACACTAAAAATATATCTAAAAAGTTTTCATGCGAATAAATCTACGAGTACCCTTCTATCATTAGTCTTTCTTCCATAAGCTTGTTTATATGCAGCCGTATATTACTACCATTGGACCATAGCCTTTGGTTTATTTTGTCACAGAGTCAGAAACTAAACGAACCTAAACACATCAGTGAACTAGAAAAGAGAAATTAGTCAGACTAGAAGAAAAATAGGCTTGATAAAGTTTAACTCAGAAGATAGATTAACCCAAATCCTTGATAAAGTTTAACTCAGAAGATAGATTAACCCAAATCCTTGATAAAGTTTCTTTGAACCCGCCAAAACCAGATATACAGAAAACAAATAAAGATTCCATAAATCTATTTATAGCAAACAAGTAAGTCAAAACTAATAAAAAACACAATGCAACTGCATTGCAAAAAGTCTCGTTTCGATAGTCTGACCAATTTCTCACAGGCATTTTCACAAACACATGAACCACAGAATTTTTTACTGAGATAAATAATGAATTACAAGGGAGTAATATTGAGTAAACTCATTAGCAGAAAATGAAACTAACACAAAAAACACGAAGCTAACAGGTAAAAGACCATTAATAGAACAGATTAAATGAATGGAGAAAATATAGAAGGGCATTACCATGACTAGCTTTTTCTTTATTCGGACATATTCTCAAAGATCAAATGATGTCAAAGTTCAAATGACGGTGGAAATTGAAGCCATTTTGGAAATGGAGTTTTTTCACCAATTATATATATATATAATTGCCAATTCAGTAGATATATATATATATATATATATATTTTATCTATGTAGGTATTTTTTTTAGCCATTAGATATCATTTAATAGTGATCTAACGAGTATAATGAAATATATATAAAAAATATACAAATAAATGTGTCTTCAGTCTATTCGATGAAGTTAAGATAACTTTTTTCCTAACATGCAATGTCAAAAAACAAAGATTTTCGCATAAATATAAAAAACCAACGTTTGTTTGCTCGTACCTAACTTATGTCGCACTTTTGTCTTTGAAATAGATCGAGTTTCGCTTGTGAATAGTGGGCTTTAGTACTGGAGCCTTTGCCAAAGACTTAGATGGAAAATTCGTCTTCTTTCTAGTTGACAACTTACTTGCGTTTTTTTAAAAAACTTTTTAGCATTAATTGGATGAGTCTTTACCATTATCAAATTTTTTAAATTCGTTAAAAAAAAAAAAGAAAAAAGCTTCTTAATGCAAGTGGGTGTGAGATTTTCGAGCTTTAATTGAGGTGGTTTTTGGGTGATTTTTTTAAGCTAGTTTGATGAGATTTTTCTTCCGATTTTATAGAGAAAATGGTAAAATAGAAAGAGAGATAAGAGAAAATGAGTCGCGAGAATTTTACAATACAAGGCATGCTAAATTTGAACGGGGTTATGTATTGGAAATGCGTTATCGTATTTTATACATATGAATCCTATTTTTGGGTCTTAAAAAAGTCATTTTGTCCCCCTATCCATGCCCTTTTCTCTTCCTCTCCCGCCAGGAAGAAAGGTGCTGCTTTCGTTGACTGGAAGTCTTCAATCAAGTCCATCGATCTAGTCTCAACTCTCAAGTGACTGAGTCACTGACTCGGGGTTAGGGCTACCATCTCTCCCTCTTCCCAATTTGAATTTCAATTTCTCTGTCACAAAATCAATCCATCAAATTAAGATTAGGGCTTTTCGCTCTCACCATCACCATACCGCAGTTTTAAACTTAAAAAAATAAATAAATAAATAAATAAAAATCAGATACAATTCTACAATTGATAGTGTTATTCTGCTGCTACTATCAATGCTATCGAGTTTGCTTTGATGGTCTTGCTCAGCCCGGAATTCGATTGTTTGGGTTCGTTCCTCGTTTCCATGGTCCATTTTCAATTACATTATCTGTTTTCGTTTGTTGGTTTCGTTCTCCCAGACTAGTAATGGAGTTTCTCTCTCTCTCTCTCTAAGGGGGGGAAATATACGCAAGACCAAATAAAGTAGAGGGACTAGCCGCGTGATCGTTGTCTAGTGAAGTTGAAATGGAGGAAGAAAGCAACGCCTTTTATCTTCTTCGAAAGGGGGATATTATTGGTATATACAAGAGTTTAAGCGATTGCCAAGCTCAAGTAGGATCTTCGGTACTATTTCAATAACCCTCACAACTCTTAATTTGGTTAAATTTGATTGACCCAGTTGAGTTTTTTCTTTTGGGTCTGATTCATATTCATTGAATGACTGTTTGCTGCATGCAAATAATTTAAAGGGTAACATATAATTGTGCCACATTGTTTGGGCATGATATGTTTTGGGGCAAAAGGTGGAAGGTTTCTGCCACATTGTTTGGGCATGATATGTTTTGGGGCAAAAGGTGGAAGGTTTCTGGTATGTGTATAGTTACAGCAAGTAAGTAATATATATGTGGTTTTCTTCTTTTCTTGTAGATGTTTGATCCTTCTATCAGTGTGCATAAAGGCTATAATTTGCCGAAGGAGGCGGAGGCTTTCCTTATCTCCCATGGGATTAGGAACGCTTCTTACTCTTTAAGTGTCAATGATGTCAAAGATAATCTTAATGGGAAACTTGGGAAACTTGTTGCTTGTCCTTACCAGGTTTGTAATTGTGTTTGTCTAGATTATTATGATGATTTCTTCTTCTATACTAATACATCGAATATGCAATGGGTCAAGATCATGTTCTGGCATAACAAGGAATCTTAACTTTAATTATTTTGTAAATGAGATACTACTGCATTTCCCTTCAGCAACCAGCTTCCTTCGAGGAACAAGCAGATGAGAAGGACTCTTCACCAGAGAGATGGCAGGAAGCAATCGAGCTATTAGAAATAGCTGTGAGTCTAGATTCATGACTTACGCTTCATGCAGTTTTTGAAATGACTTAAGAGAAAACATTCTGTACATAGATGTAATTATCAAATAAGGCTTTTTAGGTATTTATTGCCGTTTCCAACATCAGCTTTGGGAACGTAACTTGAGGATCTTCTAACTAGTTGCTTGCCAAAGTTGGCAGTTCGTGCTTAAATTATCATATGATGAATGATTCTGGGTGATTAAATGATCATTCTTAAGTTCACAGTTTACCATGACCAAGTGATCTGACCAGATCAACCTGGGAACGTAAATCCTCCATTGTGGTTTGATCATGTTGTAGCAGACTAGCAGAGATGATTCACTTTTTGTAGTTTTTGCTTTGCAGGAGAAGGTTGGCTGTAGTTCATTACCAAACATTTCTCAAAGTAAACATTTCAAATCAGATAGTTCCATGACTTCCATTGAAACGCTTAAATTTTCTTCTAGTTGTGTAAGTTTCTATGTGAAGATATTTGGTGTTTGTGTAGACCTCTATTGATGCTTATGTGACTACATATATTAGTTTATTGCTATCATCCAGGTGATATGTATGAAAAATCTGCATATTATTCTTTCCGGTGGCATCTGTTCATGAATTTGCTCATCAACCATCTGTGAATGTGATAATGCATCATATTGATAACAATTTTGTTTGAACAATAGCACATTGATCACTAATGATAAATATATTGTCTCGTTTGTGTTCTTTCCCAGGATTCCTGTATTCTTGAGTTCGATGGTGCTTCAAAAGGAAATCCTGGACCAGCTGGTGCTGGAGCTGTGCTGCGTGCTGAGGATGGAAGTGTGGTATGCGGTTTGAAATAAATGTGGTGCCACCGGCTATTGCATCTTTTGCAAATCTAGCTTTTTCATAACTCTCGGTTTTTGTAGGTCTGGCAGTTGCGTGAAGGGGTTGGCATTGCAACAAATAATGTTGCTGAATATCGTGCAGTACTTTTAGGGCTGAAACAAGCTCTTAAGAAAGGATTTAAACATATACGTGTTCAGGGTGACTCTAAACTTGTCTGTATGCAGGTTTGTTGATTGTGTACCCTAAGATATATGTATTCGTCATCCATTTTATCTTGTTGAATGCATTATTGACATGTGACGCTGTTGATGGAAGTTCAGAAAGGTAATTTTAATTTGTGTGGAAAGTATCTTAGCATGCGAGGTAAAAATTTGAGAACAGATCATGAAGCAGCTATTAAAATGTTCTCCATAAGCAATAAATGATTATTGATTAACCGACTTCAAATTTGTTGATGTAACTTTGTGTATTTATGAATGTGCGAATGCTTTGGTTTTTGCTCGAATATGCTTTTCCTCGTTTAAGTGCTGTGGCTTTCATCTGTGAGAATTTAGATGCTTGTAGTTCTTATGGGATTTCATCATTTGACAGATTCAGGGTCTGTGGAAAACCAAAAACCAGAATATGGCTGACTTGTGTAAACAGGCTAAAGAGCTCAAGGAAAAGTTTATGTCGTTTCAGATCGAGCATGTTCTCAGGGTACGTGGATATTGACTTGTATGATTTAAAATTATGCATCAAGTGTTAAATGTCAAGAGATCAATACAAATATCCTTTTTGGTCAAGGTAAAATTAAAAAATTGGGATAACTTGGTTTTGTGGTTTTTCTGTATTATAATAAAAATTTCCCTGTATTAGTGCATGTACTCTTTCTCTAAACTGACGTAATCTTCTCATTTTGCAGGAATTCAATTCTGAGGCGGATGTTCAAGCCAACCAAGCAATTCATCTCAAGGGTGAGGAACTTTGAGCATCACTCAATCTTTACAATTTGATCACATTTGCTTTTCTATGTTTTGTTTTCACCGATTAACCAGATCTTTTCATGTGTCAACAGATGGAGAAGTTCAAGAGGATTGTAAAGCCTACAAATAGCTACTTTTGTTCCTAGGTTGCGAGAAGAATCAGACTTCTGATCGAGTCTTATTATCATTTGGTTGATGAATATCGTTTTGTTCAGTTGATATATTGGAATATCTGTGTGGTAGAATGTTTTTGATGTATAGGCTTATATTTAACAACACGTTGAAGTAAAATGCATATGGTATTAAGCTTGTCCTTCACTGGTCTTTTGATTCTACATCTCTTAATTCTACCTCGTTAGATCCGTGGCTGGACTTATCTCGAACAATGCTTCTCTGCCAATAAAGCTTCTCTAATGACTCACCAGTTGATGATCCGAAACTGAGTTGGACTCACTTTTACTTTCTTTTGAAAGTTGAAACTCTTCGTATAAGATCCAAGTTGGCTGGTCATCTTGTTCCTGAAATAGACCAAAGATAAGATGTCAATTACCGAATGTGGTGCACCGCGGTGCACTCCGGCCTAAATGCGGCGGGCTTTTACCTTTATAAATAGTATAGGTACAGAATATAGGGTAGTAATTTCTGTTTAATATTTAGCGGGATGGATTTGGTTTGGGATTGAGTCTCCCCTAATTTTATATATAAGTTAATTATATAATAATAATACTAATAATAATAATAATTTAATTAGGTTTTTTTTTTAATTTAATAATATATAATCATATACTAATATTATTTGAGTTATTTCGGATCGTGTTAGTTTTATGAATGAATGGTATATTTTATGATTTTGGTATTAAATATTTTATATTTGACAATTCTAACATATTAAAATTTTATTTGAATATGTTTTTTAATTATTAAAGTCTAAAATTGAAATTTTCAATAAAATTATCTTTAATTTTGATTTTTTTTTCCAATGAATTCAGACCTTTAAAATATTTGGACTAAGATTATTTAATTAATTTTAGAAAACAATTCCAAATGAGACTCTAATATTAAGATTATTTAATTAATTTTAGAAAACAATTCCAAATGAGACTCTAATATATCAATAAGGGAATTGCTTCTTATAGAGATTTCTCGAAATTGTTCTGCAACCAAACAAATTAAACGGTGAAAGATACGGAGACGATATAATATAGAATAAGCTGTACAGTTCACTGTCGTTAATCCAACAGTGATAATGCGTTACGATACGACATGTCGTTTCACAACTCCTTTGGGTCCTGCCGTCCTCATCAGTTAAGTGGACGGCTCCGATTAAACATGGAGTAACTTTATACAGTATCTGAGGAGCGCTGAGACTCCAAAATAACCCGTTTTGATTGATTTTAAGGATAGGCAGGGAACGAAGCGCAAAAGAGCAAAGCGTTTCTCTCACACCAATGGCGACTCTCTCACTTTCAGCTCTTCATTCAATCGTTACCCACAAACCCAATTGCTCCCTCATCGTTCCCAGCTCTTCTCCGACACTTCTTCCATGTCGGAACGTTCGCCTCCGGAGCCACGGCGTCGCCGGCTCCTCAAGGCGTTGGATAGCAACAACAGCGAACCCGATTGAGCCCCGGCGTGGACTGAGAAGGATGAGGTCAGTGGAAGAAGGAGAGACCGCAGTTCCGGCGCAAGAAGACGAGCAAGCTAATGCCCAACAAGAAGGTGAAGCGGAAGCAGCTTCGTCGTCTGAGCAGCGGGAGGCCGTGTCGGTCCCCGTTTCGGCCTCTGACACTCTCACCATGTTCTTTCAGGTGAGTGTTTGGTTGCGAGGATTTGAGCATTTGGAATATGGCAATGCAAAAGTTTGAACTTCGTTTTATGGGAAAAACTTTGTGTCTTCATGGCTTTCAAAATACTTCAATTTCTTCACTTTTGCTTCATTATGCTGATGATGCTGGTGTAACTTTGGACTTTGAACAAACCCCTTGACCAATTATTTGTGACTGCTCCTTGGAATTGCATTTATGGGTCTTTCTTTGTTTTTTGTTTTTTTTTGTTTTTTTTTTTTTTTGTTTCTGAGTTGAGAAAGTTTATGGATGTTATTGGGCTTTGTTTAGTCAGGCCTTTTAAAGATTATGATTGTTTAATATATGAGTGACATTGTGCTTTTTCCGTATGTGAAGGCAGATGGAACAATGAGTGAAGCAGCTATTCCTGGGGTGACCAACGCTTTGGCGGTATATCAGTGTAGTCCTAAATTCGTTTTTGTATAACGTGTGATGTCTGATTCATGACAAAGATGTTACGATTTGCCAAGAAAAAAAAAGGAGATTTTCTTTTAATTAAATTTACTTGTTTCAACAATATCAACACAAAGAGATGGTATATGCAATATAAATGGTAGGGGGAAATGGGATTATATATATTAAGACAAATTCAGTTTGAAATGCTGGCGAACTTGAGGTGCTGATATAATTTTGGATCTTTTTACTCATCATGTAAGTACATTGATTCTTTAAGCGGGTGTTTTTGGTTTGTGCTTTGAGATAATAAAGTCAATATGTAAAATCACATTCACAGTTCGTTAATTTATTTGATAAAAGCTAGCTGGAATGAAGTCGAGAAATTTTGGCGGACAAAGTTAGGGAATAGCATCATCAATGTCTGTTATGTTGTCTGATATTTTCGAACTGGTTATTGAAATTGATATCTTTTAAGCAAAAAAGAATTTGAGGAATTTCTATTTGTTTTGATATGCAATCACTGATATTTCTTGTTAATTTTTCATTTTACCTACCTTTGAAAATTGAAATTGCTAACTTGTGCTTTATCTTGCAGGGAATTGAGGGTATCGCCAATTTGAAGGTTCAAGTTGTGGAGGGTATTGCTAGTGTTGAGGTATGTGTACACTGAAGCTTTTTTTTCGTCTACATTGGCCAGCTGCCGCTTACTTTGTTATGACAGTGTTCTGATTTCTGATGGTCAAACTTGAGAAAAATTTCAAATTCTTCGACCATGTCATTAGCAGATGGAAATATATGATATCCGTGGTAGACCACGGCCACGTATAGTTCACAAATTAGTTTGTCAAGGCTTTCTCCATTTTATCTTATATGGCTCCTTTAGGTGAAAATCAAATCAGCTGCTCCTTATATAACTATTCGCCACCAAAATTTTTTACATAATTTACTTTTTATTTTACTTTCTACTTGATCATATCATTTTCGTGTTTCTTGGTAGAAATGTGAAATTGCTAATGTAGATCATTGACCATGAGTTTTTTTCTTCCCCTTTTTCAGTTGGAAAAACAGACCACAGTCCAAGCGACTGGGGTGGCTTCCAGCTTGGTTGAGACATTACAGGGTTCAGGCTTCAAACTTCAAACATTGAATTTGAGTTTCAACGATGAAGAAAATGTTGCTGTCTAGATCGTAATTCATGAATGCTCCTCTCGAAAATTAAGGTTCGACCAAAAAGAAGAAGAAAAAGTAGAAATTTGTTGTTGAAGTTTTGTTTCCTTGACTCTTCCTCTTGGGGTGCATCTTGTAGTTAGTTAGTGTTGATAGTTTCATAGGCTGCATTGTAGTGAGGTTAAACGCTATACCGTTCAGGTTGAAGTGGTTTTCATAATGCAAGTATGTGATTTTGCAAACTTGATATGCACGGTTACAAAATGCTGGTTTACTAATTTGATATTATATGTAGGTAATTAAGATTCAATAACATCTGACTTTTTACCTTAGCCCAGAAAAAGGAAAAACACCTGACTTGCTCTCATTTTAATGCTCGAGTCAAAAGTGAAGGAATAAATGACCAACTCAGTTACTTTTAATTTTCACTTTTCACATTTTAGGATAGGGAGGCTTCTATGACAACGGTGGGTTGGGTTTTCGTTTTTATGTCTAATATATATATACAAATTATATCAATTTGAATCTGGTTCGTGATTCATAGTGTATAGTGTCAGAAAAACAATTAATATTAACTTGATTTGTACCTAAAATGGGTTGACTCAAACCCAGTCTGGGCAAATCGCATTAATGAATTACACTTAATTTATAATCTGATTTTGATGTGAATTTTTTTTATTTATATTTTTATTTTCTAAATTTATTATCGTCTCGTTTCAAAACAAATAAATCAGAAATAATTTATAAATATAATTAATAATTTATAATCTTAAAACATTTACATTATATAAATTAAATATATCTATAATAATAATTATAAACAAATTAAATAAAAGGTATTTTTATAAAATGACAGAGACCCAAATCATAGCTGAGATTCAGAAAAGCCTCCAATAACAAAGGTAAAAGCAAATGTAGTTGGCGTCCATTACTTGCCCATGTAAAAGCAGAGAGAGAGAGAGAAGACATGACAGATTGACATGGTCAGGCCCTTTATTATGAGTGAATAGCTGGATTCACAGCATGGACAGCCGGATGAGGTCTGTACTCGGCTCCAGACTCCAGCCCCCATTTATCCCCATAGCCATAGCCAATGGAAATAATCATAATTGATCAACTCATAGTACTGGTTTGTAAGGTTGTGTGTAATAAGTGGGCCTTATCTATGCGTGGACTCATCACTTGGCGTACATCTCCATAGAGATTATTTATTGACCTAATAAGTAACTTTCTCAGAACAGTTTCCTAAGGGAAACCCTACTAAACTCAGTCGGGTACAGATTTTTTGTAGATTCTTATTCATATTAAGAACATGATCCATGATTAAGAACATGATAACAAAAAGATTTACCTTTTAATTTGACAATTTTATTGGTATTCGCATGAGGCGTTGGTAACACCTAAAAGGCTAAATTGGTGTGTCACATCAAAACATACAAGAAGAGGGACCCCAAGTCAACCAAGCCTCGAGATTTGATGATAGATAATGCGTCGGACACACAAACACACCCAGACCTACAGTAGCACGTTTCTGAAAAATCACTTTTTTTTTTTTTTCTCTCTTTTCTGATTTGAAACCTCAGGCTTTGCTTCATTGCTTGTATTGTTTTGAAAGAAAAGCATTGGATACCCTAAAATTTTTGTGTATACAAATTAGAACCTGATTATTACCTAACCCCATTTTCATCGGTCCAGGTAAATGCCCTGGAATAGTTTCTGTCATGGGATCTGCAACTGTTTTGGTTTTCCGCTTTTTAATATTCTTAATGTGGGCAAGTTGTTATATAATATAGATAGCTTGAGGTGTTATACATGGAAGGGTCCTTACTCCTTGCTAATTCAGAACACTAGTAGAAACATTAATAAGGATCTTTCTATATCATCAATGCATGAATGAGTTTTCCCATGTTGACTAAATATTTCGTTTATGACATGGCATGAGATATCACATGCACCAGACCAGAGCATAATGACTAATGAGTAAGAGGAACCTTATCACCGTCATTTGCTTACGTATTTTAATATTGCAACTGGGCAAGCCATATCAGCAAGCTGCAAAATCCAGACTTACCTAGATTAGCTTCGCCTAAATATATTATACAATTAAACAGCATAGCGTTCTTTAATGACCTCTAAGAGGAACAAGCTGCATAGAAACTACATGTTTTTGAACAAAATGATCCACATGCTTAATGAGTATGAGCTGTGGTCCAAGATTCACTGACTTAAGTCATTTGTTTCCTTTTCGGGGGAAGATATTGGCATATTGATTATACAGTGAAAACATCCCACAATCCTAATCAATGGTGGTTTTCAGTCGCAACTAGGCAACACTATAAACCACTTGACTAGTTAGAAACTCTATTAGATATAACTCCCTTATACCATATTATCACTACTAGAGATCTTTTTACTGTTGACTATAAATGTCATATATATATATATGTTTATTCCATAAGAAGAACAAACCTTGGACAGCTAATAAATACCAAGAAACCTATAGACACAATCACAATTTCTATGGTTCATTACTCATGCCCCTCTGATTAATTGCTCAAAAACCTTGTCACCAACTCCTAGCCGCTGACTTTAATACAAAATGGTGGTTTTCAGTCCCAACTAGGCAACACTATAAACCACTTGACTAGTTAGAAACTCCATTAGATATAGCTCCCTTATACCATATTATCACTACTAGAGACCTTTTTACTGTTGACTATAAATGTCATATACATATATATGTTTATTCCATAAGAAGAACAAACCTTGGACAGCTAATAAATACCAAGAAACCTATAGACACAATCACAATTTCTATGGTTCATTACACATGCCCCTCTGATTAATTGCTCAAAAACCTTGTCACCAACTCCAAGCCGCTGACTTTAATACAAAATGATTAAAGAAGCTACTAAAGAGGAAGTTTTGCAAAAGCAGGACTGGAAAATAGTACAAAGGGAGAATTAGTATTGCATTGCTTTGGTTACAAGTTTGTAAGACAAGATTCGTGTGAACGACACGATATAAGTGGTGACGTACAGTGTAATGAGAGATAGACAAACTAGTTTAGTAGACACAGTCCTTGGGGGGTCACGTGGGTCGAACTACTCAGTCAGATATTGGTCAGCGAGCCATACTTTATGTCTCAGTGAAGCTGGCAAGCAACACTTCCCTTACCTTAACCAGACCGCCAGCTACTACTTACCTATCTCTCTGTCCACCGTTTCCACACTATTTATACCACACTCTGCTTCACCAAGAATCATCTAGGTCAGAACTTTCTCCTATGCAATGGCTCTCAAAGCTGTGCTTCTTCTATTGGCCATTGTTCTAGTAACTACAAAGGTATGAACCTCTTAACCTACCACCTCTTAAACCCCTTCCGACAATCATGGAGATTCACGGCTTTTTCTGTCTTTCTTGTTGTTTCATTTTTAGTAGCAGGAAGTCTAATTAGTAAAATGGTGAATACCCTTTTCATTTTCATGTCTCATCTGATCACCAGAGACAAGGAACAGCGTTTCCTACTCGTTTTTCCTTGATGGGTTGTTTTTTAAGATCATGTTTGACTTCGTAATATATTCAACTTTCTTGACTCTACTTTTTGCTTGCACAGAGTTTTATTTGTTGTTTCTAAATGGGACAGCAAGCGTTTTGCATTCTGACATGAAGTTTATCTCTTGGCATTAGGTTGTCTATGCTGACACTTCCGTGCCAGGAACATATCCTCCTAAGGCTCCCCCGCCGCCCCCAGTACCTCCACCAGTAGTTAAACCCCCAGCTCCAGTACCTCCACCAGTACTTAAACCCCCAGCTCCGGTACCTCCACCGGTATACAAGCCACCAGCTCCAGTGCTTCCTCCACCAGTCAAACCCCCAGCTACCGTGCCTCCACCAGTGTACAAGCCACCAGTCCCAGTGCCTCCTCCAGTGTACAAGCCACCAGTCCCAGTGCCTCCTCCAGTGTACAAGCCACCAGTCCCAGTGCCTCCTCCAGTGTACAAGCCACCAGTTAACCGCCCTGTCCAGCCAGCGCCACCGTTACCCCCGGTTAAGTCCAGAAAAGGTATTAGTCATTTGTATGTTTTCCCAAGGTGTTTGCTCTTGGTGATCTTTGGTTCTCCTTTTGCAGATTGCATCCCTTTGTGTGATACTAGGTGCTCATTACATTCGAGGCCGAATATTTGCAAGAGGGCATGCTTGACATGCTGCGATAGGTGCAAATGTGTCCCTCCAGGCACGTTCGGCAACAGGGAAAAATGTGGTAAGTGCTATTCTGAAATGAGAACCCGTGGCAACCGATACAAGTGCCCTTAAGAATGAGATGGTCTTTTGCTACCTAGAGTATGAGAAAGTGGAGAGAAACAATGGTTTTTCACGACTCCCAATGAAAGTACCTTCTACTGCTTGGTACCCGAAGCTTGGTCAAGTGGACTTCTTGGTATAAGAATAAGAGTACAACCGTTTGCAATGGTGTCTAGTTAGTTTTCCCTTGTAGTATTACATATGTTGTAATATGTATAATTCTTTGCTGTGTAATCAGTTTATGGTTTTTATCTATATTTGAAATGCGTCTTTCAGAAAAAGTTTCGTCTATTAATTTAGTGCAAATGAAAACAACCAGCTCATATAGCTTGCGAGCTTTGGAGTTGAAGAGGGAATAGTCTCTTTTGTCACCACGACAGAACATTGAGTTAATCACTGTCTTGGAAATGTAAATGCCATTCTGGAAAGTGGGATTTAAGTGAGTGTTTATGGGGCCTGTGATCAGTGGCGTTTATGGAAACATTAGTGGCGCCAAGTATATGTATTTAGGATTCAGATAGGACTTTTTTTATTAATTAGAATCGTCTCATAATAGATAAATATGTTATTTTGGTACTGGCACAGTGCCGCAATGCTCTTTGTTATTAGGATTGCTTATGAATATATATCATATTTCTTGGTGTCATCCGACCCCGAAACACTTGGTTCTGTTCCTTTCTGTTCTGCTTATATTCTGCGGAGTGCAGTTGTAACTTTAAGCATTGGAAGACATATTCATGTATGAAAGGTACAATTAAATCAACAAACTAAAACCTTTTACACTCCAAATTGTCCAATGAACTTGGATCTTTTCAAGATATTTTCAGGATCTTGAAGAGAGAGAGTAGACAAAGGTAGCCAAACCGATGCTCCCTCTAGAATTTAGCAGAAAGCAACAAACAAGGTGAGGTCTTTGGTAGTGTCACCATGCCAGAAAATCATATTCATAGAGTTCGTCTTGCTGTTTCCTTCTTTTGACATCTGTACTAAAACGCATTGTGATTATCCAAAACGACAAGGAAAGTTCATAGGTATTTTTCACTTTACGATGGCTGCAAGAAAGGAAGGGCCTTGTGAGTTTTGTACAGTACTTTTGTTAAAGGCAAGGAAGGCTTTGGGAGCTGCCTATAAAAGGGTACATACCCAGATCAAATATGGCCATTGCTTCTCTTATATCAAAGCTATTTTGAAGGATATACTATCAGATAAAGATGGCTTTCAAAAGGGCTTCTGCCATTTTTGTCATTTTGTTTGCTAGCTTCATCTTAGCTGTTTATGCTCAAGTGGAATCTCCTTCGCCCACCCCAAATGATGCACCAAGAACTCTCACATCCTTTCAGTCTAATCTGATTGGATGTGTAACTGTTGCTGTATCTCTGTTTTTCCTTAAAGAGATAGCTTAAAAGCTCCATGTTTCGTTGTGTGTCTTCAAACGTTGTAGCCTCTTTTATCTTATTGTTTCTTTACTTTTCTTTTCTCTCTCTGGAGGGTATAAGGCTGCTGTATCAGTAAAATAATGTGTTGTTGTCCTTTACTGGTTAGAAGTTGGTGTAAGCATTTTATTTGGATAATATTCTATTTTGGTGCACGTTTGATATAATTACACAATCTCCAGAGAAAATAGCTTGAGAAAAGAGCAAATTTCTCACCCACACCAACATGTAAGATATTATTCTTTTATTTATTAACATTAGTAATATGCATCAACTTAGCATCCCATGATATTGAATTCTATAATAAATGAAACACTGGGGTCAATAAAAATAACAACTGATATGACAAACGAGTCTATGTAAGAAAGGCCATCTGTTGACCGGCACACACCAAAATACAGTGAAAACACGTCTTCCGCTAGCAAAATTCACAAGATATATCAAATATGGAATTAAAAAAACACTTCACTCCGGCACCTATATCTGTGGAGACATGGATCTAACTAGGAGATTTTGGGGGCAGAATGACTCTTCTGTGTTAGGAAATTGTATTTCTTACGTTGGGTCACGTGTACAAAATAATTGTATTAATTTATATTATTTCACAAGTACTCAATAAGTGATTAAATAAAATTAGATTAAAATATCCAACTAAGTATGAATATCAATATAGATATCATGTTAATTATCAAATTGAATTTGATAGATATCTATCAGAGACTATTTAAAGAACCTATTAGGATGAGTACTATGGTCAGTATAGAAGATTAAAATCCTCTAGACATCATATTTTGTTTACACTTTCGCATTTGGTCTCTCCATCTTTAATTTTTCTACAAATTAGTCATGGATTCAGATCTATTTAACAAATCCTAATTTGTTAATTTACCATAAATAATTTAGAGTTTCTATTTGAGTTTATTTGCAATCCTAATATCATTTAACATTCTAACGACTACTTTTCAAAATGACTTTTTAAAGATTATCATAATTTAAGTGACCGCTGCCAATAGAAAATATTGTGATTACCGTCACCTATTACTATAGTAACTACCTGTGTTATATTGTGACAGTCTTGAAATAAGTTATTTTGAAAAGTAGCCATAGAAAAGTCATTTGGGCTAATATAACTCCAAAAAGGACATAGATAGGACTAATTTCTGTGAAATAAATTTTTTATGCATTTTTTTAAAATGATACTTTTAAGAGTGTCAAGAATGTCTTGACCTATTATTAAGAATTTCTTGATTATGAAAAAAATCATAAATAATAATTTTCCAAGTCAAGAAATTTTTGATATATGATCAAGAAGTAATTAGCTATATTAAAAATGTTATTTTTAGAAAAAAAATAACAAAAAGTCATTTTAGCCCAAATGTGTCCTACCTATGTCCTTTTCTCCCCATCGAATAAATTAGTTTTTTTCCTCATTAATTAAATATATTATCATACCACTTTTTAAAAATGAATTTTTAACGAATTCTTGACAGATTCTTAATATCGGCGACGATCTTGACGGGTTCTTGATGAATTCTTGACAATCTTGATAGATTTTTTACAAATTCTTGACGCCAATAGTGATCTGGACGGATTTTTCATAATTTTTTGACAAATTCTTGATTAATTCTCTCCTAAAAGTGGTAAAATCTAACAGTGGTGAAGTTAAACATTTAAAAAAGTGGTAATTGCCTACCTCACCCCGACGATGAGGTGTAATTCCCCAAACACTGGGAGCAAGACGGTTAGTCCATTTACTTATCATGGGCCTTGGCCTGTGGATTTGACTCATTCTTGGGTACTGGAGGCTCGCAACCTGGCCACCGTAAACGGGCCTCAAAAACTAAAAGAGCCCAATATCACGTTTTAGTGAGAAAAGGAGGAAGAACGAGAGAGTTCTGTTCAGTTTTTCGTTAGAAACAGAGACTTGGGAGGTTTGAACGTCGCAAGTCCTCCAGATCGGGAACCAAACCAGGGAGGACACGACCCAGTTCTGCTTTGAGACCCTTAGCTGAAAACGTAAGCGTGAAGCAATAAAGGGCCAAAGCCAGGACATGGGTCGTGGCGATGGGATTTTGGGGAACCGAGACGTACAATGGAGTAGAAGAACGAGCATAACGGGTAGACGGAAATGGCTGAAGACGCGGGAGAGATGGCTGGTTGTGTTGGGTGTGGTTCTTCACGCCGTTTACATGCTCAGCATCTTCGATATCTACTTCAAGTCTCCCATTGTTCATGGCATGGATCCCGTCACGCCTCGCTTTCATGCCCCTGCTAAGCGGCTGGTCCTCCTCGTTGGTGCGTTTGAGTTTGAATTTGAATTTGATCGTACCCCACCTGCTTGTTGAATTGCTTCAGTGAAAATTTTTGTTGCTTTTTCTTTGATTCTGCGTGGTTTTGGATACTGAATGCGTTGGATACGAAATGGGTTTGCGTCTTTTCATGGTTTCTTTATTGCGTATGATGAAGTCGTCGAATTTCAGCTGCATAAGTCCTACTTTGGGTCTAAACTTGGTTTAAATCTTATGAGAATTTCTGGGTTTCTTTTCATATTATAAGGGTGGAATTTGTAGTGTAATGTGAACTGTTTAGTGTGTTGAGGGAAGAATGAATCACTTTATTTGCTTTTGTAGCTGATGGTCTGCGTGCTGATAAATTCTTTGAGCCCGATTCTGAAGGAAACTTCAGAGCCCCATTTTTAAGAAGTGTAATTAAAGAGCAGGGTCGCTGGGGAGTATCTCATGCTCGTCCTCCAACGGAGTCAAGGCCTGGACATGTTTCCATAATTGCGGGTTTCTATGAGGATCCTAGTGCAGTTACAAAAGGTGGATCTTTCTGTCTTTTTGTTCTAACTTCGAGAGATTAATTCCCAATAAGATCTTTTACTTACTTTTTCTCTCTTCACGACATCTTTTGTGGCGTCCCATTCTGTCCGCTAAAGATACTCCATTACCGTTTCAGGATGGAAAGCAAATCCAGTTGAATTTGATTCAGTATTTAACCGCAGTCGGCATACATTTGCGTTTGGTAGCCCAGATATAGTTCCAATTTTCTGCGCGGCCTTGCCGCACAGCACCTGGAAAACCTATCCTCATGAGTTTGAGGACTTNTATACGAAAATAAATGTTCGAACTTTCCTTCTTTGAAGTTCCTGATAGAGGCAATCTGCCATAGGTATTGTTAAAATCACCATACTGATAAGGACATGTAACTACATCATAAAGTTTGGCTTGTAATTATAGTTTTAATGCTTTTGAATTTTAATTCTTACAAAAAATTATTTCCTACATAACAACTTGTTCAGAAACTACCTGGATTATTTTTTAGCATTAAAGTTATGGATCAATAATCTTAATGCAGATGCCTCCTTTCTGGATGAGTGGTCTTTTCATCAATTTGAGAGCCTTTTTAATAGGTCCAAAGAAGATCCAAAGTTGAAGGAGATGCTTCTACAGGATAATATTGTCATGTTTTTGCATTTACTTGGATGTGACTCAAATGGTCATGCGCATAAACCCTTTTCGTCCATTTATCTCAATAATGTTAAAGTTGTTGACAATATAGCTGCAAGGGTTTACAATCTTGTTGAAGATTATTTCAAGGACAATCGCACATCATATATATTTACTGCTGATCATGGAATGAGTGACAAAGGTGAGAGAATACTTGATTGTTTTTAGTTCTGGATTACTTGCTCATTCATTATTGTCTTTTTTAGTTCGGTTGTTATAAAATGCTCAAACCTTTCACTAATTAGATGAGTTACAGTTGATTTTCCCAGCTCAAAACAAAATGACGAATTTTGCAGAAAGTTGCAAACTTAACCTTGGAAACTTTTCTAGGTCTATTAATATCATCTTGACCCTAACATTATGTACGTGGAGTTTAATCCTTCACGGCACTTGTCTTTGGTTATTTAGCCTTCATCTGTTTCCTGCTTTGGTTTCCTTGTAGACTTATTAGTTGATAATCTTGAAATTCTCTTATCTCTCGAACAGTTTTTATCTGCTGGTACATGTGCAGATTCTGACATAATTATGGTTTAACTAAAGGTAGCCATGGAGATGGGCATCCTTCAAACACTGATACTCCCCTTGTTGCTTGGGGAGCAGGTGTTAAATATCCCAGACCAATTTCCAGCAGCAACCATTCTGACTGTGGTTTTCGCTTTGTTGATGAACATATGCATGATGCACCAACACCTACGGAGTGGGG
This sequence comes from Parasponia andersonii, assembly GCA_002914805.1. Taxonomy (NCBI): domain Eukaryota; kingdom Viridiplantae; phylum Streptophyta; class Magnoliopsida; order Rosales; family Cannabaceae; genus Trema; species Trema andersonii. Next base: position 346,395 of record JXTB01000294.1, read on the forward strand.
CCTTCGTGGCATAGAAAGGGTGGATGTCAATCAAGCTGATATTGCTCCGCTTATGGTTGTACATTTTGAGTCCATAAAATTATTTATATCCTCTTTAAGATCCTGATAGTTGACATTTATATGCTCATTAATCCTTCTGGCAGTCTACTCTTCTTGGTTTGCCATGTCCGGTCAACTCAGTTGGAAGTTTGCCTCTTGATTACATCAACATGAATGAGGTATTGTCAGCTAGTTGTTATTCCTCGAGTATTTTTTTTCATCTGAGTAAGAGAATATTAAGTGTTTATTGCAATTTTCTGTGTGCAGAATTGTATCTTTTTAATATCAGTCTGTATATAAACAGAAAATGAAGATTATCCTCCATTATTTTCACAACATATATAATTCTTAATGTCTTGTGTTTGGACTGAATCCAATATAAGGCAGAAAACTGATAGATTCTTCTTTTATTTTAATTTCATACAGGAAGCAGAAGTTGAAGCTGTGCTAGCAAACACAAAGCAAATCCTGAATCAGTTTCTTCGCAAGTCACGTATCCTCTTGTTAATTTGACCTTTTCTGTTCTTAGCAAGCTGGTTTGTTGCATAAAATTTCTTTTGTAAAGCCTTTGCAGAAGAGATCGTTACTATTTGTATTTTTGTTTCTTAACGAACTTAGAAATAAAACAGTCAAATTCATTAAGTTTCAAGCCTTTCAAGCCCCTGTCCCACTACTCCTCTCTATTAGACCAAATTGAGGACCTCATATCTGGTAAAAACTATGAAGCTGCAATGAAGTTAGCTGAAAATCTCCGGAACTTGGCACTCCAAGGACTCCATTACTTTCAAACATATGATTGGCTGATGCTCATGAGTGTAATTAGTCTTGGATATATTGCTTGGATGATGTATCTTGTTATCCATGTGCTGCAATCTTATACTTCATTGCCAATAGAGCTTCTTAAAAAGGAACAAGCAGCTCATCAGAAAGATGGTACCCGAAAAGTAATTTCTCTGCAAGCTTGACCTTTGGTTGGCTTTATTTATGATTATTAGATTGGGGCGAAGAAGCATAAAGATATTGAAATATTGTAATGTATTTCTTTGTGGCAGGTTCAATTATGTGGATGCCTGTTGATGGGAGTGATTAGTATTCTACTGCTTCTTGAGCGCTCTCCTCCTCTTTACCATGCATACACAACAATGACAGTATTTCTATGGACACAAATATTCTGTGAATATCAGTTTATAAAAGCATTGTGGAAGCAGTTACATGGAAGAAGAGTTTATTACACTGCAAAAGTTCTAGCCACTTGTGCTGTGTCAGTATTCATTCTTGAATTTCTGGTATTTAAATAAATTTTTTTGTGAAATTCCTCTTCTTTGCAAAGATATAACATTTTTTGTATAAAATTCTGAACTATATTATCTTTGTAACTTTGCAGGTCAATAGCTTCACTGAGAGGAAGCTCTATACTCTGTATTTCCTGGTAGTGGGAGCCATAGCTTCTCTTTTTCTATTTAAGTCAATTCCATGGCGATCTGGAATACCAATCTTTGTCTGTTTGGCATGTTGGTTTATATCTGTCTTCACCCTGATGCCAGCAGAAATTCCAGAGAACACTTATTTAGTGCAAGTCTCTTTTTCTTTTTAATTTCCTGCTCTTCTTTCTTTCTCCTTTTTTTTTTGAGGGGGTTGGGTTGGGTGTGGTGGTCGATGGAGAAGGTTAGGTTCAAGCGAGCATGTGTGTGTTAATGTTTTAAGACGGAATAGGCCATATGTGCAGATACAGGTTTTGGGGAAAAAATAAAAATCTGCAAATCTAATTAAGCAACGTTAATCAATCTTCTTGAAAGAGGAAACTTGAAGTTGTAGCAATCATGGAATATTTGATTTTGTTTTTCATGTCTAGGTTAAAGATAAGAATTTGAACAGAAAAGAACTATTGGATGAAATTTAAGCTCTTAAGTTTAGTCTATGTTTGTGGTATTTTAGTGATGTTTTCTTGTCACAATTTTGTTTTCAGAATCGGGAGTGGAGCTCTGATCATCATTATAGGAATTGCAGCAAGGTGGCTTGATCTGCATGGAGAAGGGAATAAGTATTGGCCTGGTCTCTGCAATCACGAAATGAAGAAACCAAAGTTTCCTGTGCTCTTTCACCTACAGGTGCAAAAGATGTTACCCTCTTGTAACATGGGAAACTTCACTTTTATTTGTTTCTATTATAAATATAACTTGAATGCTTCTCCATTAACTAGCTGTTGACATAACAGAATAGATCTAAAAGAGATTCTTTTATATTCAGGCTCTTTTAGTTGGATTATCATCTGTAATGGTGCCATTATCAACTTCTCACAGGACACAAAAACAAGAATTGCTTGCATTGCACCAGTTTATCAATTGGTCCGTTGCTGGTAAAATTTTTGGACATCTTTTGCATTGAACTATTTTTTTTTTTTTTTTAATTTTTTTTTGGAGAGCATTACACTAGTATATGCTATTTATTATTATCCTTTTTTTTCTAAGTCATAGAGGCATATCCACCATGGTATTTGCATTCTGGTTTGCTCAAATTACTGCATCTTTTAGTTTCTCTGCGTCATTTAAAAGTACGTGACTATCTATATTTACAAATTACTTCAATTGTGTTATAGGTTTCTCGATGGTTCTCCCTTTGTTTTCGGCAAATAGTCTCTTGTCCCGGCTTACTTCTATATTTCTTGGTTTTGCACCGACTTTCCTTCTATTATCTATTGGGTATGTCTCTTTCTTTCCTTCTGTTATCTATTGGGTACATGATTTTTATATGCTTCTGAGTTGACATGGGAGAATTTACTAAATAGTTTATACGCAGATTCTTATTTTTTTAAGATTTCCTTTAAAAATGAAATTTTTGTACCCTGTGCAGGTACGAAGCTGTCTTCTATGGTGCTCTTTCTCTTGTACTTATGGCATGGATACTATTTGAAAACACTCTTCTTTATGTAAGTAAGGTGAAAAGGTTGTCGGGATCCTTCAGAAATTTGGAGGATAATGCACTTGAACTTGATGATAGATACTTGCAGCTGTTTGATGTGAGGATTTCACTGATCTTTGTAAGTTACTTTTTCCCCCTTTATTACTGCTTATCTCCATCAACTTTGAAGTCTTCCTTTCCAACTGCTTTTTCTTGGGATTGTTATGGTATTATACCCTTTTGTGTTATTTCACTTGTCAGTTTCTGATATATTACATTTAGTCCATATATAGGATTGATCCAAGTCTGTGAGGCTTATTCCCTTTTAGGGGTTTTTTGAAGGTCTTTTCTATATATATTGGTCAACATGTGTTCGAGCAGAAATAAACTGTGTAATCAATTAGAAAAGACAAGAGGCAAGAGAAGAGATGATCGTGCCTTGGTTACAGTTATGAATTTAAGGATGAGATGACCAGGCCTTGGTTACAGTCGTGAATTGAAGGAAGACTAGAGAATATAATCAATGTACCAGCTTTAATTTAGATCCCCATAGGTCTTTTACATGCATGATCATGACATCAAATTGTCTCTGATTCTCTGGTTGTTTGTGATTTTTAGATGGTTTTGTTTAATGTCGCCTTCTTTGGGACTGGGAATTTTGCAAGTATTGCGAGTTTCGAGATTTCGTCTGTTTATCGATTCATTACCATCTTCAGTGTAAGTGAAGCTTGAAATTCTTTCTTCATATTGTTCCCAAGATCTGTTTCTGAGACAATATCTGCCTCGAATTGCAGCCATTCCTGATGGCAGCCTTACTTATCTTCAAGCTATTCATCCCATTCATGCTTGTCATGTAAGTAAAGATTCCGACTTTATGCTGGCAAATCTTTTCACCGTACGCTTTCTTATTTCACTTTGGACTAAAATGCAGATGCACATTCAGTGCCATAACAAAAATAAACCGACTTCCACGGTTGGGGTGTTATTTCCTCGTCATAATATTTTCAGATGTCATGACTATCCACTTCTTCTTCCTGGTACTATCTTTATTCTTTAGATGAAATTCCTTCTTATCTAGATGAAGCTTTACCTTGTGGGCTCTATATACCTGAACTCAGATAATCAAGACCGAACTGTGAAGATTATGTTCGTCTAGTAGTCATTACACCAATATTTTCTTTTATTTGATTCTTTCAGGTTCGAAATACGGGAAGTTGGATGGAAATTGGTAACAGCATAAGCCATTTTGGGATAATGAGTGCTCAAGTTGTGTTTGTGCTATTTCTTTTTGCCCTCACGAATGTATACACGAAAGACATCCATATTAGTCCAGTAAATCCCTCCTCTCAGAAAACAATGTGAGTCCCATCAAATAGGATATTTAGCATCAAAATCGACTACAAACGTTTTCGTGGTTCTAAGAGCGGCTTCTGATTATTTCTTCCTTTAGTCTTTCTTCCCCCTTTTTTTTTTTTTTTTTTTTTTTTTTTTNCCAGAAAACACCCTCATGGCTCTGCTCTAGTAGGAGAATGCCTAGCAGCTAAACAAGCGATTGCGTTGGCTTTATCTCTCAATATTTCTCACCTCATTCTTGAAGGTGATGCAAAGGCGGTCATTCAAAATCTAAATCCAACATGTACAGACTGTGAATAAGTAATCTCGAATATGGTGTTTCATTGTTGTAACCTCTTAGAGAGAGTCGCAATCTAGTCTTTATCCCATGTTCTCAGAATGGTCAACTATATGGCCCATAATATAACTAAGTGGGCTCTCATTCTTGCTTTGATAGTTTAAGTTCAGATTTTCTTCGTGAAGGAGTTCTCTTTGATGTAACTTGTTGGACCACCTAGTTTCCATGTTGTTTCTAGGTTGCATGTTGGTAGTCCTTTCCTCGTTTATTCTCTTTCTTTAGTAATATATTCCATCATGTTTATATATATAAAAAAAAAAAAAAAAAAAATTCATTTGACATGTTGTAGTAGCTAGGTATGTACTCTACCTAATTATTTTAGATGGTAACAAATTTCGAAGATCAATTCGAGAGAAAATGATGCTAATTTTTTAGGTCACACTTATTTTGGTTTTGTCACCTTAGTCAATTCTCGATAATCAATGTGAAGACACAGGTTCTTTAGTTCTTATCTAGTGTTTTTCCAAACTGCTCTCCTACCAATGCTTTTAGTATTTTTACTTTGTTTCTATTTATTTAGTTGTTTAGTGCTTATAATTTAACCAAAGCTCGTGACCTGCTGAGAAAAAAAATGCTCTCACATGTTCTTCCAGAATCGTAGTAGAGCCTCTTCCAACCAGTAGCCTTCTTCTCTCTCGCTATACTAATGCTTTCTCCCAACCAAAGCGAGCACTGTTCCTTATGAAGATCAGATAGCAAGCCTTTTTTTTTTCTCCTTCTTCGGCTTCCCCTCCTCATCTTCCTTCTCCTCCACCAAGCTTTTTTCTTTTATTTTTTTTTTTTTTTTTTTTTTTATTATTATTGAGAGATTCAGAACAATGGGATTTTCCAGATTTTTCCCCATTCACTGTAAATTTTGGAACACCATCTCATAGGATTTTATATATTGGTTAGTCTACAGGTAATCACCGATACACTTAATTAGTCAATTGCACTTTATAGTTGTTTAAAGGTGCGAATTGAGAATTACGTCAAACATTTTATTATATGGAACTTAAGCTGAGAATTTCGATTAAAGTACCCATTATTTCATTGATCCCCTTTTTTATTACCAACTAAAAGCCTTGTAATCACAGCCGTTAATAACAAGAAGACTCGAATTCGTTACATGACCAAATAGCACGGTTAATTATTCACATGGCAGGGAATTCAGTAAGACCACAATATTTTTGGCTAAAAGTACGTTCGTAGCTTGCGAGGAAATCTAAGCTTGTAGCTTGTACTCCGTCGTTGAATGCCAAAGATAGAAGGCTTTACAAAAGAAAACAGTATTAAGTGAGATAAGGGAGTATTACTAGCACTCCGCGTATTCCGATTGAGGAAATGTGAAGAATCAAAAGGAAGATGGAGTTATTTGTACTGATTTGATTGTTGTATCATAATCATCTATTTTTGTGACCGATATAATCATCTATTTTTATAAACTCACGGGCAGTTAATCGTGACAACCATCCAATTATTAAGATGCTAGTTTTATTTATTTTACTCCTTATAAACAAAAGTTCAGTCCTTTATTAAGTGGTTTCAAGTTTAGCTGATTATAATTAAATGCTCTAACGTTTTAAATGCTTGCTAGTGTATGATCTGACTGTACATTCTTCTGTTTAATACGCATTTGACGTTTAGAAAAACATAAACCGGATTCCAAAGTCTATTATATTATGTTATCAATGAAAAAAGAACGAGAAGACGACATTTTTAATATTTTCCTATGGAACAAAGCATTCATAATCATATTATTGAAGTCGACAGAGAAGTGTCACAGCAATTTCCTCTGCTTGATGTAGTACACTGTATATGCTAAGTGGAATTTGTGGCTCCTTTAACTTGGTTGAGAAGGAATAAACAAGGATAAAACATCATGGATTCTAATTGCGTAGAAGTTTCCTTGTTGACGTTGACTATTGCTAACTCGGCTCGAGGGTCATTGCCTTTGGTTCCCATCTCCATTTTTGTATTGTGCTAATTTAACTGAAGTCTTGAGCTTTGTTTCAAAGCAGAGATCAAAAGAACCAGACAGCAAGATGAAGCAGTACCTGTAAAACCAATAATAATAATACTCTCCAACCCTTGTTGCCTTTTCATTTTATCTGAGATATCATGTTGTTGCATTACAAATTCTCACTCTTTTTCTTCTTCTTTTTTGGTCTATTGATGTTTCCAGATTTAGCAGTGGTTCAGAATTGGCGAATCTAGTGGTGACGTCTGATCTTCCACAACAAGCATGGAATGCCATTACGCTCCTTACCAACTCCATTCCAAATTCTCAATCGTCTTTGGAACTCAGGTTCGAGCTTTCCCGAGTGGGAAACCGCACCATAATAGCTTTCGTTACTTCATCGTCTTTTGCCCTGAATCAACTTCAACATGGTTCCGATTTGGTTTCATCTTCATCATCACCGGCCAAGGAGAGTTTTGCTCTTTTCGAATCTCTTTCGAGCAAAACCCAGTTCGCCATTAACAAAGCTTCCATTACTCTCTTTGACCAAAACCTTGACAAGCTTTCTGAACTCAAAGCTAAGGTGCCTTTGTCTCTTCCTTTGAAATTCAAGACCACCTTCATTTCTTATTTAATATATTGTAGCATATATGTTTAGAGTGATTAGTTTGTAACTTATGCTAAGAAGTGATTATTTTGTTTCATGTATGCTTTTGCCAAATTTGGCATAAAAGAAGTGAGACCTTTATTGAACCAAACATTTGAGGATGTGAATTTGATTATGTGACTAGTTTGTATTTGGCTTCTTACCCTTTAAACTCCAACTGCAGATTGAGTATTCCATCCCACTAATTGTCACTGGATGCTATCTGGGAGGCTCAATTGCTTCACTCTTCACCTTATGGCTGCTAGAAAGCGGCAACTTTACAAAGGCTAAGCCACTTTGTATCACTTTTGGTTCACCCCTTATCGGGGACAGTGCCTCGCAAAAGACCCTGGCTAAATTCTCATGGAATTCTAATTTCCTGCACTTGGCCTCAGATCAAGATCCAGTTCCTGGAATCTTGAAAAACCATAACCGGGTACTGAAAATGCCGCTAGTGTTTACAAACCATTTGGGACATTCCTGTTGGTGCAAGATTTAGTTTGGCATCTTATGATCTGCTAGAATATAATGAACAATATTTTTAGTTAAGTTTTTAGATGTATTTTCAGTTCTTTTTCAATTGTAATGCTCAGTCTTGTGTTAGTTTGTTCTATTGTGTAATCATGCTCCAAGACTGTTTTGACAAGTTCGTCAATTGAAGCAAATGAAGTTCTGAAGTTTTTCACCAAATTGGTTTCAATGGTTTAGGTATTATGTCTAGTGATCTGCGTATTTAGACACTATAGCATTTCATATACATATATGTTTAGCATGCTTTTATGCTTTGTCTGTTACATTAGTGTCTTATCTTGTGTTGTCAAGATGTCACATTTAGATTTGAGTTCAATTGGTATTTATGTGTCAAATTAGCGTGCCTAATTGTTTTGTCAAGATGCCACCTTTAGATCTGAGTTTATGTGATATATCTGAGTCACTGCATGTTTAGACATTACAATGACAACTGTGATTTTTAGCTGAGTCAGTTTGTATTTTCATATACATATAGAAAGCTTCTTTTCAGATTGTTCCCGCCTCTTGAGAATTATTTTCAGAGACATTTTGAGAGACTTACTTGCTTTGGGAGCAAGTTTATTTTCCTTAGAGTTTTGCATGATTTAGCTCTAAGTTTTTCATTGTCCATAGAATTCACCATTGATTCTAGTGAGAAAGTGAGAAAGTGAAGAGACCTATGTATTATTGCCGTAGCTAGGAAGCTCATCAATGGCAGCTGAAGAGAGTTCAATATAAGGTTGAAGAAATATCTTCTACAGAGGAAATCGGAGTATAAATCGGCAACAAACTATAAGGGAGTTCTAGATTTTTGTATAAGACTTATATTTGTACTCTATTCATATTTATAGTAGAATGATTGTTTGTTGGACTAGATTCCATGGATGTAGACACAACTTGATTCTGTTGAACCACGATAAAAATCTGGTATCTCTTCTTTATATTTACCATATGTTTGTTTTAAGTTCTACAAGTCTAAAAATTTGGGAATCGTATTAAAATAGACGAGTAACCTGACTTAACATTTGGTATTAGAACAAGTATTACTTATGAATTTTAATGAGATTTCTGAGATTTTAAGTTGTGTTATTCAGTTTTTCGTATTCTTAAGTGCTACTGCTCTTGGCTATGCTCATGCGTTTTATATTTGTTTGGATTGAAAAACTTGTGAGGTTCTGAGTTTGTTTGGTTAAGTTTTACATGAGTTTAGCTCTTTGTCTTCCAAGTGTTTGATCATTTGCCTCTTTAAAATTTCAGTATGATCTCTATTACATTTATATTTGTTACTTGTTTGGATCTACTTTGAGATTTTGAATTTGTATTTCTATGCTCTTTCGCTTTATGATGGGTCTATCATAAGACCACCCATACTTGATAAAAAAAATATTTCCTCTTAGAAAGTATGAATGAAATATTTTTTAAGTTCATTGATGAACAAGTTTGGGCTGCTATTTTTAATGGTTGGAAACCCCTCCCATTTTTAGAAATGGGGTTATTATACCCAAACCACACAAAGATTGGAAAGAAGATGAGTTTATTACTGCTAAGATGAATTCAAAAGGATTAAATGCTATTTTTAGTATTACTGATACTCATCATTTTGAATATATTGCATCGTGTATTACTTCTAAGGAGGCTTAGGATATCCTTGAGACCTTATACAATAAATGTGATGCTGTTGAAATTCAATTTGACTGTTGTGATAATTAAGTTGAATGTCCAGACATTGGAGATGATTTAAAAGGAGAGAAATTGAATCAAGATGACTTCAACGATCTCAGTGAGGAAGCACTTATTATATTAACTAGGAAATACTCCAAGTTTCTCAGAAAGAACAGGAATAGAAAAGTTCTAGAGAAACAAAATTCCTCAAAATTATCGGTTTAAAATTCCATATTCTCTAGTAATTCAGATTTTAGAGTTCAATTTAAAGAGTGTGAAGGTTTTGGACACATTCAAGACGAATGTGCTAACACTATCAAGAGGAAGGAAAATTCTATGAATGCAATCTGGAGTGAAAGTGAAGAGGAAATAGAAGAGAAAAATAAGGACCCTGGTATGACTAGCAACTTTAGTTTATTGGTTGCAAAATCCAAAGTTCAAGCTCAATGTTCAGACAATCAATCTGTTTGTTCTGATAGTGATTTATTAGATGATGAGCAAGAAGTCACATTCTCAGATGCTAATCAATAAGATGCATACCAAAATATATACAATCAGTGTTTGAGAATGGCAAATAAAGTCAAGGTCCAAGAAGTTCTCATATGTAGCCTCAAGGAAGAAAAAGAGTGTTATAAAGAGATACTCACTGATCTGAGAACAAGACTACAAGATTCTCAGGATCAACTTATCAAAATATAGAACGAGCTCGATGAGTCTAAGGACAGAATTTAGTATCTCACCAATGGTTTTGAAAAATTGGATTTGATCCTTGGAGTTGGATAGAAGCCAACTGATAAATTAGGCTTGGGTTACTCTGGCGAACCCTCGCACTCACAGAAAGAGGTACTACAGATTAATCCTTTTGGGTTTAATAGGAAATTTTAGAATTGAAATAGGTGAGAGTTCAATGCCTCATCCTCATGTACGTTCTTTTATCCAAACCTCTCAAGAATATTCATTCATTTCAACTTATTTTTTTTGTGGAAAAATTGGTCACATCAGACCAAAATGCTTCAAGTTGTTAAAGCTATTAAGAAAAGAAGGCAAGGATGACCTTGGACAATAATATAAAAATAGATAAAAAAAAATAAAAGCAAGTTGGGCAAAAGCAAGTTTGGGTTTTTAAGAAAATCAAATGTTTTGTAGCACACACTTCACTAGTTGCTTATAAATCTGAAAATTGGTATTTTGATAGTGGATGCTCAAGGTATATGACTAGGAATAGATCTTTTCTTACTAATTTTTATGAAACTACTAATGGATTTGTTATTTTTGGTGATGGCAAAAAGGGTCAGATTTTTGGTGTAGGAAACTAGTGTGTGTAGGGATTTCCTAATCTTAAAAAGTTATTGCTAGTGGAAGGGCTTAAAGCAAATATCATTAACATCAGTCAACTATGTGATGACCAGCTTTTTGTACAATTCAACCAAAAGAATTGTCTGGTGTTAGACTGCCATGGAAAATACATTATGAAAGGTGTCAAATCAAGTGGAATTGCTATATGTTGAGTAGTGTCAAAACATGCTAAGAGTGAATCTGACAGAAACTGAATTGTGGCATCAAAAGATTGGTCGTCTCAATTTCAGAGACATGATCAGAACCACCAAATGCCAAACTATAAGATGTGTTCCAATCCTTCAACCTCTCAGAAATCCCATTTATGGACTGTGTCAAATGGGAAAGCAGGCAAGGAGTCAACACAAGTTAATTCAACACCTTGTAACAAGTAGGTGCTTAGAACTCATGCACATGTATCTTATGTGTTTGATTTAAACTAAGAACATAGCTAGAAAGAGATATATTTATGTGTGTGTTAATGATTATTCTCATATTCTCATTTTACACGGGTTGATTTTGTTAGAGAAAAATCAGACGATTTTTAGGTGTTTAAAAATCTTGTCATTAGAATGCAAAATTCAAAAGGTTGAGAAGATTAGGAGTATTCATGGGAAGGATTTTGAAAATATCTTATATACCAATTTATGCAATGAGTTAGGTATTTCTCACGAGTTTTTAACTCCTAAAACGCCTGAGCAAAATGACATGGTTGAGAGGAAGAACATGATCATTCAAGGGCTGGCTAGAGTCATATTGAACGATAAGAAGCTTACGAAGAAGCTTTAGGTAGAAGATATGAATACATCTAATTATCTCATATTAGATGATAGCATTGACATAACAGGTGATAGAGGTGATCGGTCCGCTAAAGTCAGTAATATTGGGCAGGGAGTCTTGATGATAGAAAAAGCACATCTAGTATATGCTTTTACCTGGGGAACAATCTAGTTGTATAGCACAAGAAGATGCAAATATTCCATCTCACTCTTTACAGTTGAGGCAAAGTATGTGGCTACAGGTAACTGTAGTACTCAATCTCTTTTAATAAAACAAATGCTTAGTGATTATAGAATCAAGCTTGACACTGTGACTATTTCCTGTGATAATATAAGTGCTATAAACATTCAAAAAAATCCTATTCAGCACTCTAGGACAAAACATATAAATATCATACATCATTTCATTCGTGATTTAGTTGAGCATAAATTGGTAAGCATAAAACATTTTGAAACAGAAAAACAATTAGTGACTTATTTACAAAATCCTTGGATGCCCTAAGATTTGAATCATTATGCAAGGTTATTGGGGTTTGCTCCATTTTATAGAGAGATTTCATCCTGTATAAGTGATTTAGTCTTATATATTCAGTAAGAATAAGAAATGCTTATTGTGTATGTTGAGTAGTTCAAGTAACTATTAATCAATGATGACTGAACTGCCATATTCTTGATCTCCATTTCTAAATTTGCTTGTTGGCTGAAATTCAACTTGTGATTCTCCTTACTTATTGATCTTAGTCACTATGACTAATATGTTTTAGCTTGTCAAGACTTAGTAGATATTATGCTCTTGTGACTAGACAGGTTTGACATAGACTTGAGATATGTGTGCACTTTAATCAGAAAAGGCTACCTCTCATTAGGTGTGAAAGATATCCTTGAGTAATTATTTAATTTGCAGTAACCCTATATCTTGGATGATCTACCAAGAAAGAGGGCTACCTTCTTGGAAGTGTGCAGCCACTGATTTGGGTTACTTTAGAGTGGTGAGATTCCCTACTTTCAAAAAAGAATGAGAAAAATAAAAATAGAGAGAAAGAAAAGAGTGACCTAGTGCAAAAAAGCCAATATTCATAAGAAAAAGTCTAATTACAAAAAGTGATCATTAAAAAGAGACAAATTAAACTACTAAGAGTGTCCTGCAGCAAGAATCAAATCTAGTAGCTTCACATGTACACACAATGCATATGAGTCTCGTGTCTATGTATAATTAAGTTAAGTTAATAAGGTCAATGATATCTTTTAATTCTCTTCAAGATAATCATCAAGTCTCATATGTTTGAACTTAATTAGAAGAGACAATCACTTATTAACTTCTTCAGTATACTTGATCATTGTTCGTACACTCATTTATATCTTCATCCTCCATATCATGAGTTAAGTGAAAGCCCTTGAATTGTAAAACACGCACACTAAATATTTTTGGATCTTATTTAATATATCTGACTAAATCACTTACTCATGATCTCTCTTATTAAAAATTGTCCAAAAGTCATCTAATAACAATTTGTCATCAAGATTGTTCAAGTTCATGCTCAACTTTAAGTGTTGTTATATCATGCTCTTGAATATTTTTGGATCTTATTTAATATATCTGACTAAATCACTTACTCATGATCTCTCTTATTAAAAATTGTCCAAAAGTCATCTAATAACAATTTGTCATCAAGATTGTTCAAGTTCATGCTCAACTTTAAGTGTTGTTATATCATGCTCTTGAATATTCTGTCTAATGTCCTTATGTTATGTTCCTGTATTTTTCTCTGTCTAAACTATGTTTTTTATAGCTGCTTGTCAACTTGATTTCACAATCATAACTATTGTTTGTGATTGTACTTTTGCATTGGAGTTGCTATTTTAAACTTTCAGATATTAAAAAAAAAAAAGATTTTTGAATTTCAAAAGAATCTAACTTTTTGTTAGAGCCATTTTTTCTATTTTCCCTCTCATTCTTATCACATCTATTCATATTTCTCCTCTACTTTATTAACCTTCGCTCAAGCTTTGCTTGTGGCAAGTTCTTCTCTTTTTGCTTGTGTGCAGTACTTATGGCAGATTCAAACATACCTACACCTAGGATGTCATCCATGGCACCACCAACTGCTCCTCCGATTCTGACTCCAACTGAGACTGAGATGGCATTTTTTTCACTTTGTCTGAAACATCAAAGCCTATGTCTAAAAACTATAAAAAAGGTGCCTCAAAGAAGAAATCAACCGAGAAGATGAACAAGTGGAAGACACGATTGCAACTAGTGCTAACATGTCAGTAGTAAATTTAAACAATTAGGGAAAGAAAGTGGTGGAGAAAGTACAAGTTGTTGGTTCATACTAGCCAGATATATGATTTGTCAAACTTGCCTTTGTAATTCCACCTACTTCAAAGGATTCTAACATTGATAAATCAGTCATCTTTTCCATACTCTCGCTTAAGCTCTACTTGTTATGGTCTTTTTTTTCTTACTATCTTTGTAAATGGCAAGCAACTTCTATGTTGATATCTCTATACTTATTGATAATACCATCTTGGTTGATGACACAACTACAATGTCTATATTTACATCGTCCGTCTTCATCAAAGAAGAAGTCAGAGAACTCAACACTTTTAAAGTCAACCAAGGGGTCCATCTAATCTACTAAACCTTCTATAGTATTTATAGTCAAGAAGAAATTAGCTTTCATATTGAAGAACTAGAAGAAAGTAATACACAATTTTGACAAGCCTTCTGGTTCTAATAATCTAAGTGCTCCACATGAAGACGTAGATGAAACTCATAGTGGTAATAAGACAAATTTGATTCTGATCTTACTGATGTTCAAAAGGAAGGTGAACCTGATCCGATAATCAGGAGAAGAACTCAAGTAACAAAGCTATTGTTCCTGATAGTCCTGGATCAGACAAATTAGTGATTGGATCTGACACAGGGAGCTCAATGAAAGATCAAATTTCAGTTGCTAATATGGCAATTTCATAGCCACCCAAGGTGCCAAAACTAAGATCATTGCTAAGGAGAAAGAAAAGCTGCTATCACCGATTCCATTTTCTCTCCTGATGTTCAATCTCCTCTGAATAAGGCATTCGATTTCTTTTTTTGTATAACGAGAATTTATTTATCTTCATCACAAGGAGCATGTCAGTCCATTTACTTTAAGCAGCCAATAAAGGTCTCTAATTTGGCTGATTAAGTTCTTTTAGATCTCTTGATTGAAAGAGGGTGGATCAAGAATGTTCAGAACTTTCCTCCACTATGCCCAACCTTGATCTAAGAGTTCTAGTACAATATTGGGAAGCATTGCAATGAGACAAAGTCCCCCTTATATCACAAAATGGTTTTGGATCAAGTCACCATTGACATCACTGAGTCTACTACTAAATGGCTATTTTCTAAAGCCATTCTTGTCTTATGTCTCATGCTATTCCTCTACAAGATGGCTCTTACCACTTGGTTCCCTACTACACATGAAGTTATTAGTGATGGTGAACCTGTTAATAGGGATCTTGCTTTCGTTGACAATTCGGATTGTAATCGAATTACTGACAGTGACGATCATGTTAGTGAAGTTCCTAATGGTGATATATAGGGTAATGTAGGTAAAATTGGTAATGATTTGTTGAGGGGGCATTTCATTTTATAGTGGAATTCAAATTAATCTGCATTTAAATCTTCAAAGTTGTTGGGAAGGAGTCTTTGACTGTAGCAGATTCACCTGTTCAGGGGGAGCAAGCATATGTTTAAGGTGTATTCACTCAATAGATTGTAGTAGGCATACAGATAGTGGTCAAATCTATTGTATCCCATCGTGATTTCAGTAAATAGTGAATCAGACTCCTAGTCTGACACATCTCTCATTGCAATGATGACTAACTTACTAGTTTTAGACATCAACTCCAAAGTGAAGCAACCATTAGGATATTGTCTTACTTTTATTTTATTCAAACCCTGATTAACATATACTGAATTGATGAGTTCGTGAATGAGGCTCCACTGAACTTTCCTGCTTGTTTGACTACGAAAAGCCTTCAATGTCATTATAAAAATACTAGGACCATTGCCACCGATGAAGTACCTTCTTTGTCTGATTAATTGAAGAATTTGGGTCTCAAGACCAATTCTTGGTAATACAAGTTGTTCTCTAAGTGGGAGGAAGCTCACTAGACTACACGGGTTGAGGCTGCCCAAATATAGTATATTAAATAAAAGATCTCTGAGTTTGAGTAAATGGTAGTAGCTAAGATGGCAGTTCTAAAACCATAACTTCATAAAGTCTTCTTCCTGCCAGTGTTGAGTCTCTACAGTAGCCTATTATCACTGTTCTTGCTAATACACTTACCACTACTTCTTCGTCGACTTTAGAAAATAATTTTCAAGAGGAGAAAATATATGCACCAGTTGAGGGACAGATATTTCAAGTTGCATCTACTCAGGGAGAGCAACCTCACAGTGAGACAGTCATTCCAAAATCTGCTGAGCTTACTATGAACACTTTTCAGTTCAAATTACAATTTAAGGGGACTCTGATACATCTGGCCCTGACTCTAATTTATTTTTTATCACACTTATGGCCATTTCTGCCGATCAGTACATGTTCTAAGAAGAGATCAAAGAAGTATTCTAGAGCCATAGCCAAAAGACTAATCTACCTTCCAAGAAATCATTCAGGCTTATCTCTTCTTAACCTTTTGCATTCTAGTTATCATACTTTGGCCTCATTTTGTCCAAAAAATGGAAGACGTTATGGTTATGGTTGGTTTCTTTTTACTATTATACTTTCCTTGGGTTTGTGTGTTTGTTTTCTGGTGTGTTTGTTTTTACAGACAAAAGTTTCGTAGCTACTTTCGTTTTTGTGTGTTTAGTGTTTTGATCATAAGAATGCCAAAAAGGGGAGATTGTTAGTGCAAGATTTAGTTTGGTACCTTATGATATATTAGAATATAATGAACAATATTTTTAATTAAGTTTTTAGTTGTATTTTCAGTTCTTTTTCAATTGTAATGTTCAGTCTTATGTTAGTTTATTCTATTGTGTAATCATGCTCTAAGACTATTTTGATAAGTTCATCAACTGAAGCTTTTCACTAACCTGGTTTCAATGGTTTAGATGTTATGTCTAGTGGTCTGCATGTTTAGATATTAGAGCATTTCATATACATATTTGTTTAGCATGTTTTTATGCTTTGTCTGTTACATCAGAGTCTCAGCTTGTTTGTCAAGATGCAACCTTAAAGTTGAACTTTTTAAGAGAAGTTTGACTTTTTATGTCTTAACTGTGTGCCTGATTATTTTGTCAAGAAGTCACCTTTAGATCTGAGTTCGATTGGTATTTGTATGTCAAATCAGCGTGATTGATTGTTTTGTCAAGATGCCATATTTAGATTTGAGTTTGAGTATACATCCGAATCACTGCATGTTTAGACATTATGATGACAATTGTCATTTTTAGCTGATTCAGTTTATATTTTCCTATATATATAGGAAGCTTTTTTTCAAATTGTTCACGCCTCTTGAGCTTTACTTTCAGAGATATTTTGAGAGGCTTACCTCCTTTGAGAGCAAGTTTTTTTTCCTTAGAGTTTTGTATAGTTTAGCTCTAAGTTTTCCATTGTCAATAGAATTCACCATTGATTCTAGTAAGAAGGTGAAGTTCTAAGGTTACCTGATATCAAAAAGAGATTCGTGTGTAATTGGCTGAGCTGGGAAGCTCATCAATGGCAGCTGTTGGACCACGATAAAAGTTTAGTATCTATTCTTTATGTTTACCATATGTTTGTTTTAAGTTTTACAAGTCTGAAAATCTGGGAATCGTGTTAGAATAGACGAGTAGCCTATTTTAACAATTCATTTTGTGTTCTAAATCAGCATGTGCTTGTTTTGAGGATCCTGAAATCATTCTAGAATTGTTGATGGAAACCGCCCCAGGTGGGGTTGCAAATCAAGATCCTTATCAAGAAGCGCGTTTGCTTGATTACAGACAAGTCTTGGACAGTCTCAAATGTAAGGCCTTGGCCAAGGATAAATCTGATGCTGAATCGGCTGAGTCCTTTCAAGGCAAGCATTATCAAATAACTCTCAACAATAGGGATCATAAGTCCACAACCCAAGGCAGCTAAAGCTTTCAGACTAGTCCATTCATAGTTTTTATTTTCCTTTATGTTAATGAAACATATCTGTCTTGGCTTTTTGCCATTTTACAGAACCACAAGGTATGTTGTTTCTGTATACAAGCTAATAGTCCTCATTTCTGAGATTGTATTGCTAGATTATATTTCAGAATTCTTCTTTCTGAACTAATTTTTTCGTTGGTCATGTCAGTATGAAGAGAAAGAGAACATAGACATAAACACTCTGGTTGAGAAGATGGAAAAACAAGAAAGGAAGTTCCTGATGGGAAAGAAAAAGTACTTCATTTCTTGCACGAAGTTAGCTGAGCTTAAAATATTTATGACATATCTGGAATGGTATAAAAATTCGTCTAAAGATAAAGAAGTTGGATACTATGACAGCTACAAAAACAAGTTGTATAGAAGTGACTTGGATGTTGATGAGTTTTGCAAGAGACTCACAAACTACTGGATAGACATGGTTGAAGAAGCAGAGAAGAAACCCCGGAAAGGACCATTTTTCAGGAAGCAATTCCTTCTTGGTGCTACAAATTATAGAAGGATGGTTGAACCGCTATATATTGGCAAGTACTACAAGGAGAAGGGTGGGAGAGACTATGAAAACCAAGGAAGAGACAGACACTTCATCCTCTTGGAGCAATGGTTAAAGCAGTGGCAGAATGATCAGAATGAAAGTAGAAGTACTCCAAATCATGGAAAAGAAAAATGGTAGCTGAGAGTCTGATTGAAGATTCTTGTTTTTGGGCAAAGGTTGACATGCATAAGCACGAGTACTCTTTGTATATTTGTAGTCAAAATAATACGACCTCTCGAATAGGACAATTTTTCGGGGTAAAAGTACATGACTATTTTACGAGGAAATTTAAGATTTGCAAGTCTTTTACGTTATCGGTTTTTGAATGCCAAGAAAAAAAGCTTTACAAAAGAGGAAAACAGTTTTCTAAAGTGATGGAGTTCACAGACAGAACATAAGCCTAGTTTAGATTTTTCTGTTTTTAGTAATATCCCATTATGGAAATGTACATGTTAGGTCCAAAAGTTTGGCATTCTAAGTAGCAAAGTTTTGAAAATTCAAGTTGATAAAAAGAAGAATATTGTTACAACAAGTGTTGGTTTTACAACAACTGAAACTTACGTTTTTCTTTATATGGAAACCTTCTAGAATGTGCATAAACGTGTTTTGTTTCTATATTTGATAATTCTGGTGATAATATAGGTGAAATATAAATAAAATTTTGTGTATAGTTGTATAGAATATTTTTTCTATTAATTTTTAATCAATTCCTTTTACATTTACCATATATATCATTGATTATTTCCTCATCCTTTTGTCCTTGATTGATATCTCATTGCATCTTTTTAATCAATAAATTTGAACAGGTTTTCGAAGAGAATTCATAAGGATTTTCGTCCTTAATTATTACTAGAAATTTGTTCATCAATTAATTAAGTTTCCTTTAGTTAATTGATTTGATTTGATGAGTTGTTGTGATCAGATTTCCTGATCTGTTGCAACAACTCCGGATATTTAAGGAAAGATCGGATAATTTTCTTAATTTTAGCTTTTGATTGATATTAATTGAGATATAATTTTCTAGGTTAATTATCAATCTTTGGCAGGTTAAATGAAGATTTCCAACTGTCTAAAACATATCCAAATCAAATCAAATGAGTAATCATGAATCTTGACATTTTCCTAATAATTGTTCAGAAAGTTGTTGAAAAAGATTTTTGATTTTGTTATTAACTATTTCTTTATTCGATTTCAGCCTATTCACATTACAATAGACGATCAAGGGGGTTGGAATTCACCTATAAAAGTTCTACTACTCCAAGGAATTGTTTATGCACTTCATTAAGAGAAATATACGTAGAGAGTGCTTTTGTTTGTAAGGCATAGAGTATGTTCTATGGCCATTGAGTGAATTAGAGAGCTTTAGGATTTTCTAGATACTTTGTTTGCGTGCATCTTATTCTTCGGGAGAAAGATCAATATATTTTTGTGAGGAGACAGATCCGGACCAGTAAAGAGAGTTCACGTGTGAAGGATCAACAAAACGAGGGGAGCTCGCTAAACAAGATTAGTGAAGTCATTACAACGCATTGCAGGGAGTCTTTTATTGCGTTAGTCAATTGGTGTTTATAATTTTTATACTTTACTAATTTATTTAATCTCTGGGCATGACCTTGTAAAGTAAGAGAGATCCGAACCACGTTAAAAATGTCTTGTGTTCATTCTTTATTTTCTTGTTCTTATTATAACATATGCACTCGTTGTTGTAATAATTTTATATATATATATATGTTACAACATAATTAATTAATTATTAAAATTAATCAATTAATTAATTATTTGGTAATACCTAAAACAGATCTTTAGTACAGAATTAACCGTCCAGCGGTTTAAGTTATGCTGTTAAGCTGATTAAGATCACATTATCTCTAACGTTTTTGGTTTTACTAAAATCTCTAGGAAATAAAAAAATGTTTATTTATATATATATATATGTCATATTTAATATTCCAAAATTTATTGTTTTTTTTTTTAAATCTCAAGTTGTCCTACAGAGAAAGGTTAGAGCAATTTCCTCCGCTCCATGCAGTACCATGTTGAATTTTATATCACATTTTACTTGCTTGAGAATGAAAAAACATGAAGTCGACAAGTCGAGGACTTTGCAGAACTGAAGACCAATAAAAGCAATTACGAGAATCAGAGGCCAAAAAGAAAAAGAAAATCCGAGAAATTTCACGGATTCATATCAGAAGTTTCCGAATACGTTGACATTGACGTTGACTCGATTCTCATTGGCTCATCTCCATCTCTTTTTAACTGGTTCTTCTTCTAGCTAGCTTTGTCTCTAAGCCGAGATCAAAAATCAGAAAGAGTGACACAAAAAGATGACGAAGCTGTAAGTAAACTAAATTCTCCATCTTTTTTTTTTATTTTTTACTTTCTGGGTGTTCTTTACTACTGAAATTTAGATAAGTTTCTTATCCTTTTTTTTTTGGGGGGGGGGCTTTGGTTGTAGGTTTAGTAGTGGGTCGGAACTGGCAAATGTGGTGGTGGGTTCTGATCTTCTGCAACAATCATGGAAAGCGATTCTGGAACTTGCCAATGGCAATCCAGATCCGAGTCTTAGATTCGGAATTTCCCAGGAGGGGAAGAACCCCACGATTATAACTTTCTTTACTTCTCATGATTTTGCCATAGACCGGCTTAAACAAGGCCCGGATTTGGTTTCATCTTCATCATCAGTAGCCAAGGACAGTTTTGGTCTTTTTGTATCTCTTTCTGGAAAAACCCAGTTCGCCATTAACAGAGCTGCCATTTCCCTCTTTGATCAACACCGTGACAAGCTGCTTTCTGAGCTGAAAGATAAGGTGCTTTTCTCTCTTGCTTTGAAATTGTAAATATTATCTTATCCTTTATTATTGACATGTGCATAAGAGAAATGTGAATGAAATTAATTGTACCATGCTTAAAAAGATAATAAAAGTAAAAGTTGAAACTTTTGAATTTGGCAAGAAGTTTGGGATTAAAGGACAAATTATAACCTTCTCCTTCTCCCTCATATTTTGCTAAATATTACACTGTATTCAAATAATTGATTTTAACACATTTTGCCCTGATAGTGACAAAATTAGTCTCATTTTGCCCCAAATTTGGCTTCTTGACCATTGACTAGCTTGTTTTTTTTTTCATCCATTTGTATGTGTCTTTGTTTCCTTTTTCGATATCCTCTATTGCTTCCTTTTTCGATATCCTCTATTGCTTCCTTCAATTCAAGAATATTTGATGCTTTTGCAGCTTTCGATGCTTTTTTTAGGAGCAAAGTGAGACTATTTTTGTCGACGTGAACAAAATTTACCAAAGTGGATTATCTCGGACTAGAGTGTAATAGACGTGAACAAAATTTACCAAAGTGGATTATCTCGGACTAGAGTGTAATACTTTTGCAAAAGTCAGGAGCAATAGGATGTTTTGTCCAGATTACAACATACCCTTTTGAATAAATAGTCGCAACTCCAACTTATTATAAGGGGAAAAAAATATTTTAAATATTTTTACATTTTTCTTAAAATATTTGTGGTATAAGTCAGTACTTTTGATTTTGTTTAATAAATTAAATATGCTTTGTTGGATTGCCTAACCGAAAATCTACATATGCATTCTTGGTATTCCATTTCCACCCACTGTTTTACTAAGAATGTCATTTAATGTAACTAGTTTGTGTTTATTGAGAAAGTCACTAGTTTATTATTAGCTTCTTTACTATTTAAACTCTAAGTGCAGATTAACGATTCCAACCGACTAATTATCACTGGATACTCTCTGGGAGGCTCAGTTGCTTTGCTCTTCACCTTATGGCTGCTAGAAAGTGTCACCTCCCGAAAGCCCAAACCGCTTTGCATCACTTTTGGCTCACCCCTTATTGGGGACACTGGCTTGCAGAAAGCCCTGGTTCAATACTCATGGAACTCCTACTTCCTGAATGTAGTTTCAGACCAAGATCCAGTGCCTAAACTCTTCATAAACCCGGATTTGGGTACAGAAACTGCTCATCTGGAAAATGGTCACAAGCCATTTGGGACATTCCTTTTGTGTTCTGGATCAGGGTGTTCTTGTTTTGAGGATCCTGAAACCGTTCTTCAATTGCTGGTAAAAACCGCCCCTTCAGCAAACCAAGATCTTAATCAAAGAAATGGTTTGTAT
Source organism: Parasponia andersonii (assembly GCA_002914805.1). Lineage (NCBI taxonomy): Eukaryota > Viridiplantae > Streptophyta > Magnoliopsida > Rosales > Cannabaceae > Trema > Trema andersonii. Next base: position 368,732 of record JXTB01000294.1, read on the forward strand.
CCCTATGGGAACATTGTGGAATATGTCAAACGTAAGGCCTTATGCAGGGATAACTCTGATGCTGAACGGGCTCCAAGTCCTTTTGCAGCAGGCATTATCACAGAACTCTCAGCAATAGGCATTACAAGTCCACAAGACCAGGTAGCTAAAGCTTTTGCACTAGTCCATCCATTCAAAGTTTTTCTTTTCCTCTTTTGTAGTAATGAAACATCTTTATCTTTATTGAAATATGAAAGGGATGTTATTTATTTAGACATACCGAGAGATGTAAGTGTTTCTATATAGGCTCCCATTTCTAGCACTCACTTCGTTCTGAACTGATTTCTGTTTGTCATGGAAGCAGAACGAAGAGATAGACGGTCTGGTTGAGAGGATGGAAAAACAGGAAAAGAAGTTTCTGATGGCAAAGAACAAGTCCTTGATTTCCTTCAAGAAGTTGACTGACGCTAAAATTTTTATGACATATCTGGAATGGTACAAGAAAGCCTCTGAGGATAAGAAAATTGGATACTATGACTGCTTCAAGAAAAAGCTAAGTAAAACTGATATGGACGTTGATGAGTTTTGCAGAAGACTGACAAATTATTGGGTAGACATGGTTGAAGCAGCGGAGAAGAAACCCCAGAAAGAAGGAGCCTCCTTTCGGATGCGATGCCTTTTCGGAGGTACAAATTACAGAAGGATGGTTGAACCACTTCACATTGCCAAGTACTACAACCAGAAGGGTGGGAGACAGGCGATAGACTATAGAAACAAAGGAAGACACAGACACTTCAGGATTTTGGAGGAATGGTTGGAGCAATGGCAGAAGGAACAGAAAAATGAAGTCGGAAGTACTACTCCAAATGATAGGAAAAGAAAAATGGTAGCTCCGAGTCTGACTATAGACTCTTGCTTTTGGGCAGAGGTTGAGGAGGCTATCCTCTCATGCAAATTGTTGAACAGCACAGAATCAAGTGTCGAAGAGAAAGATTCTTCCAAGAAAGATTTGAAGAAGTTTGAGGCTTATGTGCTGGGATTGTTAAAAGCCTATTCAGTGTCCATTGAGATATTCTTGGAAGGTAGCAGTTTTATGCTGTGGTGGGAAGATTACAAGAAAGCAATGGGAAGCTCCTTTACCTCACCACTCACCAATATCATTGAGAATCATCACAAACGAAAACGATATGCCACGGGAGACCTCTAAACTGCTTCTTTTTTTTTTTTTTAATTGGGGTGGGGGGTTGTAAGTGGCACCGTTAAACTGCTTATGGGGAAACTAGGTTACCAGAGATTCAATAATGTAGTTATCCTAGCTTTTATGGATCACTAGTTTAGTACAGTATTACTAGTGTAACTGAGTAAACGTACGGGTTTATGCAGGATTAGATTGGACTCTTATCTAGAATTGGATTGAATTATGATAATAAGACTTGTATGGAGTGTACGTGGCTAATATATCTGATTAAATAAAAAAATATAAAAAATTATCTGGACACACTTTATTTGAAATATATAGAGTGAAAATATAGATTGAAAAAAAATATATAGAGTCAAAACAATATTAAAACAGGTGAGACTAATTTCTTTATAAAAAATAGGAAGTAAAAATATTTGAAGTAAAACATGTGGACCCCATTGATATGGAGAGGGGAAAAAGGAGAAATGGAAATATTTTAACCTATCCTCTGAGTGAGTTGCAATAGTCTTTTCCTAGGGCACTATTTTGTTCCTTAATAATTTTATATTCTCTTTCTTTCCACACTAAACATGGAATTGGGCTTAAATAGTCCAATCCAGCCCTTTCCTTTCTGGTGCGTCGGATGCCCGATTTGTAGGTAAAATTAAATTAGACTAGTACCAGTTCTAGTTTGGTAGTACGTGGGATTGGACTAAATAAAAAATAAACATATAAGGAACACAGATAGGAATGGCAACATGACAGTTCATTGACGATGATTTTCAATTATCATTCCCATACGTAAAAGATCAATCGCAATATCATAACCACTTTAATAATAATTTTTTACATACCGAAAACAGATTGATGATGATTTTTAATTATCATTCTCATCTGTAAAGATCAATCCCAGTATCATATTCACTTTATTAATAATTTTTTACATATAAAGGATGATGATTTTCAATTATTATTTTGATTGTAAAAGGTCAATCGAAATATCATACCTATTTTATTAACAATTTTTTACATATTGAAACGTTACGTATTGACAATGACAAAATTAGATAATCTTTTCAATACTTAAGGGACTACCTGTGTGACTCTCTAAAAAAGAAGAACCGAGAAGTTGGACAAAATATGGACTCGAATGACGCAGCCATCTTGATTAAGATTTTCAAGCCCATATAGAGCCTTGTATTGAAACCTTCTCACTGTGATTATCTCGGCTTCTAGCTTAGCGCTAGCGGCGCCATTACAAGGGGTTTTTCCAGCGGAGTTGTCATTGGGATTAAAGGCGCGAACTTGGACATTCTTGAATCGGTGGATCCGATCCACCATTGAAGAATGACTTCAACAGCTTATGACTGCCAGCTCTACACCTCTCTCTTGGTATTTTGTAATCCATTTAAGGCTTGATTTTGTGGTGCTTTCATTTTGCACATAAGGTATTTGATTAATTTCCTACGAGAGTCTACTACTACAGTTATACATATAAACCCCTTTATGTGATCGGCCGGCACTCGAGCTGGTTGCAGTGGGTTTTTGACCGTGCTTTCAAGCATGGCCGATGAAATTTTAGGCCACTATGACCTATTTTCTTTTCACAAAAAGTATGATAAGAATGAATTTTCCGGTAGTGTGATTAAGAGTACGAGTAATTCTTCAAATCTTAGAAATCCTAGTATTTCGTTTGCTAAGGTAATAGGGAATTTCAATGCTAATTCTTTGAATGATAGTTCTAAGATGTTGAATGGTTTTATAGATGGTTTAAAATCTCCTTTAATTGATCGCTCTAACGATGTTGCAATAGTCTCTCAACCTACTTTGAAAGGCAATTACTTGTGTGTTAAGGTCAATAAAAAGGTATTACGAGACAGTCTCTCAACCTACTTTGAAAGATAATTACTTGTGTGTTAAGGTCAATAAAATGGTATTACGAGCGTCAATTCTCTTTTATTAGATGTGTTTTTCCGTCTAAGGGAGATGCTCCATGGAAGCTGGTTGATCTCCATATGAAGCTCTAATCCTTATGGAATTTGCTTCCCTCGTGGGCGTTGATTTCTCTTGGGAAAGATTTCTTTCATATCTTGTTGAACTCGAAGGAAGGAAAAAAACCATGTTTGGCCTTTTGGTTTATTGAATCTTAAGCCTGGAGTTCTTAGGTTGCAGCCTTGGCATCCGAACTTCAATACCAACATGCAACATTCTACAAATACTCATATTTGGATTAGATTTTAGTATTTATTCGGATAAGCTTATCTATTCTGATTTAGCTCGTGGAGTGGGAGTACTCATTAGATTTGATGAAATGACCTTAAAACATGATTTTGGCCACTTTGCAAGGATTCTATAGATATTGATTTGTCTCAGCCTCTTTCAAATTTGCTCATGTTTAAGGTAAGGGAGGATTGTTTGTTCATTCCTTTATCTTATGAGAATTCACCAGCTTTTTGCTTGTCATGCACTACTATTGGTCATTCTACTGCTACTTGTAAACGTGGGGTTAAGGCCTCAACAGAAACCAAGGATAATGATTTTTTTTAAAGAGTGGTATTGGTCACGTTCACATAAACCAGCCACTAATTCACCAACAAAGGCTACTGTTGTGCATGTTCATAACTTTTTTTTCAGTTTTGAGAAAAGATCTTGCTGCGGAAGGGAAAGCTGACAAAGTTGAAAATGGCATGAGGAATAAGAATCTATGGGCTGATGAAGTCCTTGGTGACGATCATATTGATTCGCCTAGTGTTAGTCAAACAGTTCATCTACACTCTTCTGATAATCTTTCTAGTAAGATAGAGGATTTAGATCCAAAGCTAGTTTTTGGTTAAAAAAAAAAAAGATAAGGATGATAACAATATCAATGTTGCGCCTAACCCTATTAGTAAAAAGGATATAAATGTCTCTATTCAAGATATGTCTGATGATTCTAGTATGACATGAGTTACTTCTAGAAGGGCAAGATCATTAATTTCGGTATTATATCTTTGGGTTACTCAGCGACTTGTTTCTAAATGAAGATAATTTTCTGGAATTGTAGAGGTATTTCTAACAAGAATATCCAAGTTGCTCTTAGAGACTTTTATTTTCGTTATAGACCAAATATAGTGTGTTTGGCTGAGCTGTTTTGTTCTTTTGATGCTATTTCTGATTCATTTTTGGCTGATCTTAATTTGAGTTTGGTTTGTACTAATAAGGTAGATATTCCAAGTATTTGGATTTTTTCTTCAATTAGGCTTCAATTGTCAGTTGTCTTTTGTAACCGCTCTTAACTATCAATCTTAATGTTGTGGTGGGTTTGGTAATGATTCGATATTCATTTGTCTATAGTGCTTCATCTTATTCTTCCATGGGGGATTTATAGAGTTCCCTTTTAGACATGGCCACTCCTCTTTAGTGTGTTATGGGTGATTTTAATGTTGTATTGGGCTCTCATGAGACTACTGGTATTACCTACTCTATTTTTTATTCTGAATTTACTAGTTTCTTGTCTATCTCTTCATTAGTTAATTTGGATACTAGAGGGGCCTTTTACACTAGAGTTAATAAGGGAGCGAGAGGTCTTGTTCTCTCCCATTTGGATAGGGCCCTGTGTTCTGGATTTTTCAACCTTTGGTTTTCTCTGTCTTGTAGTACTTTGTCTCAACTTTATTTTGATCACTAGCCTCTCATTCTTTTGGAGAGGGATTTAGGATTTTTTCATCCTCGTCCCTTTCGTTTCCTGAATGTTTGGGACGAGGACCCCTCATTTTTGGACTTGGTTTCTAGTGTTTGATCTTCTTCAGTTTCTAGTTGTCCTACTTCTTGTCTCTTTAAAAAAACTCAAGCTTCTCAGAACTTCTTTTCGTACTTGGAATTGGAAGGTTTTCGAGATCTATCTTACAGAGTTAACAAAGCTACTGATAGGGTTACAGAGATTCAGAATAGGTTGCAAGTTGATGACTTTTTGGGGACGTTTTCCGAGAAGAGGTAGATGCTTTGGTTACTGTTGATAATGCCTTAAACTTGAAAGATTTTTTCATGAGAGATAAGTATCAAATTAAATGGCTAGAATGAGAGGATCGGAATATTTCTTTTTATCATGTGACTCTTAAAAGGTGTAAAGATAATAAATCTTTATCTTCTCTAATGATTGATGATGAGGTTGTGACTAACCCAGTTTATATTGTTGCTCATATTATTGATTATTAGGTTTCTCTATTGTCTATATTGTCTCATTATTCATGTAATTTTTCTATTATTCATGAACATGTTTCCTATTTGGTTACCCACTGAATAATACTGCTTTGTTGTGCCTTCTACTTGAGTAAAAAGTTCAAACTGTAATTTTTGATATGGATTCTTCTAGTATGCCAGGACCGGACAGATATACTGGGAACTTTTTTCATTCTTATTAGTCTATTGTAGGCGACGATTTTGTTTCCACAGTTCAGGAGTTTTTTCACACCAGTAAGATGTTTTCTTATTCCAAAAGGTTAATAAGGCAAATAAAATGGAGCAGTTCTTGCCCATAGCTTTGGGGAATTTCTTTTTTAAAATTATCACTAAAATCTTTGCTACCAGATTGGATCCTATTGGTTCTCGAGTTATTTCTTCAAACCAATTTGTTCTTGTCAAAGGTTGACAAAAGGGTGATTATATAATGGGAGCCTCGGAATGTCACAATTCTTTGGATAATTCTACTTTCGGTGTCATGTTACCTTAAAGATTGATATTTATAAGGGTTCTGACTCTATTAGTTGGTCTTTTGTTCTAGAGGTTTTTTGGTCCTTTAGCTTTTCAACTACTTTCACTTACTAAGTTTTAGCTAATTTTAGTTTGGCTCTCATTTTTGTGCTACTTGATGAGGTTCCTCATGGCTTTTTTTCTTATTCTTGAGGAGTCAAATAAGATGTTCCTCTTTCTCCTTTACTTTTATTTCTTAGTTGAGAACTTTTTAAGTCATTACTCGGCCTATTTATTCAGTTCAAGAGCTATTGATTCTATCTCACCATCTCGTGGTTGTAAAATTCTAAATTTTGTAAAGGTAATTAAGTAATTTTAATTCAAAGGTATTTTGATAATATTATAATTTTGAATTATTTAAAATTAAATTATTGGTGTTGAATTTAGACAAGATTAAGTTTAGGTGCATTTGGGACAAATGTATAATTAAGGAGGGACTAAAGTGAAAGAATCTTTTTAAAATTGTGGCCAAAGTGGAATTTCATGAACTTTTTTTTCGGTCGAATCAGATTAAGCCACGTGTCCCACTGCTATAATTTCTGAAAATTGTATATAAACCCCCTTTTTCTACTTTCTTCTTCACCAAAGTCCCTAAGACTCCCACCTCTGCAATTGTTCACCCGAAGCTACTCTGACCACTGTACCGCCCAACGTGCCATCCCGCGTCCTTGCCTAACGAAGCAGCACCAGCCAATGCCACCGCGCCTCGCCAGAGAAAAAGCACTCCGAAGTTCGTGTCACCGGAATGATTTTTTGCATGCCGTTTTTTCCTCCAACGTCCGATCATCTCACCACTACCACCATTGGACTTGTCTCAACTCCAGCTTTCATTTCCGACCACTCTCAGCCTCTAACTCGGCTGTGGTGAGAAATTGACTACTGTAGCAATATTTTAATATTTAATTTTTGTGGTATTTTCGTAATTATTTTAGAATTGAGTTATTTTTCCCGAGAAAATTTTACCACGTGAAAGAGGAGTTTGAAACATAAATCTCATGATTTTGAAGTATTAAAATGGTAACCGGAAGATCGTTAATTATCGGGATAAAAATGTGGTATTTTTCTAATTATTTTTAAAATGTGATATTGTTATAATTTTCAGATTTTTGAGCACATTTAATGTTCAGGATCTCAAAACTGAGTACTGACTTCGAATTTGGACCCAATGAGGTCGGGACATGATGTTTGATATAAAATACCACTATTTTCCGAAGTGGCACGAAAATTGAGAAAATAGCTCGTGAATTACATCGTGTTGCGTGCCACGGACCGGTTCCGTACCGGGACCCGTTTTCGACGAACTTTATATCTAACTCAATGTTTTTTGGTGTTCTGAATTCAGTGGTAATCTCTGTTTCTCAATCCAGGACTCCGTTTGAAAAGTCAACTTTTCAAGTGAACGTGACGAGATTCAAAAACAACTGTCCGAATAACCCGGTGATCAATTGAGGATATTTCGAGTGTCATTAGCTCAACATAACTACTATTTTGAGATAGGGGATTCAAAATATCATTGTTTTCTATTTTTTTTTATTAAAATTGGAATTTATTTTGAAAAATAAAATTTTGTGAGTTTATTAAATTGAATTATTTGAATAATTATTTTAATGAACTATGAATTTGTGAAATATTGTGGACTACTCTAGATATTTTTACATATGATTTTGTACAAATTTTATATTTGGGATTTGGTAAAACCATAGAAACTGCACTTTTGGATTTTTAAGTACAAAGTGAATTTTTAAATAAAAATCAGAGCATGTCTAGAATGTTAAACCACTGCGTGGTTGTTTGAGACTCCATATATTGTACATTTCATATGATCATGCATGAGAGTCGTCTTAGGCATCACGGTATTGTAGTAGGTGGACTAGTACACCCGCCTTCGGTGAGAGCCCATAAACCTGCGCGGGGTTTGTATTCTGACTATCTCCATTTGGTAGGCGTAGGCATTCGGTGCCCCTCCGGTTCGGTAGGATTAGACACATGGGTGTCCCTCTGATTTCCAGAGATTGATGTCAGGCAAGGAGCACTCAATACATGTAGTATAAGCTACTCTAGTCGTGATGAGAGGATGAGAGCTCATGTGATGTATTGATTTATGTGATGTGCATTATGCTTATTTTATTTAAGACTTTTATATATTTTGACTTGGATATTTGGTTTTGGTTTTAGTATAGTTTTCTTTAAATGGTTTAAATCCTTAATACTTATAGAAATATTTTCCAGTATTACTAATCATGCAGATGTTTCGAGAATTATACAAAGATTTTTCCAAAAAGAGAAATTGGGTCATCTACTGGGCAATTTATGCTCACCCTTCCTATTTTCTCTACAAGTGGTGGCTAGTGTAACTTTGACGATCAACAAGCGGAATAAGATACTATCTTTTATTCGTAGTTTGTGACTTCGTAATGCTAGGAGTGTGAATAGACTTATGATTAAGTCTTGTTAAATAAATGGATATTGCTAGCACTCAAATTAAGTGTGTTACTTTGAATATGTCTGTAAACTATATATGTCATACTAGTTTGATGTTGAGGTATGAATGATGATGCTCAGTGAACTATCTGAGAGTTTGGTTTTTCTAATAATTTTTCAGTCTATATTTATTGGTGACTATGAACTGTGGGATAAGTCCACTGGTTGGAATTCACAATACTTTTTTTAAAAAAAATTCCAATTTTAGTGAAATTCCCTTTCTGCCACTACCATGGGATTTGGGTCATGATAGTGGTAAAAGTGCTTTGACTCATTTTTTTTATATGGATGATGTGCTTATTTTCTATAGAGTTTCCCCTAAGAATATGAGAGCTATTCACTCAATCTTTGAGTTGTATGGGTCTCTTTCCAAATAACTGGTTAATTGAGATAAGTCATGTATCTACTTTGGTAAGGGTATTTCCTCTACCAGAGTTAGAGATTTTCTCTCTATATGTGGTATGAAGCAAGGTGATGAATCATTGCAATATTTGGGATTCCTTTATTTGTGGGTGTTCCTCGACAAAGGTGGTTGATTCATTAGATGGATAGTTTGTTGGCTAGATTTCGTTGGTGGACAAATTTATCTCTTTATTTGGCTGGCAGAGTAGCTTTGGTAAGTTCTATCATTTATGAATCACTTTTTCATTCTTTTCAGATTTATAAATGACCAAATTCTTTTTTACGCAAAATGATGAAGGTGATTCGCAATTTTATTTGGTTAGGGTTCTACGCTATAAAAGAAGCTAGTTCAAGTTTCTTAGAAGAAATGTTGTCATCCTAAGGAGAAAAGTGGTTTAAGACTTCATGATTTATCTCTGCTTAACAAAGTCCTACTTAAAAAGTTCGCTTGGAGAATATTGGCTGTTGATTCTGATTTATTCATCTATCTTTGTGCTCATTTCTTTTGAGGTAATGATGATTTCCGATATCAGATTAAATCCTCAATTTGGACTAGACTTCATCCTATGTGTAAGGATTTGTGTGAAGAGTCTCGTTGTTTAGTTGGTAGACATTCCAAGGTCAAGTTTTGGACTAATAATTAGTTGGGTTCCCTATTAATTAAGTTAATTTCTTCTCCTATGGTTCTCACTCCTCTTTTGGAGAATGTAATAGGCGATCTTTTGACAAACTCGGGTTGGTCTCCTCTTTCTACTTTTAAAAATTACTTTTCGGCCATTGCTGTTACTATTAAGTCATTTGTGTGTTTAGATAGTCTGGATACCTTGTTCTAGATAGGTTCTCTAGATAGTTTGATTACCTATTCTGATGTATATATCTCAATTTATGGATCTGCAGATATTTATTCTTGGAAAAATCAGATTTGGTCTTCTTTAATCCATCCTTCAAGATCAGTTTTACTTTGGAAAACTCTTCATGATTGGCTTTCTACTATGGCTTCATTGATGAGACAGGGTTTTAATCTCCTGTCTTGTTGTTACTTTTTTCGTTCTTCCATAGAGGATTTGTCACATTTGTTTTTCTATTATTCTTTTACTGAGCAGCTTTGGTCAACTTTATCATCCACCTTCCACAATCTTATTATTCTAGATGGTACTATCGTGGATCTTTGAGATAAAATTCAACATTGTTCTTTGAGTCCACAACTTTGTTCTTAGTGGAAAGTTGATCTGACTTCTAGCTTTTGGATTATTTGGAATTATCAGAATTTGGCCCTTTTCGAGGATAAGAAGCCTTCCATTACTTCTGCATTAGTACTCTTATAGCGTTTTACTAAAAGGTTGAGCCTCTGGTTTTAGGTAATATGTTTAATTTTATGACAGAGCTTATGATTTTGAGGGAGTTTTATTCTAAGGGTAGGCCCCGAAATGTACCTAATATTATTAAAGTTGTCTGGATGCCTCCTCATTCCTAGATTAAGATCAATACTGATAGTTCTGCTTTTGGTGCTCTGGATTTTTCTGGGTGTTGAGAGGTGTTTAGGACCTATTGTGAGTTTGTTCGAGATTATTTCTCCATTCCTTTGGGAATATGTTATGCTTTTGAGGCTGAGTTGGCAGCAGCAATTTTTGCGATTGATTTTCTTTAGAAATATAGTTGGAAGCGTCTCTGGTTGGAGAGTAATTTCATTTATGCGATTTTTATCTTGATGTATCTTTCTTTAACAGTTCCTTTTCAATGGAGATCAGCTTGGTCTAGGGCTTTGGGATATATTACTCTTATGGATATCATCGTGACCTATATTTATTGTGAGGGTAATCGTGTTGTTGATTATTTGACTTCTCGAATACCTTCAATAATCTGTCCTACCTAGTGGTAGACCGCTCTTTCTTGTATTTATTCTTTTGTTTATGATGATTGTATTATAAAATCTAGTTAAAGGTTTCGCTAATTTTTTTGCTCTTTTTGGTTTTTGTTCTTGTTTTTAGCCATTGAGAGGTCAGGTTCATGTTTCCTTTTATCTAGGTGTAATTTCTTCTTCTTCTTCTTTCTATTTTATTTCAGTTTCCCTTGAAAAAAAAATAATGGAAATGTAAGAAAAAAAAATTAAGATAAAAATTGTAATTTTTTTTCGTAATTGATAAAACACTAAATACAATTATATACAACATAATTTTCAAACTCTAAGATTCAAATATATATGTATATTGAACTCTCTAAACTCATTATTTTATCAAAGATACATTAATATAAGTAGTATAAAATTAAATACATATTTGTATATATAATAATTTTTAATGTATATATATAAATCGAGATGGGTATAATGCAAATTATGTTAATACTGTTTCCGCATTATACTCGTACTCGCATATTAACTGTTTAGTTATTCCTCACCTAAGTCATTTTCTCTACTTTACCGATTTTTCCCCTCCTATTCAGATTCAATAATCATAAATACTTGTAACCATATGTTATATTATCGTCCTTATACATGTAACCCCATTATGTAGTAATATATCATATAAAAGATTTGTGAGACCCATTTTGCTCGAGAAATGGGAGTAAAATAAACGGAAAAGGCAAAGTGTATAATCCAGTTTTTATTGGAAAATGACTAAAGAAGAGAAAAAGACCACTTTTTTTTATAAGGATACTAAGAGGAAAACCTCTAGTAATTTATTAAATTAAAGAAAAATTACAGAAGAAAAGTACCTAACTCAAGGGAAGAGAATAAAAATAACTGAAAAAACTAATGTCCCGGGAGAAATCAAATAGTTGTGCCAAAACACAACTATTAATTTACCCTCCTAATAATGCCTCATTAAAAATCTTTTTGTGTAAAACCCAGGGGGAGAAACCACAAAAAGGAAAAAAGAGCACATTATGTTACACAATAGACAACTAACAAAATTGAAAATTACATCAACCTAAAAAATCCTTGTTAAAAGCCTCGTGAATAAAAAGGGGAGCAGAAAACTACCATGTTTGGGATTGGATGCTCGGAGTCCTAGAAGCTAATAGATCAACCACGACATTCCTTTCACGGAAGATATACGAAACGTAAAAAGACTTTTGAGAAATCAGATTGATACAATAGAGCCAAATAAGTTTCCAACGCTAAGGAATATTTGAAGAATGAGACTTGAGGAGCGAAACCAAATAAGCTAAATCACTTTCAAGCCAAAGTCTTTTCTAGCCAAATTCCCACGCATAGAAAATTTCATGAATAGCAGCCACCAGTTCAACTTTAAAAGTATAAGGTATACCTAGAGGAATAACAAATCTGCCCTTATAAAAACTTCTTGAAGTATAGAAAACATACCACAACTAGCCAAACCTGGAGATCCATAAGTAGCGCCATTAGTGTTTACTTTCAACCAACCTACAAGAGGGAGATGCCACGAAATTTCAATAACCTTAGGTGCCTTTGGAAGTTTTAAATTGACATGAAGATATTTCAAAATGTTCAGCTCATCTAAAGAATTTTTCATAAAACTCAACCCAATACCATTTGATTCTCGTACCGCATGCTAAACGAGTGTGATGGCAGAGTGAATGGAGGTAAACTCATTATTAAAAAATAACTTGTTTCGTGAAGTCCAAATGACCTAAATAGTAGTAACAATAGCTGTTCACCCAAGTTGCATTAAATTATTACTAAAATTAGCTTAAAAAGAATCTAACTAGAGATTAATAACCAAGCCATCAAGCTGAATACAACGTAGGAAAGCTAAGAAAATAACACCCCAAAGACGACTAGCAAATTCATAAGAAAGAAAGAGATGCTCAGCATTTTCCTCATTCTGGAAACAAAATGACAACAAAAGGGTAAAATGAACCCTCTACGTATTAGATTCTACGCTGTAGGAAAAGACCACTTTAAATCATTCTCTATTTAAATTAGAGTAAAGTGCCCCATTTCATTATTCTTTGGATCAAAATAGTTCATTTCTAAAGTTTTTATTCTATCCTCTCATAAAATTATCTCTCATTTTTTAACACTAAACAAAAAACTTGACAAAATAGTCGAGTCCATTCCTCTCATAATGGGCACTGAACGCAACTACAAAACTAGTGCAATAAAACGTTTAATAGAGTTTCATTTGCTCACTTATTTTTTTATCTGTGGTTCTCATAAGAAAACCAACTATGGATTTGGCATGTTACAAGGCTGAGAATAAAAATATTAGTTCTTGTATTAGAAGGTTCAAAATTTTGTGTTTCGAGTGCCCAAAAAAAAAAGGAAAAAGAAAAGGAAAAGAGTGAAAGAGAAAGAGAGAGAGACAAACCCTTTAGCAAAAAGAGGTGAAAGTTTCTTTCTTAACCCACCTCACTTGAGGAGACACCTTTGTTAGAAAAAAAATTATTGCAGGTAATAATAGATCTAGAAATAAAAATACAACAATACTCTGTTATAACATCTGATGTAATAAATTATTTAACTACAACTTGGATGGTAACAATTATCATAAAAATAAATTAAATAATGTAACAAAAATAATCACAATTAATTTACTATAATAATAATCATGATTATAATGACCAAAATAACAAATGAGTTTAAGGAAACCAAACTGAGTATTGTGTTTCATACAATTTTCTTAAAACAGTTACGCCGCCTCACTAAGGTGCTTAGAGCAATATCAATAGTGTTTGTTTCTCAGGATAAAATGGTTCATGAATAGCAACGTCACACTAATTTGTTACTTATAATGAACTGAACAGTGACTAAACTTTATCACTAGAACTTAAGAGAGCTCGATTACACCGAAAAGAAAGAACTCAAACTTTTTAACTACAAACTAACTATTTCTTAACTGCCACAGAGAGAATATGGAAAAAAAGAATAAGATAAGTAATGTTTTTTTATGGATGTAAAAGTGAAGGAGAAGATCTCATTTTATAGTGTTTATAGGGGAACCAAGCCATTAGTATCTCATTAATATCGCTGAAAATATTTTTCTGTTACAACATAAGAGCCCGTTAATATGACTGAAAAATGTTTGTCTGTTATAATATATCAACAATAGCCTATTAATATGGCTGAAAAATGTTTGTGTGTTACAATGTAACAACAACAACCCATTATATGGTTGAAAACTATTTGACAGTTACAACATAACAACAGAAAAGATTTTTGGCTTTTATTTCAGCTTTATGAGGCTAAATAATAGTCCAAAATAAATTTTATAACTCTAGTATATTATAAATCCAATTCTAGAACCTTCTCACTTTAGGTTTCAATTTCTCATTCACTCAAACTCTATTTTAGGCATTGTCATACCTTAAAATGGCTATTTACAATGGTTTTCTAAACCATTTTTTCCAACAATTCTCCACATAAATGAAATTGACGACCTAAGACTCGACCGACATGGTGATAAAATTCGATAGTCCAAACCTATATAGGATAGGCAGGTGTTACCTTTTGAACTTTCCCTTGTGAGAATATGTTTACTTCACTAACTAAACAGTAGATTTGATGTCCTTGAACTGTTCTGTCATTTGTGTAAATGATAGTGTATCTCACACAGGAATCTTCTTGACACTTTTTCAGTTCTCACTATTATGTTCATTTTGGCCATGAACATACGCCTGGTTCTATAAGAGTTTAATAAGAATTACGCCCTAATAATTCCCTTAGAAATGGCTCTACTTCTCTCTCATATAAGTTATCTCTTAATTAAGAGTAACCTGCATTACTCTGCTCGAAACTCTATTTTTGACGTATAAGAATCATTAAAAGCATAGCTTAATCTTTCGTTTTACAGGCATCACTGTTTCATCATAAGAATGGACACGTGGAAAATCCCTATAGTGATCCAACAAAGTTTTTACAATTTAGTTATCTCTTTTGGACCTAGATCTTGGGATCTCCGATCAATTAGATTGGGTACCCACTATATCGACCTATTCTTTCATGGGATTTAAACTCATTCCTCTCGATAACTTTTCAACTAACTCTCTATTTAACCCTTTGGTTAGCGGATCCGCAATGTTATCTTTTGACTTTACATAGTCCATAAAGATAACCTCAGTTGAGAATAGTTATCTAATGGTATTATGTCTACGATGAATATGTCTAGACTTACTATTATATATATTGATCTATGCTCTTGCAATTGCAGATTGGCTATCACAATATATGTAAATTGTAGGCAGGGGCTTTGGCTATCTTGGAATATCCTCTAAGAAGTGACGGAGCCATTCTGCCTCTTCTTCACATTTATCCAGTACAATAAATCCATATTCCATAGTGGATCTGGTAATACTAATTTATTTCGAGGATTTCCATGATACTGTTACACCTCCTAGTATGAATACATAACCACTAGTAGACTTTGAATCTTTAATATCAGATATTCAATTCGCATCACTGTAATCTTCAAGCATAGAAGGATATCTTCTATAGTGTAGCCCATAACTACGTTTAAATCGCAAGCATTTTAATACTCTTATAATCCCTTGCCAATGTTCAGCATCAAGATTACTTGTGTATCTACTTAGTTTACTCTGCATAGTCTATATCTGATCTTGTATAGTCATCAAGTACATTAACCTGTCCATCACTCTGGAGTATTCTACTTGAGAAAGAATCTTTCTTTTATTCTTGGATAAATGTAAAGATAAATCTATTGGTGATCTTGCAACTCTAGAGTTATCTTTATCGAATTTTCCAAGAATATTATCCACATAATGTGACTAACTTAGAACAAGCCCATTGGAAATTTTTGAGATTTTCATTTTGAAAATGACATCAGCTAAACCCATATCTTTCATATCAAATCTTGAATTCAACATATTTTGGTAGATTTGATCATTTTATAAGCATGTCATCAACGTAAAGACACAAAATAATATAACCGTTTTCGGTGTCTTTGACATATACACGTTTGTCACATTTGTTGATTTTATATCCATTAGCCTTCATAGAGTTATCAATTCATGCCATTGTTTCGAGCTTGTTTTAATCCATAAAGGATTTCACCAACTTACAGACTTTCTTTTCCTGCTCTGGTACAGAAAAACCCTCAGGTTGTTCTATGTAGATCTCTTCCTCTAGATCTCCATTTAGAAAGGCTATTTTTACATCTATTTAGTGTATTTTAAGATTCCCAGAGCAAAAATCACTAGCACCATCTTAATGGAATTTATTCTTGTCATAAAAGAATAAGTGTTAAAGTAGTCCATACATTCTTTTTGTCTGTAGCCTTTAATTACAAGTCTTGCCTTGTACTTATCAATCGATCCATCAGCTTTTATTTCCCTTTTAAAAATCCACTTTGAACCTAGTGGTTTATATCTAGGAGGAAGGTCCACTAGTTATGATTTTGTAAGATAGAATCAATTTCGCTCTTAATAGCCTCAATCAATAAAGGTGCTTCAGTAGAGCTTATAGCCTCAGTATACATTTAAGGATCATTTCTAGCAAGTACGTCAGAAAATCTGGACCAAAAAAATTTTTTTTGTCCTTGCACTTTTGTTCTATCGAGGTTCAACCTCGATTTCTTCATTTTTATCTTGGACCTGACTATTCTCAATAATAGTCTCATATGTTCGTTTCAACGAACTTGCTTCTTCTTTAGATTTACAAGGAAATACATGTTCAAAGAACGATGCATTCCTTGATTCTATTATCGTATTTTTATGTATATCTAGGATTTTTGACTTATTCACAAGAAACTGATAAGTACTTCTATTTTATGCATAGCCAATAAAAATGCAATCAATGGTTTTCGAACCAATTTTCTCCTTCTTAGGTGTTGGTACAACCACTTTGGCAAGACATTCCTATATTCGTAAATAGTTGTAGGATGGTTTTCTTCTTCTCCACAAATCATATGGTGTCTTTTCCATTTTCTTTTTGGGTACCTTATTCAAAAAGTAATTGGCCATCAAAATGACTTCTCATTATATGTTCTGGGATAACCCAGAACTTATCAACATTGCATTCATCTTTTTTCAAGGTACGATTCTTTTACTCAGTAACTCCATTTGACTAAGGCAAGTAAGGTGTTGTGGTTTCGTATATGATTCCATAATATGCACAGATTTCCTCAAAAGGTGAATTATACTCTCCACCTCGATCACTTCTTAGCACCTTAATTTTCTTATTGAGTCTATTCTCAACCTCATTCTTATGGAGAACAAACTTTTCTATAACCTTATCCTTGGATTTTAGCAAATACACATAATAGTACTTTGTGCTATCATCGATAAAAATAATAAAATACTTATTGTCTTCCCTTGTTTATACAAATTTCAAATCACATATGTTACTATGAATCAAATTAAGGGGTTCAGTATTCCTCTCAACACTTTGAAACAATGATCTAGTCAGTTTTGTCTTAACACAAGTTTCACACTTATATTTTGAATCAATATTAAAAGTGGATATGTGATTTAAGTTAATTAATCTACGTAAAGTATCATCATTAATGTGTCCTAGACTACCATACTATACATTAGAAGATTCAAACAAATAAGCAGAAGAGCTAGCTTTTTGGCTTAATAATCAATACATTCAGTTTAAAAAGGCCATCACATACATGGCATTTCCCTACATACATTCCACCTTTAGACAAAATTACTTTATCTTAGTCGAACATTATGCGGAATCTATATTTATTCAGCAACGAACTGGACACTAAGTTCTTGCATATCTCCGGCACATACAGTACATAGTTTAGAGTCAACTCCTTCCCATAGGTCATTTTCAAGACCACCTTGCCTTGGCATTCAACAATGGATGTGGCTGAGTTTCCTATAAATAACTTCTCCTCGTTCTTAAGCAGTTTGAAGGAAGTGAACAAACCTTTGTCAAAGCATACATGTCGAGTGGCACTGGTGTCAAGGCACCATTCTTTGGGATTAGACCCAACTAGGTTCACTTCAAAAACTACTGTATAGAGGTCTATGTGTGATTTCATCCACTACGTTAGCTTAATTCTTCTTCTTCTTTGGAAGTCGATAATCTAAAACCTTGTGACCCATCTTATCACAGTTTAAGTACTTCCCTTGGAATTCCTGCTTCTTGCCTACTCTACCTTTAGACCCAACTTCTAGCTTAGTTGATTCTGTTTATTCTTCTTGGCTTTAGAGCCTTGAAAATATTCTACGACATTTACCTTAGCCACAGGGGTATTGGACGATGCTCCTGACTTTTCAGCACATCTGTTGTCTTTCTCAATGCAAAGTATAACAACATGCTCTTCAAGGTTCATTGTCTTTCGCTTATATTTAAGATAGCTCTTGAAATCCTTCCATGTAAGAGGTAGCTTTTCAATGACACTAGCTACTTGGAAGGGTTCACAAATATCCATTCTCTTAGCCCGAATCTCATGGAGAATCAATTGAAACTTTTGAACTTGACTAATTACTATTTTAGAGTCAACTATTTTAAAGTTTAGGAAGTATCCCACTACAAATTTCTTAGACCCAACATCCTCGGTCTTATATTTATGGTTTAGTGACTCCCATAACTCTTTTGTCGTCTTCTTATTATGATATATGCTATGTAAAGAATCAGTTAAAGTGTTCATTACATAGTTACGGCATAGGTAATTAGATTGTTTCCAAGCATCAACTGCAGTGATGACTTGGAAGTCTTGCTCATTATCAATGGCTTTTGGAGCCTCTTCAGTCAAGGTTTAATATAGTCAGATAGAATAACATCTTATGTTGCCACATTTTGAAGTTTAACCCATTGAACTTATTAAGCTTTTCTCCGTAGTGCACTGTTGGTATCACAAGAATCACAACAGGGGTTGGCATTCGAGCTACAACAGGAGCAGGCACATGGGTCATAGCAGGAGTAGGCCCTTGGGCTACAACAATATTGTTTGATTCAATTGTCATTTCTGAAAAAGAATAGCAAATCCAATGAGATTTTTTTTCTAGAAATAAACGATAATAATTAAATATTACGCAACAGACAAACTCCCAGGAAAGACCACAGAAGGGTCACAAACGATCTCACTTAAAATCCAGCCTCCTACATAGAAATTGTCTAAATCATAATTGTTCAATTATCACAATTTATTAAAGAAATATCTCCAAACACAATACACTAATTCTAGATATATTATATAAATCAATGATAGATAAAAGATATATAACTATTTTAAGATTGTTAGAAAAAAATTATTGTAAATAATAATATATCTAGAAATAAAAATACAACAATACTCTGTTAAAACGTATGATGTAAAAAATTATTTAACTACAACTTGGATAGTAATAATTATCATAAAAATAAATCAAATAACGTGACAAAAATAATCACAATTAATTTATTATAATAATAATCATGATTATAATGACCAAAATAACAAAGGAGTTTAAGGAAACCAAACCGAGTCTTGTGTTTCACATAATTTCCTTAAAACGGTTACGTCTCCTCAGCGGGGTGCTTAAAGGAATGTCAACAGCATTTGTTTCTCGGGATAAAATGGTTCACGAATAGCAATGTCGCATCAACTTGCTACTCATAACAAACTGAGCAATGCCCAAACTCTATCACCAGAACTCAAGAGAGCTCGATCACACTGAAAAGAAAGAACTCAAACTTTCTAACTACTAACTAACTATTTCTTAACCGTCATAGAGAGAATATAGAAGAGAAAAATAAGCTAAGAAATATTTTTTTTTTTGGTGAATGTAAAAGTAAAGGAGAAAATATCCTTTTATAGTGTTTATGGAGGAATCAAGCTATTAACATCCCATTAACATGACTAAAAATATTTTTCTATTATAATATATCAGCAACAACCCATTAATATGGCTGAAAAATATTTGTCTGTTGTTGTAACAACAACAACCTATTATAAGGCTAAATAATAATTCAAAATAAATTTTATATCTTCAATATACTACAGATCTAATTCTAGAATTTTTTCACTTTGGATCTCGATGTCTCGTTTATCCAAACTCTATTTTAATCATTTTCTTACTTCAAAGTAGCTATTATAACGGTTTTCCAAATATTTTCCATCAACCTTTTCCACCGAAACAAAACCGAATTCTTTTTTTTTTTTTTTTGAATACGCACATTAGGCATTGTGTGGGCCAGGCCTATGTTTAGGATGATCTTAGCTGTGGATGGCTGTGTTAAACGACTTAAGAGAGTGAGCTATTAAGACTCAGATGGTCCATGGAACATGCAAAACCGTCCATTTAGACCGAAGTGGGACCAATCGTACATACCGGGCACATGGACTCGCCCACCTAAGCTTCATTAATATATGCAACCTAACCTTTTCTTCACTTCTGTAATTGCCCTTGGGCCCACAAGCCCAAAGCAATACCATTTATCGTCATCCGTTAACATTTTTCTCGTTTCCCGAATTGAACTGCCTGATAGCATAGTACTCGAAAGCTTTGAGATTTCACCGACACTTTCGTCAAAGAATTGAATTGCATTGCATAGGCCTATATAAAACAAGGGACAAACAATTTATCATTAAAATGGATTCCACGTATAAATATAAAGAAGTCCAAACTTAGTACGAGTAACGATGTTGCATTACAACCTCTATTTTTTCAAGATAATGAACTTGTTTGGTGATCAAAACGCAATTCAATCATGATTGCAGGTATATTTAATTTATTATTCAAAATAAACAATTAGACGAGTACGGTTATTGTTGCAACAGTTACTTATATTGTTGTTGTTATAACATTGAAATATTAAACAAGTGTTATTGGCAAAACAGTCACGATAATGAATTCAAAAAAAAAAATGAGACCAGAGATTTTTCAATAACTTATTCTATGGGGTCATGCCCAAAAAAAGAAACATATTAGTAGAAATTTTTAAAGTACAAACACCAATAATTTAAACAACAAAGACTCTCTCATATCTTGATGCACCGTGCTTGATTCTTCTCTCAATATGTTCAGCGAGCTCCACTTACCTTACTTAACTCCAAGCTCTCAAACTCTCTACAATAGCTAGATTAATCTTCTCTGCTACAACGTACTTTCAATTCAACACACTAAGACTCTCTCCTATGGACTAGAACCTCTTTTCTCTCGAAAAACATCCAGCCCTTCTCTAGAAGGACTTTTACAATCTCAAGTGAATTTTTTATAGTCAGTCACTCTAAGAATATTCAAAGTTCACAGAGAAATAAACTCTCAAATTTTTTTTACAGAAAATCACTTTTTCTCATAATTTGGGCACAAATAAAAGCTCTATTACAATGTATTTTTCTCTTTGAAGTGCATCCAAGATTTCGTGGAATAGAAGAACTTTTATAAGTGATTTTCAGCCCCCTTGGTCATCCATTGTAGTACAAATAGGCTGAAATCAAATAAGAAAAGAGTTAATAATAAAATCAAAATCTTTCCATAAATGTTGTAATCAACTAGAAGCAACAATTTTCTGAACAATTACTAAAAAAGTCTCCAGATTCATGATTGTTCCTTTGATTCAGTTTGGACACGTTTTAGATAGTTGGAAATCTTCATTTAACCTGCCAAAAATTGATTATTAACCTAGAAAATCATATCTCAATCAATATCAATCATAAGCTAAGATTTAAGAAAATTAATCAATCTTCCTTTAAATATCCGGAGTTATACAATAGATTAAAAAATCTGATCACAACAACTCATCAAATCAAATCAATTAACTAAAGAAAATTTAATTAATTGATAAGTAAAGTTCTAGCAATAATTAAGGAGGGAAATCCTTATGAATTCACTTCAGAAACTTGTCCAAATTCATTGAATAATAAGAGACAATCACATATCAATCAAAGATAAAAGAATGAGGAAGTAATCAATAATATATATAGTAAATATAAAAGGAAATAATTAAAAATTGATAGGAAAATATCCTAACTAGTTATGCACAAAATTCAATTTATATTTCACCAATATTATCATCAGAATCATCAAATATGGAAACAAAATATATTTAGGCACATTCTAGAATGTTTTCATATAAAGAAAAATACAAATTTCGGTTGTTTAACACTTATCATAATAACTTCAGCCTTATTGTAACAACTTTTTCTTTATTTTTATCAATTTGAATTCTCAAAATTTTACTGTTTAGAATGTCAAACTTTTGGACCTAATAAGTATCTTCCAATTTGAGATCTAATTAAACAAATCAAATTGGTTAAATATATATTTATATATATATATTTGCTCATCCCAGTCTAACCTTTTTTTTTTCTTTTATTCTTTAAAAGACTTTTTGAGTACATGTTGTAGATACAAGTCACATAACTTCTTTAGAACAAGTGACACAATGAATGAGTTCCAACATTGTTTTAAATACAACTAGGATCACCGCTGTTTCCCCCGCACTCTCTGTGGGACCCATTTGGGAAGTGAAGCCGCTTTCAGGACGAAGGCGAGTGAATGAATGATGAGGTGGCGGTTCAAAGGCTCTGGACTATGTGCGTATGGCATGATCCCTCATGTGCACAACGAAATATGCGCCAAAGTCCACCTAAGATTTTTAAATGCAAAATCATTACATTTACACAGCACAAAACAGAGTGTAAGTTTAAACGATTTCTGATTTAATAATATAATAGGAAGTTCTAACAATTAATTGAAAAAATAACGAGTTTTGCCGTACATGGTATTCTGCAACTGCAACTCTCGATTATTGAATTTAAAATTATCCATTTTTGAATGCTGGAACATTTTTAATTATTTAATTCCACCGCATTCCATTCCAAAAATAAAAAAACCCCACGATACCTTTTTGTAAGATGAGACGGAGCGTTTGATGGTGACTGGAGTCTTGGAAGATGGACACCACACCAGTTCTGTGTCTTATTTGAATCCATTTTGAAGATCCCCCGCGTATTCCCCATGGATCAGCGTCACATCGACCTCAAACGACACCGTTTAAAAGACCAATACGGGCATTTTCGTCATATTGCAAATTATCTCTCCTTATGTGTCCCTTCACTAATGGTTTAGTCGATTGCCCTCAGTTAGAACTGAGTGCACCTAAATCATCACAGTTCACAGCACATCAAATACCCCCACGCGCCAGGTATCCATTCGCCGCCCTAATGTAACACAGAAAACACAAAAACTAAACAGTATTACGGATTTAAGGCTATATTCGGTAGAAAGAAAAGAAAATACGAGGGGAAAAAAATAGAATGGAAAAGGAATATGTAGGATGAAAAAAAAAAAAAAATTTATGGTTGTTTGGTACCTAGAGAGTTAGAAAAAATAATTTATTCTAAATGATTATTTTGTTTTTAATATAATAACTTTTAAAATTGACATATAAGATAATTTAATAATTTGAATTTATTTATTAACTAATTTCTCTTTTCTTCCTTTTCTTCTCCAATTTAGAGAGAAAAATTTTTGCGGGGCTCACTTACTAATTTTCCATCTCATTTTTTCCCCTTTTTTTTCACTCTTTTTTTCTTTCTATCAAACAACATATTTTTTTACTTTTTTTCTCCTCTCTTTTTTCCTCCCTACCAAACATAGCCTAAAAGTGGGAAAAAAAAAACCATATTTGAAGAGTGAAAGACCATTTTATTCTTCTTTAATTAATTTTAATTAATATTGAGAAAAGATGATGAAATGGCTTGCATTTCATTTTTTTTTAATGAACATTTCATATTTACTTTTACCGAATCAATGTGTATTCAAAAATATAAGAAACCCCTTTCAATTTGACTTTTAATTACAAAAATAAAACATGCAATTTGACAATTTTTGAAATTTAACCTCCTTATACCATCAAAATTAGGAATTAGTGACAAATGATAAAATTACCGTTAGTAAATTACATATTTAGATTTAAACTAAATTAAAAAAAGTCTATACTAATTTTTAAATACCATTTGATTTTTTAAATGACCTTAAAACTGGTAAAATAGTTTCCAAATAACTATCCTTGTAACCAACCACAAAGTACTATAAACATAATTCTATTATCCACTATTGGTAATTTTGTTATTTTTACTAATTTGCTAAATTTATTTTATATGAGAATGTCTGATTTTCAAAATTAATTAAATTACAAGGCTTTTTGATATTAAAAAAAAAAATCAAGTATAATGGACTTTTCCCATATTCCTTAAAACGTAGGGTTCATTTAAAAAAAAAAAAGTTTTAAAATACAAGTCATTTTCTGATATTTTGTCATTAATTTTTTAAAGTTATAATTTAAAATAGAAGAAAAGGCATGGATCTTATTAGAGATATATAGATTCAAATTAAAAACATTACGTCTAAACATCTTCTAATATTATAGGAATGATGTAAATGTAAATAAATAAACAAAACAAAAACAAAAACACTAGCAAGCTAAGAACATCCAAAAACGAGAACAAATTCTGGATATAACACCAAATCAGCGAATGAAGCAGATTGAGTTTTAGACTGGCAAGAAATGTAAAAGGAAGAGACTTTGGAACAATTACGAAATTGGAATCAAATACATAATAAAAAATCTCACATTCCAACATCTCTTACAACTCAAAATCTTAGAACGTTTCAAACCAATCAAAATAGAGAACAAGAGAGTAATTGATATACCGAAAAAAAGTTTAAAAAAGAAAAAAAAAAGCACAAACGAGAGAAAAGATGAAGAAGGCGGCCAAGGCCAAAGAAGTAGATGAAGAAAATAGACGGACAAGATGCGGTTTGGTTAATGTAAAAAAATAAAAATAAAAATCTATAATACACAAACGAAAGAAAAGATGAAGACGGCGGCCAAGCCAGAGAAGTAGATGAAGAAACTAGATGGAGAAGATAGGGTTTGGTTAATGTAAATGGGGAAACGGTTATATTACTTAGGATATTAGTCATAAGTTTGAGTTATATCAGGAATATGCATGAAAAACTATTATTTCTAATATAGTGGAGTGATGATTGGAAAGTAATAAGTATTTTCTTTTAATTTGTAATAAGTATAGATTATTAGTTAAACCTCATTTTAAAAAAATAAAAAGGGAAACCGTTAGAGATCCAAAAATTGGTCGTGTGGTCTTAACCAAGAGTGCCACTTGCCACATGAGCTCACCACCTCTATGTGACATGCCATAGAGCCATAGACGGTTAACCTTCACCAACTTCTTCATCGAATTTAAGGCTATATTTGATAGGGAGGAAACAAAAAATAGGAGGCTATGTTTGGTAGGGAGGAAACAAAAAATAGGAGGGAAAGAAAATGTATAAGATAGAAATGAAAATATTTTTTCCTCATAATTATTTAGTATATAAAGAGAAAAGAAAATTAAATTAATTTAAAATGACAATTTTACCTCTAATATTACTATTATTTAAGGTTAAGTACAAGGAAGTTTTGTAAATTAATTTACCAATACACTAACAAAATATTTTCCTTTCTATTTTCTCTCCACTTTTGAGTATAAAAATTTTTTTGTGGGCTCCACTAATTTTTTCTTTTCCCTTTTTCCTCTTATCAAACAACCCAATTTTTCAATTTATCTCCACTTTTCTATCAAATTTTTCCTTCCCTCTCTTTTCCTTCCTAACAAACATAGCTAGGGAGAGTTGAGTGGACTTTCCTTCTTTATTTATTTTCTAGTTTTTATTTTTGGGGTTTTTATCAATTTTAGATGAAAAATAAAAAAAAAATTGAATTATAGATGGATAAAACGATCATTCTTACTATCAAAATCACTTAATTTGTAATGGTAAAATTGACATTTTCAGAAATTTAAAATCTGGAAGTTTTAATTTTGTAAAAGTCAAATATAGAGTTAAATTTTTATAAATATCCAAAGGTTTTTTTTTTCTTTGATTAACAAAAGAAAATTGGTTAATCATATTTTTATATCTTGCATTTTATTATTTATTCAATTTATACTTTGTGCTTTTGTTATTATTAATATTAACTGTTAAATTTGAAAATTGTAACAAATTTATATGTTCTTTGGTCAAATATCAATTTTGATCATTAAGTTTCCCTAAACACCATTTTAAACTTTAAGAATATATTTTTTAATACTTAACTTAAATTTAAAACTAATTAGAATTAATTGTTAAAAGAACAAATATTAAAAAAATAATTTAAAAAGAGAAAAACCCTATAAATATTAAATGTCGCTTATAAATATATATAAATTGATCGTCACATTTGTTCCTCGATTGCCCTTTTGTTGTACAACTTTGGTCGGTCCTGTTCTCATTATTTTGCACTTCAGTCTTTCTGGAGGGCTTTGTGAGATAACTTTGCGATATAGCTCAGCTTTACTTGTTTAGCCCATAACTTCGAGCTTTTTGGAAAGTTGTTTTAGTGTCTATTTTTGGGATTATATGGCATCTTCGGAATTTGGTAATTTTTGAAAATAAAAAGTAGCCTATATCTTCAATATTTGTTGTCTTATGGCGTTTTATTAGAGGGGTTGAGTCTTTGGTTTCTGACTTTATGTTTAATTTTATGACTGATCTCTTAATTTTACGAGAGCTTTAGGTCAAAAGTAGGTCTTGAAAGGCACCGATTATTGTTGAAGTTATACGGAGACCTCCTCCTTTGTTCTGGATCAAGGTCAATACTAATGGTTCTGCTTATAGCTCATCAGGTCTTTCTGAATGTTCAGGGGTGTTTCAGATTCATAGAGGGTTTATTTACGGATGTTTCTTTATTTCTTTGGGAATTGATTACGCTTTTGAAGCAAAATTGGCAGCGATGGCTTTTGAAGCAGAATTGGCAGCGATGGTTCATGCGATTAATTTTGCTTGGAAATATAGATAGAAGTGTTTCTAGTTGGAGAGTGATTCAGTCTATGTGATTTTTTTTTTCTATTAGCCCGTTCTCTTAAAGCTCATTTCCATTAGAGATCGACTTGGTATATGATATTGAGGTATATTGCTAATATGGACTTTGTGGTTACTCATATCTATTGCGAAAGTAATTGTATGACAAATTTTTTAACTTCTTGTGTTCTTTCCTTTATTTGTCTTACTTAGTCGTAATCTGCTTCATTTTTTATTTCATATTTTATTTTATTTACGAGGATTATATTATGAAACTTAATTATCATTAATTTTATTTTATTTTTATTTTTTTGTCCAAAGAAGTCATATTTATGTCCTATCTCACTTGTTATCCCTTCTTTCTTTTTTATTTTTTTCTCTTTTAATATAGATTCCTAGTTTTGTGAAGATTCGCTAACAATCAACCAATATAAAACGTCGATTTTGGAAGTCTTCTATTCGGTATGGTTTGAGATCTGATATCCAGTCTGTTATCGATGAGTCGATTTGGGCTCCTGGTAGAAACTCTAAAGTATGCTTCTAGAGTGATAATTAGCTTGGTTCTCCTTTAATTGGGATAATAGATTGCAATGATACTTTGGAATCTGCCATTGATACTACCATTAGTGAACTTATTTCGGATTATGAATGGTCTCTTCCTTTATATCCGATTTTCCAATGATTACTGAAAAGATCTGAAAGACGGGTTATCTGTGATTCTCTAGATACACTTATTTGACGATATTCTACTTCTGGTAATGTTACTCATGCAGATGCCTACGATTCTTTGGTTGGTCTTTCTGTAAAGGAAAGATGGGGTAATAAGTTTTGGGCTAGCTATATTCCTCCATCATGTTCTATGGTTTTTTAGAGATCTCTTCAAGATAAACTTCCAACGGAATATAATCTCATGCGGAGAGGCTTTATCATAACTTTGTGTTGTTATTTTTTGCTTTAGAAATGAGGAAACTACTGCTCATTTTTTCATCTCATGTGACCTTGCCCGTAATCTTTGGAGAGCTATCTCTTCGGCTTTTAGGCGGCGTATTCGATTGGATGGCTCTATTATTAATCTTTGGCTTGACGCTCTTGAGGCTAATTTTAGTAGCCAAGTTTCTCAACTTTAGAGATTGGCTATTGTGACTATCGTTTAGGTTATTTGGACTTTACCTAACAAGTTATTGTTTGACAATGAACTCACTTCTTCCATATGGCCATAACTCTGGTATGGCGTACAGTTGGTGAATCTAACAATGTTGGATCAGGTACTATGAGAAATTCTTTAGAGGAGTTAGGAATTCTGAAATGTCTTAACGTCAAGCTAAATCCATCAAAAGCTCCAAAAATAATTGAAGTATTTTGACGAGTCCCACCGGTAGGATGGTTAAAGATTAATACAGATGGTACTGTTTATTGCTGTCCTGGGTTAGCAGGTTGTGGTGGTATTTTTAGGACGTCCAGGGGTTTCTTTAAAAGGGATTTTACCATTTCTATTGGTAAGGCCTATACTTTTGAGGAGGAATTGGCTGCTGTGATTCATGCAATGTTCTATGCACGAGACTTAAGGTGGAAAAACCTATGGTTGGAAAGTAATTTGGCTTATTTGGTTTCGATTCTGAAGTCCTGTTCTTTGTCTGTTTCTTGGCATTGGAGACCATCGTGAATGCGTTGTCTTAGGTTGATTTCAAAGATGCATTTTTATATTTCCCATATCTTTCATGAAGAGAATGTTGTTGCTGATATTTTACTTCAGAGCGATAAATATTCAAGCTCCGACTTAGTAGCATACTGCTCCTCCATTTATTTATGACGCAATTAAGAAAGATTATTCAGGGTTTTGTGGTTTTTGCTTTTCCTAGTTGCCCATTTATATTACAATGTGCTCTTTTTTCCATTTTGTGGTTTTTCCTATTGAGTTTTACGCAAAAAAAATTTTAATGAGGCATTGTTGGGAAGTTAAGATAATAATTTTATTTCGACATAATTATCTAATTCCTCCTCAGACTGTTTATTTTTGTTTTCAATTATTATTATTTTCTATTTTAAAGATTGTATTTTTCAAATATTTTGTACTTTTTTTATTTTTATTTTCTTTTATTTAATAAATTATTGGAAGGTTTCTTAATTTTCTTCCTAGGAACTTAAATTTTGTAGTAACTTAAGTTATTTCTTTTTTTTAGTAGGAACTTTAGTTATTTCATCTGGATTCCATTTAGTTAAAAAAAAAAAAAAAAATTCTATCTTGTTTGGACGCGATGCTACAAACCAGTTATACGAACAAAATCCACGCGCCACAAGGTCCAACTGGGGCCTTGTACGCCAAACACGCTTGCCGTGATTGGTGGAGAAAATAATAGCACTTCCACACTCTCTCTCTCTCTGTAAAACCCTCTCCATCTACCAGACCCACGTCTCTCTCTCTCTCTCTCTCTCTCTCTCTCTTCTTCGAGCTAAATAGATCACCCCCTTCTCTCTCTGAAACGCTCCGTGCTTTCTTCAGAGCTCAACAATGGTGGCACCAACAATGCGCCTCCACCTTATCGTCTTCCTAACTTTTTCTCTAGCTGTACTCATGAGCTCACTCGCCAAGTCCAGTTCCACCAGGCCCAGGTCCACTTCCCCGAGGCTATACCCGAGCTACTACCGAAAATCGTGCCCCAGATTCGACGAGATCATGGCGCAGACCGTCACCAACAAGCAGATCGCCAGCCCGACCACCGCCGCCGGGACCCTCCGCCTCTTCTTCCACGACTGCTTCCTCGGCGGCTGCGATGCCTCCGTCCTCGTCTCCTCCACCCCCTTCAACTCCGCCGAGCGCGACGCCGACATCAACCTCTCCCTCCCCGGGGACGCCTTCGACGTCGTCGTCCGCGCCAAGACCGCCCTCGAGCTCGCCTGCCCCAACACCGTCTCCTGCGCCGACATCCTCGCCGTCGCCGCCCGCGACCTAGTCACCATGGTCGGCGGGCCCCACTACGACGTCCTCCTCGGCCGTCGGGACGGCCTCGTCTCTCGGGCCTCCGACGTCGACGGCCGCCTCCCCCGCCCCGCCGACTCGATCTCGTCGCTCATCGGGCTCTTCGCCCAGAGGGGCTTGTCCGTACAGGAGATGGTGGCGCTGAGCGGCGCCCACACCATCGGGTTCTCGCACTGCAAGGAGTTCAGCTCCGGGATCTACAACTACAGCAAGACGGCGTCGTTCGACCCCCAGTACGAGCCGCGATTCGCTTATGGTTTGCAGAGGGCTTGCGCCGATTACCAGAAGAACCCTGCCCTGTCCGTCTTCAACGACGTCGTCACTCCCAACAAGTTCGATAACATGTACTTCAAGAATTTGAGAGGTGGGATTGGGCTTCTGAAGTCGGATCATGGACTCTATAGCGACCCGAGGACGAAGGTGTTTGTTGATTTGTATGCCAATGACGAGAATAGGTTCTTTCAGGACTTTGTTCGAGCAATGGAGAAGCTCAGCAACTATGGGGTCAAGACTGGAAGAGGAGGAGAGATTAGGCGCAGGTGTGATCAGTTCAATTGACTTTTTTGAGTTGAATTTGAAGATTAGTATTTGAGAAAGTTGATAATTAATTTAATTCGGTGGTATTGTATGTTCATGGCATAATCCAGTATTCAGGGAAATTTTCTCTGTTTTAAGTCCTCTGGGTTCTGTGAGAGAGGGATCATATTTCAACTGTATACACATGTTTTGTATCAACAAGATATATATACATATATATTCACTTATTATAAGCTTAAATTATACATATTTATCTGTGAAGAAGATGAACAAAACTATGTTACTTTTACCACCTCTGGTTTTCTTGTCTGATTTAGTTATTTATTTATTGTACTTTTTTGTTTTTTTTTTTTTTCATTTAAGTTGAGCAAAAAGTGGTGACCTTTGTCTCTTGCTTGTGACAATATTAATTACAGATTTGGTTTAGGGGCAGAGTGTTTCTTGTGTTTGTGGAAACCCGAGAGATGAAACTAAATATTCACCAAGAACTAGTTTTGCGTTGCAAATTAAGTAGTTATAAATGAACTGAAAAATAAAGCTTTTTGTTTAAGTTTCGGAGTTGAATTTTGTCTCTTCTTTTTGTTGTGATCGAGAACTTGTTTAGAGCTGTGATAACCAATCGACCATTTTGTAATACGTATGAGTAATTATTAGACTTTCGTTTGAGGATTTTAAGCTCGCTTTGCTTTGCGAGTTTGCATCATTGCACGTGCCTGGCCGTGGCATACGTTATCTGTGATTAAAAAAGTCCTTTGATTGACTACATTTTGCCAAAACGACACCGGGGGAGGCCGCAGTTAAAAAAAAAAAAAATCAAAACAAAGAAAAAAAGAAAAAAAAAACCTAACACCTGAAGAAAACAACGCACCTGACAATCAAGTGAATTGAGTAGTAGTTGAGGCTAGTCTAAGGAAACCCACCATCACAAATCTTTATGTGGGCGAAGTTTGGCACGAGTCCCCTATATTGCACTGAAGTTAGACTGACTGATTGTACAAATATGATGTTTGGTTCCAGAACTACTCCATGTGAAATACGGAAAGAAACTTCTGATATAATGAATGGTTGATTGGTCTCATTGGATTAAGGAGAGGACTGAATTAGTTTTCTAAATGGGTATGGGGCAGGGTGTCCTCGTCAAGAAGTTTGGTTTTGGATGATTTGTGGGCCTATTTCCTCTCAGGTCTCAACCTTATTGTTGGGCTTTTATTGTGTGACAAAGCTGGAAATCACATGTGTGGGCCACAAGATTGAAATAACGGAGCCCTGATTGTACTCCTTCATGAATGGAGTTGGAGATTCAAAGGTCAAAATTATTAAACGAGGAAAGTTTGGTGTTCTGCTTAAAGATTTTGTGAACATGGCATAGCGCACCGCGAAAGACGATAACATGACGATGTTTAGTAAAACATTCACTGTTCTTTCCCTGTATAAATTTGCATGTCTATTTTAGGCTGCATCTGTATTCCAGATAGTGGCTTTTTGTACACTCGGAGCTTTCAACTTTTACTTCTTTGGGTTTTTGATAGTGGCATAAAGACGCGAAAATGACTATATATGTACTTTGTACTCGTAAGATTTATGTCTAGAAATACATTGTATTGTAGTTGTACTATTGACAAGTCTAGCTAACTGTTCAGATAAACACGACTTTCCAACGAAAGTGGAACAAAAATCCCAGCAATCATTTCTTCTGGTCGGTCAAATACTAGATTCTAGAGACCAAAGACCACGTAAATATAAGATCCTAATTAACCAACTACTAATGCATTGAGAAACATGAGAAAATTCATTAAACTCCGTGATCACGACAAAAAATCCGACCCCAGATTTCGGGTTCAAATTTATTACACTTTCCTTATCTCATATTTCCAGACACATATTTCAATAAGGTTGCACAAAAATGCAAAAATCCAACCTAAAATTTAAGATTCAAATAAGTATACTCCAATTTTCGGGTAAAATCTGATCAAACCAAAAAAATTTTAGTTTGAGTATGAGTATACATTTGGAAACTTTAATCCAAATCCCAACCCACTATTATTATTTAAAAATCTTAAAATTAATTACTTAATAATTTATTTCTTTTTATTTTTTTATATTTCAATGTTTACGACGTATTGTGCAAATAACTAATTATAAATAAAATTAAAAAAATAAAAAATATTCATTATGTGATAAAAAGAAAAAGGAAAAAAAACTTTTATGTCAACCGATTGAGTGCTTACCCGACCTAGCTGAGACACAGAAATCGTTAGTTCGATTTCAATTGCTTATTTTTTATATACCCGAATCTGATATATTTTATTTTTGAGAGACACCCTTAGTATACTTTGTTAAACCTAAAAAGTGTAAAAAAGAGAAAAGAAAGGGAAAAAAATGTATTTAGTACTCTTCGTGAAAACAAACATATCAACCAAATTAAATAGCGTGTTTAATAAAGAAATTGTAGCAGAGAATTGAGATTAACCTCGGTGAAAGCCTCCATTATTTACACTTCCAAGATCCCTAATTTAAGTAAAAATAAAATAAAACTCAAACCCCAAAACCAGAGCTTCTCAATTGGGGGGAAAAAAAAAAAAATCTGTAAACTGCTCATGATAATTTAATTACAATGCGAACCCCATAGAGGTGGAAATTACTTTTTTTTTTTTTTTTTTTTTTTTTTTTCATTAAAAACCCCACAAATCAAGGAAGAAAAAGAAAAAGAAAAAGAAAAAGGAAAAATTCAGTTACTGTACTCAAAACTCGGACGAGTTAGGCCTAGAACCGCTGATTCCACCACTACCACCGAATCGAGGCCTCGAGTGAGACTGAGTCGACTCAAACCCTGACTCAAGCAACTCCTCCCAATTCACATCTTCTTCTTCCTCCCTCCCTTTCATCATCTCCATTATCATCCTCGCCTTCTGCTTCGCCCTCTCACTCCCCACCGCCTCCACATTCCTCAACACCTCCACCGCCCCGGACGCCGTGGCCAACGCCTTGAACCTCAACCCGCCATAACTCAGCGCGTACAGCATCGCCACGCAACTCTCCCGGGTCGACTCAGAATCCGACTCGCCCCGCCTCAGCATCTCCACCACGCACCCCACCGCGCCCGCGTCCAGCATCGCCACACGCCCGTCCGCACAGGTGCCCAGATTGCACAGCACGAGCAGAACTCGACCAGTCATGTGACCCGATTTCGCCATGTTGAGGAGGACCGGGACCGCGCCGAGCTTCACCAGCTTGGATCGGTTCGTCTGGACCAGCGAGAGGTGGTAGAGAGCGAGCGCCGAGTCGTGCCGAGTCCGGTCACTCTCGGATCGGAGCAGGTGGAGCAAGGGGGGCAAAGCTCCCAACACGCCAATGGCGGTCTTGTTGTCGTCGTTTAGGGCTAAGCTGAAGATCGCTCCCGAAGCGTGCTCCTGCGCTTCCATGGAACCCCCCTTCAGGACATCGATCAATGGGGGAACGATTCCTGACCGTAGGATCTTGATCTTGTTGGTCTTCTCCAGAGAGAGATTCACCAAAGCTGCGACCGAGTTCACCTGAATACCAGTGAATTTGGAGTTGATCAGAGATCGTAGGGCTGAAAGCAATTGATAGGTACAGAGGTGGGCCCGGGTCTCCTCTCTAGTCCGTGTGATCTTTCTCAGTGTGATTAGAGCTTCCTCCACTTCGAACACAACATGGCTTCTGAGCTTTGTGACGATTTCCTTTTCTTCAGGGGAAATTGGGTTTAGGCTTAGGGTTTCGGTTTCTGACGAAGAAGACGATGACGAGTAGCAACTCGGACGAGTCGCGAGTTGGAGTGGCGGAGTAATCGCCGTCGTTAGGATCGATTCCTCCGATCTCGAGTAGAAGTGAGTCGGTCGTCGAGTGACCTCCGTGGCCGCGTGGTTGAAATTCACTGGTGGGTTTTCTTTGACCCTTTGAATCAGTTCCTTCTCCGATATTACGACCTTATCGTCTTCTTGTTTGATCTGGGTATTCGGTTTTTGGCCCCGGGATGCCATGAACGTACGGACAAGCTTTTCGGCGGAGCTGTAATCGAGGGGTTTCGGAGGGTCTACAGACGACTTCTGGCACCAGCTAGTGATGGTGGATTTCAGGGCGAGATTGGGGATTACGAATGAGAAATCGGCTGTGGAGGCGTCTGGTAGAGTGGGATTGAAGTTCAAAGCTTTACAGACTTCAACGCAGGTACGTTCGAAACTGTGGCCTGAAGACACTATGACTGGGTCCGCCATTAAAGAACCAGAAATGGGACAGAGAAACTCCTCCGGAGGGGGTTGCTTTTTCTGGGCCTCTGAGGGAATTGCAGTCGATGACCTGTGAAAAAGCTTCCATTTACGTCTTGGAGTTCCTGTCTCTGTACCCTTCTCTGTTTCTTTTTTTCTCTGGAAGTTCCATTGTTTTTCTTCTGGTCTATGTATCATCAACCTTACCATACCCTCTTGGAACTCCATGTTTATCCCTCTGTCTTTGGTTCAGAAAAGCTCAAGAGCCCTTCAGTACTGAACCTGTATTCCAGTTGAAACCGATAGTCGGAGCTCAAAGACCATGACTTTGAGGGGGAAAAAAAAATCCAGAGTTTGGGTGTTCTTGAGAAGCCAAACACACAAAATTATTTGATCAGATGAACACAGAACAGAGAATAAGAAAGAAGTAGAAGGACTGGGTCTATGGTGGTGGGTTGAATGTGAGAGAATCTGGGGTTGGGTTTTGGGTTTGGGGTTTTGGTGGTGCGATTCGATTCTTTGCTTTCGGGAATTTAGGAAAAGTGTAGGTGGTGCAAATACGGAACTGCATGGGTTTCTTAACTGATTACCACTCTGGCTTCACTGTTTGAGATGTGTTTATCCTTTTGAGTATTAATTTTTCAAAAAAATTAAAGGGATAAACAGATCTTTTTGAATATATCTCAGGTATTTACGCAACTAATTACCCTCTTTTCGTTTTTTTTTTTACGGAACTTTTTTGTTGGTCGTATAACTTAATTTAGACCGTGTTATATTACTCCTTCCTTGCTAAAATTTGCTGTACCAGCTAAAAAGAATGAAACTACAGGCGGTCCTTTACAAAAGGTCATTTTTATTTTGTTTAATCTGCTGGTTAAAAAAAAAAAATTAAGGAAGTACTTTACTTTTCCAACTTAAACATATTTTCAGTCCGTGACTCATAGAAACTCTAATTATAATTGCTTATGGGGCGTCTCTTGGACCATCACAAACCTTTTTGATTGGTCACTTTATAGACACTACAAGCTGCTTTATCCCACCATACCTGTCTAATGTCTTGATAATCAAAAGGAGAGGGCCCTTGGCCCCTTACTTCCCCTTTTCCTTAAAATATTTTATTTCTTTTGCGGGAAAAATGGCTCTCGTCACTTTGCATGAAGATGTTCCAACTAAATCACCAATAACAGCACTCTACTACCTTCATTCATTATTGCATACTTAATAGCTAAGTTTCTATGGCATGGTATTGACTTTACGAGTGTATTAGGCTGGAAAAATCTCCTTTTCTTTACCAAAGTGATTTGATTCTGTGCAAATTTTTTTTTTTCTATCTCCTGCTCATAACGTACCCCATTCCGGATCTAACTAGGTTTCAGTTTGGCCAGATCTAAACAAAGTTCAATAATTGATAACAATTAATCTTTCAAATCAAATATTACCGTTGTTACTCCTGGTTTTCTTTCAAACAAGTAAGACTTACTTGTTTCCTTTTGTTTTTCTTTTAACAGTGATGATAATGACTAATGAGTGGGAACTGGAGAGCAGTCCCATACTTTCTATTCATCTGAAACCCCTGGTACAGTGGTACTTACCCTCTCTAACAGGTACTAAAGACCAAACTTTATTCTTCCGAAAGGAGCTTTTCGTATATGTTTCATTCATTTCATTCATTGAGGTAATATTATTAGAGCTCAATTATTTGTGCTTTTAACACAAATTAAGTTATCTATCTTTTCACGTGAGGTATATGGCCTTATTATTAAACCAAAAACAGGTCCTACATCCATGAGCATTATTTATTAGAAAGACTGAATGGTTTGAGCAATTGTTTTGTGGTTGTATTCTGAATTCTGTCACCGCCAACCATTAAACTGTCTATCTTTTAAAGTAGGGCCCATTAACACTACTCATTAACAGAGTTTTATTCTTTGGACGTCTATTAGCATACAAATATAGCATCTAGAAAGATCTTGATGCTATGTCCCCATCTTATGTAATGTTTTGAAAGCAATCATGTCTTAAGGTTTTGCTTGGTTAACTAGACTAGGATTTGATTATAGAATTAGATTAGATCGTGATGAATTGAAATAGATAAACTTAATATTATTTTATATTTGGTGTAGTATTGGATTAGATTAAGATTATTATTATAATATAGAATCCACTTTTTATTTTTATTAGAATGTATAATAAATTTATTTTATATTAGTTTAAATATTAAAAAATAATTATAATGTAGGATTCATTAGTTCAAAAAAATTAAAATAAATGTAATTCTTATCACTTTTGAGTGTGAGATTAATACTCACATTTTTTTGAAAGAGATAAATTATCTAATAAGATTATTTAAGAATTGTGGATAAATAATTATGATCCCAGTCCTAGTCACACATCTGAAACTTTTACAAAAAGAGTGTTCTACCTTTACAATTGGCATGCACCTTTTTGTTTGCTTAGAATGGCCAAAGACAGTAATTTATACAACCGTGTATGGTCATTTTCATCCTTTGAGTTGGTATCTGGTAAAATTCACTACGTTCAGTTTCATTCATTTCTTTTATACTCGCCCTGTTTTGACTAATATAAGTTTTATAGCTAGGCTCTGATAATAGACCCTTCTTATTAACTTTGCCTGAATTCTATGCCTTGCAAATTAGTGTTATTTGTCTATTTTTCCCTTTTTTCTGGACTCTGTTTCTAAGATTCTTTTTTTTTTCCCCCCAAGGTTTGGATTCTGACTGCTTGATTGCTTTTAATTTATAAGACATGCTAAATCCACGATATTAGCCCATATTTTAATAATATAATAAATTATAATAGATATGCAGTGAGACTGAAGAGTATAAAAAATAGTATATTTAGTATTTTTCCTTGAAAAGAAATGTATTGTTGATGAGGTTAACATGGACAACATATTGAGAATAGATAAACAAATTTTCTACCTTAGACATTGATATGGAGTAACCCTTGGTGAAAAGATATTATAGGATCTGTTCAAATTTTGTTAAGAGTCATTGCAGTTTCTGATTACAATATTGCTAAAGGTCACTTTTGGATGGTAATTGTATCACCTAAATTAACTTCTTTCAGGGCGAAAGTAAGCTTTTAAGCTTTCCAACTGTGACAAAGTATAATGTCATACTCACAGTTTGATAGAGTCATCCTTCTTAGTTATTGTGAGCATTTAGCCTCGTTTGCAAAATAATATATATTTTTGCTCTTTTATGGGTTAGGCTGAAAAGTATGAATATTTTATTTTTAAAAAAGGTATCGTTGGGGGTTTTGGCATGTATGTGGGGAAGGAATTGGATTCTCTTATGCAATTATTGGAAAGGAAACGATTGTTTAGGAAAGAAGGAAATGCCTTATTTATGATGGATGTGAAATCGAGAAATGCCTAAAGAGGGGTTAAAGGGTATGACGTGAAGATTTTCCTCTTGGCTGTGCAAGTTCTTTTATATATAATTAAAGCAATGCTTAGAACATCACTTGTGTTTAGCACTACACGTTAATAGAGATGGGACTTTATTTATACCTTATAAGTTCGGATTGCACTTCTATTTATTAGTATGTGATACTAAACACTATTGATGTTTTTATTAATTTTGGGGAATTATCGAACTTATAAACTATTTACAAAAGTAGGATATTTCATGTCATTTAATGAAAATTATCTATGATTCGACGCTAGTTGAAAATTTTTGACCAAGTTGAAAAAATCGAAAGTGACGGAGGCAACAACGGAAAGATGACCGACTATGTTCGACTAGGGTCGAAGCAACAATGGGAAGATGGCCGACTATGTTTGACTAGGGTCGAAATTTTTCGACTACGGTCAAACACCAATCATACGCCGGTCGAAAATTTTGACTGGTGGCTTCGACCCTAGTCGAAAATGTTCGACCGGGGTCGAAATTTTCAGGCGACTGGTTGAAAAATGACCAAAATAATTGGGAGAGATGGCCGAACAAGTTCGACCACAGTCGAAATTTTCGACCCAAGTCGAGCGGAGGCACTGCCGCCGAGGTTGAGATTTGGGATCGGTGGCGGCGGCTAAAGTAGTTTGAAGTTTATTGAAGAAATATGATATCCAAGTAATTTTGCATGTGTGACATGACAATTGAGGTTAGTTTTGAAAATATTAACAAGTGAGTCTTATTTTTTATCACAAAGATTTAGTAGATGTTGGATTGGTTTCCACCAGCTATTCACGTGTCGTTGAACTGTTGATATTGTACCTTCCAACTGTCTTCGTATCATTGTTATCTCAAAATGCTCCTGCCTTCAGGTAGGGTCGGAGAGGCGGGGGTGGCCACCTGCAAAGACTCTGCTTAAGTTTGTGGTTTTTCTTGGTAGACAGGATTTAGTTTTTTTCTGTATGAGTATATATTTTTCTTCTCATAAAAATTTTTTAGATATCTTTTTTTTTATGCATACATGCCCCCTTGTTTTCGGGGGCTCATATATGTAGTCATGGGACTATGAACCTTATGATTCTCAATCTTAGGACAGAGTACCTTCTCTCATCTGGACTTACTTCAGAGATCACGGGCCGTGATTACCGTGATTCTCCTTGTATCGTTGAGGCCTGATTTCCGTCGTCCCCTATGGCCTGAGCCTATCAGGAGTGAGACTTTGACAAGCCGCCGTTCTGTCAGGACGGTTTACCCAATACGTGCACCTAACTCAGGATCGCATTAAATGTCCTATCTGGGTCTGGAAAAGCGCATTACCATTCGGGGGTCTTCTGGAGGAAGACCCCTGAGCCTCCCGACCCTCAGCTGTGGAAGTAGGGAATGAGTTGGGCCGGACCGGTCCAGAGTCTGGAATGGAGCGGTTTGGCCCCTGACAGTTCACGGGCCCATAAAGTATCAAGTGCAACTCGCGTGGCTTTAAACTGGTCGCTCTGGACATGTAACGGATAACGCACACCCTTCGTAGCCTGTTTTGCCACGTAATCGTCCACGTGGCACGTGGTTTAGGTACGGGCCCCACAACTGCCCCCATTTCCCTAGTTCATAGATTCGCATCGATCAAGTGGGGAAATCACGTTTCCAGTCCTCCAATCTGAGGGATGCATTTGGCCCCTTACCATCATTTCTCCCCAGTTTTCGAAGCTGACGACGCTATCTAGAGTTGTGACTTTCCAAATTTTTGAAAATTCCTGTGCTTCGGCCTTCGTCACAACGCCCCTCTTAAAGGGGGGGACTCTTCGGCTCCCTTCCTATAAAGACCACATTTACACTCGTTTGTTACTTTACCAAAATCTCCAATTATTCTAGTCTTGTAAAATCTTAGGGTTTCCGACTTCTCCTATTTCTAGAGACTTTTGCTCTTTTGATCGTATCTAGAACGATGGCCTCGAATCAAAAACAGGAACTTCGCCCCGTTGTGGACTCGGAGTTGGATTCGCTGAGGAGACAGCTCTGCCTCCCTGGCAGAGTCACATTGCAAAGGGTCGAGGGCCCCGCGGAGTGGTTCTTCGTCCCTCTGCCCCCGAAGGCTCTATCATTCTGGGAAGAAGGCATCTGGAATGGCTGTAGTTCCCTCTTCCTCCCCTGATCCACCAGTTCTTCGCTCTGACGGGGATCCACCCGATGCAGCTGAATGCTAATGGGGTCATGATATTTTATGCTTACAAGCTCACCCTCATCCCCAAAAGGAGCTCCTACCCCACTTTTTACCTCCAACCGCTCCCGAGACGCCATATTTTCTGGGGCTTGCCGAGGTCGGACAAGCAATGGGACTCCCACTCTAGGCTATATGCCGTTGGAGGGGCGTGGTGTTCTCCTTGGGTGAATGGAGAGCACTTCCAAATTCCTTCGTTTTTTCTGTAGAGTAAGTACTAGGTCGTGATTTTCGGATCTGCGTTCACCTTGTCCGTTATTGCTCACGTTATTTTGTCTTGTGTAGCATCTGCGGAAGGAAACAGGTTTGAGCTGCATTCGTCGGTGGGGCGGCTCAAAGGGCTGGAAGGAATCGTCATCTTCGGGTCTCCTGGGGACTGCCGACACATCCAGGCCATCCTGAATCCCCAGGTGATGAATATGATGCCTAGGATGGTCTCATACCTTCCCTTCTCGCTGGACACCTGGCTTATCACAAAGCACCTGCGGAGCCGGCTTGGCACCTCGGCCGTGAACCGATTCCGCCGGAATGAGCACAATCGCATCGCCATAGTGGGCCGTCAGGTTACGGCTTCAAGCCAGTTGGCAGGTCCCAATGACCTGGTGGCGCCGACTAGCCACGAGCTCGAAGAGGCCGTGAGGCTCATGGCCGAAGAGTGCGTCAGGCTCCGTAGGCAGGAAGCCGCCGCCCCCAAGAGGGCTAGAGGTGAGTTCATTTTCGCATCCTAGAGTTTCGTTGATCGGGTTATGGCTGTGATCTAACTACGTTGCTTGCTCTTTATAGGTTCCGAAGCAGGCCCCTCGGCAGACCCTTCCCCAGTCAAAGGGAGTACCGCTGGACATAAGGCTCGCCCCAAGGTATCCGCTGGTCGGCATCTCGTGGTGTCCTCAAAGGATGAAGCGCATGCGGTCCCCCGTTCCGGTGCAAGCGGACCTCCAACCGGGGAGACGACGGCCATAAAGGTCGTATATGGCAAAGGGGCGCCTTTGAGCCTGTCCGGGGAATCTGCTGCTCTGATCTCTTCTGCTCCCGACTTTGGTTCGAAGACGAGCGCAGGGTCTGGTGCTGCTTGCCCCTGTGGGGAGATTGCTGAGCTCAGCGGGGGGGCTCCGAGGTTGAAATCTCGGCTGTCTTCCCCTCCCCTAGTCCCAATAAAGCGGCGCCATGAGGCCAGCCCATCTAATAAAAAAAAAGGTCCGGCGGAGAAGAGGGGCAGGGTTGCCCCTTATGGGGCCACGCTGACCCTTTTGAGGAGGAGAAGGATCCGCTCGCGTTGGCCCGTCTGGAGGGGTTGGTCAAGACAAGACCGAAAAATCACATTCGGGCGGGGATCCAAGAGGGGTGGCAACCGAAATTGCCGATATAGCAGTAGTCGTTGTGGCGTCTTCTACTGAGGATGCACCGCCCCCTGCTGTCGCCGAAGGTGCGCTCGGTG
This sequence comes from Parasponia andersonii, assembly GCA_002914805.1. Taxonomy (NCBI): domain Eukaryota; kingdom Viridiplantae; phylum Streptophyta; class Magnoliopsida; order Rosales; family Cannabaceae; genus Trema; species Trema andersonii. The sequence continues at coordinate 410,029 of JXTB01000294.1, forward strand.
ACCCCCAGCTTTCCTCTGTCCCCAGCACCGCTGCATCGGGAGCGTGTCCAGTTGGGCGAGAGGCTGCCCTCGCGATCGGCAGGGTGGAGTCGCGTTCCTCAAATGCAGACGACGCCCAAGGAGAGGGTCCAGCTGCGGAACCCGAACTGAAGGCGCTCTCCTTGGAGAATGTCGAGCTCGTCGCTAGCCGTACCATTGCGCAGGTTTGGCTCATTTGGTTGCCTCCTCCATGTTTTTCAGCGTCCTTGCTAAATGCTGACCTCATTTTCATGTATCTTGCAGCTAGCCGCCATTCGGTCCTTCTATTCCTCTCGCGTCAAGGATCTGACCGGGGAGTTGAACTCCCGTTCTGCACTGGCCGACCAGAGCGAGGCCGCCCTTTCCGAGTTGAGGGTTGACTTCGACTTGTATCGGAGCCTAGATCAGGCTAGGGTCAGCAGCGCGGTGGCTCATGCTCTGAGTGTCGAGAGGGTCAAGCGCGAGGAGCTGGCTGCGAAATTGGCCGAGGCGGAGGCCGACAGGCTTGCTCAATCCGAGGCCACCAGATTGACCCAAAATGAGCTCAGGGTCAAGGAGCAAGAGCTGCAGAGCGCTGGGGCAGAGATGGGGCTGACTTTCATTGCTCGCGACAGGGCCGTCGATGATGCTGAAGAGGCGAGGAAAGCCGAGGCGAAAGCCAAACTATAGGCCCATTCTCTGCAACGCAGACTCGACCGGTCAAATGAGGTAAATCGACATCTTTACTTGGATCATGTAAAATTGATGGGGGCTCAAGTAGAGTTGTCTCGCAAGCACGGCGAAGACCTTGCTGACATTAACACCCTTTTGGTCGAATTGTCGCAGCGGCATGCGGAGCTGAGGCTAGCGACGCTGAGGGATAGACTACCAGACGCGGAGAAACTAAAGACGAGGTACCAGAGGCAGGTGGATGTCCTTTCTGCGGAAAGTTACAGGTCTGGCTGGGAGAACAGGGAGTTCGAAGGCCACGCGGAGGTGGTAACGCCAGACCAGTTTGATGAGCAGAAAGGCGTCGAGAGGGACCACTATTCCGTCAAGTACTACATGCAGCAGCTATGGGATGAGATCAACATCATGTACCCTGCTGATGTGCTGAAAATGCTCGCCGCGGAAAAAGACGGGCCCTCTACATCCGCCTCTGTTGCCAAGGAGCTTATCCCCGCTTCAGGTCCGCTAGAGCAAGCCTCGGAGGTTCCTGGCGGTCAGCCTGATCTTGGGGTCTTAACTGGCGAGGGGTCCGGTGCGGTCATTTTATCCAGCGATGATTCTGACCCGAGTACGCCACCCTCTATCGGAGCTAGTCCAAGCGCCGAAACTGGCTGCGCTCCCCTATCTGGAGGTAATTAGGGCCCCTTGTTTTGTGTATTTGTAAAGTTGACCCTTGCTGTAACCGTCAGTTTAAATAATAGAAACAATGCAGTTTTCTCTAGTCTATTCTCTTCTCTCCTTCTTTTGTTGACCGCGTTTGGGGTTAAGGTCAGATATCATTCGCGATGCCGTACCCTTGTCGGCAGTGCAGCCGGCATTTGGGTTTGGCTCGGTCGTACATGATTTCGAATTATTAATGAGTTCTCCTCGCGCTATGATCGACAAGATTAGTTCCGAAGATAGGGATGTGAGTTTCGGCTCATCCGGTTTTAAAGAAGTATAACTTTTGTTATGACTTGTCTTGGCAGAATTCGACCCGCGCGTGTGGCTGGACTTCTCCGACCCCAAATGGGAACGCGCCCGGAACCAGCTCCAGGGGTTGGTCAACCACTGTTTGAACCCGTCGCTGCAGAGGAAAAGGCCCGGGCTCGGCTCTTATCAGGAGCAAACTGGGTGCTACCACTCTGATGTGTCCCTGCGAGTCCGTCCAAGACCCGTTTTTCACAAATAGAGCTTTTAGGTGTGCGTCCCTGTCGACCATGCCTTTTGTATTATGGGAAATAATAAACAGAGTTTGGTTTTAACTTCTGTCTTCGTGCCTGGTCTTATACTGGACTGCTTCCAACGGGCAGGCTCTAATTCTGTGTATTCTCAGTCCATGCATAATTAAAACGCTCTCTGGAGAGGGTTTGCTTCCAACGGGTAGACCCTGACCCCTCTTACCTTTGTCCTGCATGTGGCTAAAATATTGCTTGGGGAGGGTCTGCTTCCAACGGGTAGACCCCGACTCTGCTTTCCTTTAGCTTTTCGTATAGCTGAGGCGTTTCTTAATGGGGGGTCTACTTCCAACGGATAGACCCTGTTCCACGGTGGGCGCTCCCATAGTACGATCGCTTTCGAGGTCTGCTGGTAAGTTTTTGGTTGCGCAGTTCTTTCCTCTTCGTATGTTTTCTCGGGCCATCTGCAAGCGTTTTGTTGCACGATGTGATTCCTATAGTACGATTGTTTTCGAGGTTTACTGGCAAGTTTTTGGTTGTGCAACTTTTTCCTCTTCGTACGTTTTCTCGGGCCATCGGCAAGCATTTTATTACACGATGTGATTCCCATAGTACGATTGTTTTCGAGGTCTGCTGGCAAGTTTTTGGTTGCGCAGCTCTTTCCTCTTCGTACGTTTTCTCGGGCCATCGGCAAACATTTTATTGCACGATGTTATTCCCATAGTACGATTTTCGGTTGCGCGAATAGTGCGTGGGGTCTGCCACTATGGGTAGACTCTTTTCCATAGCGATCCAAAAGATAAATCCGTGCAGTAAAAAAAAAAAAGAACTTGACCTGTTTTGGATATAAGCTTTTCAATAATATAAGCATTCACATGGGTCTTACAACATTTGCATGTGTCTCACGCGTGATACTTTTTCAAGTGCTGAGCGTTCCACGTGTTCGGCAGGTTCTTCCCGGTCTTGAGTTCTTTCAGGACATACGCACCATTGTCAAGTGCTTTGATCACCTCATAGGGTCCAATCCAATTGGAGTCTAGCTTCGAGAAATTCCCTGTTCTGACCTTTAAGACCCAATCCCCGGCGTTAAATCGACGAGCACTAACCTTCTTTGCGTAGTAGGACCTAGCCTGCTGGTGGTATGAAGCCAGGTGGACTAGGCCCATGTTTCTCGTTTCTTCCAGGAGGTCTGTGTTGTGGCTTAGCTGCCGTTCATGTAGTGGGGTATCTCTTACCACTTCGGAGCGAAGGATCGGGAGGCTGATCTCGGTCGGGATCACAGCCTCTGACCTGTAGACCATGGCGAATGGCGTTCTTCCCGTCGACCTCCGCTCCGTGGTTCGATGGGCCCACACAACGGCCAGTAGCTCTTTTAACCACCCCCCTTTAGCCTCCTGCAAGTTGTTTTTGATATTGCTAAATATGGCTTTGTTTGTTGCCTCTGCCTGGCCGTTCCCCTGAGGGTAGTTCACGGATGAGAAACTGAGCCTTATATCATACAGCTCGCACAACTCCTTAAGCTTAGCATTTTGGAACTGTGTGCCATGGTCAACGTGTATCTCTTTCGGAATCCTGTATCGCCAGATTATATTTTTCCAAATGAAGTTAATTGTGTCAGCTTTATTTACGGTCGCGTAGGCTTCAGCCTCTACCCATTTGGTGAAATAATCTGTGGTCAGCAGGACGTACCTTCTTCCCCTTGGACTTCTTGGGAGCTTTTCGACGATGTCCAAACCCCACTTGGCAAACGGCCAAGGCGTTATGTTCGAATGGAGTTCCTCCGCGGGTTGGCGTTTCCTGGGGGTGAACCTCTGGCACTTATCATATTTTTTGACGAACCGGGCCGCCTCTGTCATCATGTATGGCCAGAAGTATCCGGCCGTCAGAGCCTTGTGGGCAAGGCTACGTCCGCCAGAGTGGTTGCCGCATGCTCCCTCGTGGATTTCCTCCATCAGTTTCTGCACTTTGACGGGACCTACACACCGCAGCATCGGCCCCATTGTCGATCTATATAGTTGTTCCCCCACCATCGAGTATCTGGCAGCCTTCAGTTTGATCGACCTCGCTTCTTGGGGATCTGCGGGCAGGTTCCCCAATGCCAAATATTGGGTGATGGATTTCATCCACCCCTCGTCTGTGGAGCCGGCTGTAAATACATGGCGTGCGGGGATCTCCGAGGGGCCCTTTATGTTCTTGTCCTCTAGGAGAATCTCTGCGCGTCTCATTCCTCCGTTTGACGCGCTCTTAGCTAGCTCGTCGGCCTTCTGGTTCGTCTCCCTGGGAATCTGTTCGATATTGAAATTGCTAAAGCGGGCTTTCGCCCCCATTACTTTGGAGAAGTACCTGTGTAATCTCGGCTCTTTTACTTCGAAGTCTCCCTTGACCTGACCCACAATCAACTGCGAGTCGGTTTTTACTGCGATGCTCTCTACTCCTAAGTGCAAAGCTAGTTCAAGACCTTGTAGCAGGGCCTCGTACTCCGCCTCATTGTTCGTTGCTTGGAAATCGAGCCTCAAAGCTTTCTCTACTCTGAGCCCTGTTGGGGTCTACAAGACTATCCCGATACTTGACCCCGAGGCATTCGTGGATCCGTCGGTGTAGAGGGTCCAGGCTGAAGGGTGGTGAGGCTGAGACATTTGAAGTGGATCGTGCAGGTCGCCGAAGGATTTGATTTCCACCTGGAGCTATGACTTGCCCTTTCTTCACTACTCGGGGCTGATACTCGATGTCATATATCCCCAGTTCGATGGCCCACTTGGTTAGTCGTCCTGATAGGTCCGGTTTGGCCAAGATCTGCCGGATGGGGAAATCCGTGTACACGGTGACAGAGTGTGCCTTAAAGTATTGCCTGAGTCTCTTCTTAGCGTTGACCAGAGCGAGGACCAGTTTCTCTGCTATAATATATCGCGTCTCGGCGTCCAGGAGCATGCGGCTTGTATAAAACACCGGTTTCTGCTTGCTGTCTTCCTCGACGAATAGTACGGCGCTGATCGCTACTTCGGACATTGCTATATAAGTGTATAGGCGTTTTCCCTCTGTCGGGGAGGCCAGGATAGGCGGATGACATAGGTACTGCTTGAGATCTGTCAGTGCCTTGTCCTGCTCCTCCCCCCAGGCAACAACGGAGCTTCTCCTTATGCACTGGAAGAAAGGCTTGCATCGGTCAGACATCTTGGAGATGAACCGGCTGAGGGCGGCTATCTTCCCGGCTAGGCGCTGGACCTCCCGAATAGTCGAAGGTCTCTGCACATCTGCGATGGAGGACAACTGGGTAGGATTGGCCTCGATGCCCCTTCTGCTTACGATGTGCCCCAGGAACTGGCCGGAGGACACCCCGAACGCGCATTTCTTGGGGTTCATACGCATCCGATATTGCCTCAGAATCTGGAAACATTCGTCCAAATGTCCCAGATGACACGAAGCTTCTCTACTCTTTACGACCATGTCATCGATATAGACTTCCATAGTCTTCCCTAGCTGCCCAGTGAACATTTTGTTCATGAGCCTCTGGTAGGTTGCCCTCGCGTTCTTCAAACCAAACGGCATGCGTCTGTAACAGTACAGACCTCGCTTCGTAATAAATGCCGTGTGGTTCTGGTCTTCCTCGTATAGGCGGATCTGGTTGTATCCAGAGTAGGCATCCAAAAAGCTCATCCTGTCGAATCCCGCCGTTGCGTCTACCATTTAGTCGATCTTTAGCAGGGGGAAGCTATCCTTCGGGTAGGCCTTGTTCAAATTGGTGAAGTCTATACAAGTTCGGTCGTCGCTGTTTTTCTTTTTCACTACCACCGGGTTGGAGATCCAGCATAGGTATACGCATTCCGTGATCAGGCCGTTTTCCAGTAGCGCCTCAACCTCCTTGTTGATCGCCCTGTTTTTCTCCGGCGCGAATTTTCGAGCTCTCTGCCTGATTAGAGGGAAATTGGGGTCTATGTTCAGCCGGTGACAGGCATGCACAGGGTCAATCCCAGGCATGTCGTCGTGGGACCAAGCAAAGACGTCTTCGCTCTGCCTCATGAATCCCAACAGCTCGTTCTTTTCGTTTTCGGGCAACAGGGCCCCGATTAATACTACCTTCATCGGCTCCGCCTCTTTCAAAGGGACCGCTACCAGCTCTTCAATTCTAGATTCTGGTCCGTCAGACTCCTCTTCGATCCGTTTCATGTGTGTTGGCAGGCGGTCCTTTGATTGCTATTTGTCCCCTGTCGGGGCGCTCGTACTCGCATCGGGTCCCCTCATGGCTGTTGAAAAACATTTCCTCATGGAGGCTTGGTCTCCCTTGATGTCTATCGTATCGGTACCATCCCTTGATAGACATCTTAAGACCTGGTGGAGGGTGGAGGCGACCCCATGCATGGCATGGATCCATCCTCTTCCCATGATGACGTTGAAGGAGGACTGGCAGTCGATAATGACGAAGTCCATGTCCAAGCATCTCGCCGCAGCGCAGACCTTCAAGGTCACAACGCCCAAAGGGCTGACCTTGGTACTGTCGAAAGCGAACAGCGGCTGACAGGTCGGCCTGAGTGTGTTTCGATTCAGGTCCATGCTTTCGAACGTGCTGAGGAACAGGATATCGACGCTGCTCCCACCGTCGATCAGGACCCTTTCGACCAACGTGGAGTCGATCTGCAGCTTAATCACCAGGGGGTCGTCGTGAGGCAGGCGCACCGTAGTCAGATCTTGCTGGGTGAAGGCGATCGGGGCGGCAGAGGCGCAACTTTCACCCACCCTCAAATGGTTGACGGAATGTCCCATCCCCCTCAGGCGCTTCACCCTCTCTTCGGCCTTTTTTAGACATTTTTCCTTCTCCTCCTGACCCTGGGTCGGCTCTGGTCTGCCCACTATGGTCGGCACTATCCTTAGGGTCTGCTCTCCTGACCCGGAGGCCTGGGTCTGCTTGTCTTTTTCGGGCCTAGTGGCGTTTTCCTGCGGCTGGATTCCGCCGGTCTTTATGTACTGCTTAATTTGCCGGCATGAATCACCATCATAACTTGCGCATAAAGGTTGCGGCAATTGATGGTGTCATGCCCGTGATCTTTGTGAAATTGGCAGTACCTATTCCTGTTTTTCATATGCTCAGGAACGCCGGACTTGGGCGGGTCTTTGAAAATGCCTCTGTCCCTGTTTTGGAGGTAGATCACATCGATCGGCGTGTTGAGCTCGTATTTCGGCAGTGGGTCACGGGATACCGTCCTCTTCTTGCCGCCTTCTTGATTGCCTTGGGCGAGGGCTTCTTTTTTCGGAATCGGCCCTCGGTCTGGCACGGGCCTCTTTACCCCTTGCCGGGCCGGGGTTTGTGCCGGTGCTGTTGTTATCACAGCCGATGCCTTGGGTGTTTTCTAGCGGCTTTCCAACACCCTGAATACTCTTTCCGATTTTGCCTGGACGTCCGCCATATCGTACGAAAAGTTCAAGAGCAGGTGGTCCGATAGCATCGATTCTGGCTGTAGGCCCCTAACGAATGAGCTGGCAACTTGGACCGAATCAGCGTTGTGCACTAGGGACATCACCTTCAGGAAACGTGACAGGTATTCTCTCGGAGACTCGTTCGCGGTTTGTTCCAACCGGTCAAGGTCTCGCATGGTTTTCTGTTGCTTCCAGGCACCCGCGTACTGCTTCAAGAAAAGTTTGCAAAAATTTTCGAACCCGTTTATGGATTTCTCTGGGAGCTGTCTGAACCATAGTAGGGCCGGTCCCACCAGGGTTGTGGAGAAGACTTTGCAGATTACAGCTTCGTCCTTGGTTTCCAAGGCCATCTTCTACTGAAAATGGTATATGTGATCGAGGGGGTCGGTTTTCCCTTCGAACGACCTGAAGGTTGGGGTCGTGAAGTCTCTCGGCTTGCCTTTATCGGCTTGGGCTCGCACAGTTTGCTCTGCCAGGTCATCGGGGGTCTGGCTGTGATGGACCCCGAGCCTCTTACTCAGCTCTGCCATCATTTCTTGCTTCCAGTTGGGAAGCACACCTTCAAGGCTTTCTTGGTGTCTTCTGTCCACCGCCGCTCCGGCTCGGAAAGGCCTCGTCTGGCTTTGTTGCTCTCCCTGCATCCGTGATCGGGATGGGGCGGGCATTTCTCTCGACGGTTGGCCCCTAGACTCTTGTTGGACTTCTGCGTCGAAATCTTCCCTTCGCTCGTTCCTGGCTTCGCTTGCCAGCAACCCCTCGAGGCAGGCATTATCTCTGCGCACTTCTGCGACTTCATCCTTTAAACCCAGGACGGCCTCGTGGGTAATCTCTGCCTTCCAGCTTGCTTCTACCAGGGCAGTGAGCATCTGATCCAGGTTTTGCTCCAGCCCAGGTTGTGCTCCCCGGGAGCTTCCTTCGGCGTTGGGTGGATTCTCGTCGGCGTCAGGATGTGTGCTTCTGGTTGTCATTCTTGAAGGTGCCATCTTCCAATGCTGTATGGCTTTTTTGTTCGGGGAGAGTGCGATCGTGAGACTCCGACTCTTCCTCTCGCACTCAAAGAAAGAGAAAAAAAATGTTCTCACAGACGGTGCCAAACTGTTGGAGTGGTTTCCACCAACTATCCACGTGTCGCTGAACCGCTGATGTTGTACCTTTCAACTGTCTTCGTATCCTTGCTATCTCAAAGTGTTCCTGGCTTCAGACACGGTCGGAGAGGCGGGGGTAGCCACCTGCAAAGACTCTCCGATGCTTAAGTCTGTGGTTTTTCTTGGTAGCCAGGATTTAGTTTTTCTCTATATGAGTATATATTTTTCTTCTCATTAAATTTTTTTAGATATCTCTTTTTTATGCATACATGCCCCCTTGTTTTTTGGGGCTCATATATGTAGTCCTGGGACTATGAACCTCATGATTCTCAATCCCAGGACAGAGTACCTTCTCTCATCTGGACTTACTTCAGAGATCACGGGCTGTGATTACCGTGATTCTCCTTGTATCGTTGAGGCCTGATTTCCGCCGTCTCCTATGGCCCTAGCCTATCAGGGGTGAGACTTTGACAAGCCGTCATTCTGTTAGGACGGTTTGCCCAATGTGCGCACCTAACTCAAGATCGCATTAAATGTCCTGTCTAGGTCTGGAAAAACGCGTTACCATTCGGGGGTCTTCCTCCGGAAGACCCCCTGAGCCTCCCGACCCTCAGCTATGGAAGTAGGGAATGAGTTGGGCCGGACCGGTCCAGTGTCTGGAATGGAGCGGTTTGGCCCCTGACAGCCTATGGGCCCATAAAGTATCACGTGCAACTTACGTGGCTTTAAACTGGTCGCTCTGGACATGTAACGGATAACGCACACCCTTCGTGGCCTGTTTTGCCACGTAATCGTCCACGTGGCACGTGGTTTAGGAACGGGTCCCACAGTAGACCCTTAGTCGTAAATTTCCCCGTTAATTTTCACAGTAAGTGTGGATCCATCGACAAAAAGAAGTATTGTTGTTTTGTTCAATTTACAAATTATAGGTCATTTTCGAAAAATGAACAACACGTGGTTTTGTATCGGAGTAAAGCAACATCATGTTTGTTTCTGAGATGGAAACGGTTTTGTTGGCACATCTTTTCTTAGTTCTTTTTGAAGGTAGCTGATTTTTTTTTTCTATAGGAAGCCAAAGACATGTCGTTTTTATTTCAATAGTCTAACCCATTTGCCACTTTAGTTATTCTTTCTTGAATTTGCATTGGAAGTTGGTTTTTCACTTGTCTTCTCACATCATTTTGGGAGAACAAATCAGTCTTACTAATACCTACTTCAAAACAAAAGAAAGAGAAAATGATATGGACAGTACTTTAGGCAAAAAGATTTTTCTTTTATATTTTTTTAAAAATGATATTTTTAAGAGTGTCAAGAACTTCTTGATTATAGATCAAGAGTTTTTTGACAAAAAAAAATTCATTATTTATAACTTTTTCATGATTAAGATGTTTTTGACCATAAGTCATGATATCTTTGACACTCTTAAAAATTTCATTTTTAGAAAAATATATAAAAAAATTATTTTGGCCCAAATTAGTCTTACCTATGTCCTTTTCTCAAAAAGGCTTTTTTTTTTTTAAAATATCATTTTCTTTCTAGTTAGGAGATTTCAAGATATTTTTTCAACTGCCTATCTTGTTGCAACGAAACTACTTCAGAATCATTTTTCTATGACCTCTTTGTAATTTGTTTCATCCAAATATTTGCACTGAGAAACATTCATCTCATGAATGATGATCAAGGAATATACAATAGAATGAATGTTCTTATGAAGTGGCATTTTCATACGTAGTTGACGAGTTAACTCAGTAGTTCTTCTTTTTTTTTTTTTTTTGGGTCTCTTATTGTAAATAAATGGTGACTAAATGATTAATTATTTTGGGTTTTATCCTTTTAAACAAAAAACAAAACTAGCTTTACATTCATCACATAATTTCAGAAATTATTCTCCTTTTCATAATTGACAGGAGCATCATGGTTCATGTCTCATGGAGTTCAAAGATGTTTCTCGTTAATTTTATGCATAGAATAAAAATATGAATATTTTCAGCTAGAATACTTGCTTGAAGTTGATCTTGGTTATGCATATTTCTATAATTTTATGTAACAGATGTATGAAGTTTTTTCGAAATATCAATTCATGTGTATTTGCACCTAAATATCCATGTAGATTACGAAATACCCTTTCTATTATGCCCATATATACTTTAGACCCCTTGTTCTTAGAAATCTTGTTAGAAAGAGGAAAACAGGGTCCCATAACATTTTGGTCAAAACTTTTTATTTTTTTCGGGAAAGTGCCAGTAATGCTCTTTTATTGATGGTCAAAGCCCATTGTTATTTATTATTTGAATATTTAGTAGTTTTTATCTTTCTTTTTTTACTTTGAGAATCTTAAAAAAAAAACTTATTTATTTTATTATGATGATGATGATGATTATTATTATTATTATTATTTAGTGTTTGGCCACAAGAATTGGGAATAAGAGGAACTTCTTTAAAGGCATTTAAGACATTTCAAATTGCAAATTGTGATGTATTTTTTGGATTTCTAAGAAAGTGTGTAAATGGTATTTGAAAGGGTGTTATAAATAACTTTTATTGTAGGACTTTTCATCATAGTTTAACATTTTGACACTGTGCTTCAAGTTCAAATTTTGTCAAACGCTTTAGCTTCGTAATAAAACATCTTGAAAATATTTATTCAGGACAATGTTATTTGCTACTAAATAATAAAAGCACTCGTTTATAATATTTAAATGAAGAAGAGTGGCAATTTTGTAATTAAATATTTTGAAATTTAAAAGGTGACATTGTTGTAAACAGATGTTGTGAGAAGGCCATATTTTAATTGAAGCCTTTGATAAAGTTTGAAGTATATATTTTAAATGCTTAAGCTAACAGTTGATGAGGAGTCTAAAATAAGATCGGGGCATAGTTAGAGGTGGCAGCCCGGCCCATAGGCCTGTTGGATTCCTAGGTGTGCCTGACCCAGAACGGGCCAAAACAAGTGGATTTGTATCGACCTGATCTTGGCCTACTTAAAAATAAATAAATAAAAAAATATATTATTATATGAATAATTAGTTAATATTAGAAATTTAAAAATAAAATTTATGAAAAAATAAAAAATATTTTATATTTTTTTTCTTATTGATAAAAAATAATTAAATAAGTTATAAGTATATAAGTTGAATAGTTGATAAAAAAAAAAGTTTAAAACAAAATCCTTAAGAAAATTATTTAGAATTCGATTGAAATTTGAAAATGTGAAAAAAAAAAAGAATAAGAGAATATGTATTTATAAGTATTAGAAAAGATTTTTTATTTAAGTTTATTTAAAAACTCAAAAAAGAAAATATTTTTAGCGAGACAAGCTAGGCGGACGGGCCTAGATATATAGGCCCACTCTAGCCAATTCCATTGCAGGCTGGGGTGGGCCATAGTGACAGGCCGTGGGTCAACCCTATTTGGTATGATCCAATTTGCCACCTTTAGGCACAACATCCTCCTTTAGACATTGTATGTGACATTATGACTCCTATGCCCTTTTTGCATGAAAGAATCATGATAATGGTAGCAAAATGGGTGGGCTAGATTGGTGAAAGGGCGCAGACGAGCTACTAGGAGTTCTATGGTCTTAGTGAACAACAATAAGGACCTTAACAAGAGAGCGCCATTAATAAATATGTAACAAACTTGAACTCGAGTACGACACGAGTAATTTACATGTAACACAACACATGTATCCTACTTAATAAATGTGTCATGTATCATACTATGACCTATTTATTATTTAAAATTGACATGATTACTCTAATTTAATGTAATTATCTTCTAATTAATTGAATTTTACATATATGAATATGTTTAGAATTAATCAAAAATATATTTAAAATATTAAAATATCAATAAATTTTTCGTATTAGTATCATGTTAACATGATGCAAAAACGACCTGATACGAACTACGCCAACTTGTGACGAAATCGGCAACATGATCAATGCCTAGGACCATTCTACTTTCAGATTTAGATGGAAACTCCAACCCAACACTTATAAGAGATGCGAACCTTGGTATAAAGGAAGACACCACAATCAAGGATAAAAACTCAATTGATAAGTCAAGAAATGAACACCATAGAGAAATTTGATAAGTTCAAAATAGTTCTAATAGAACTAAAGATAAATTGCTCTCAACTTTAATGAATAAACGTTTGTCTCCCATTGAATGAAAATAGTACAATTTATAAGACTAAAGCCATGAAATTTTAGACCTAAAAATCCCTAAAAACACACGTAAGGCAACTTGCCAAAACCAGAAAATGATAGTTGGAAAATAATCACCTAATAGCTAAGATAATTTCGGCCTCAGTTAAGGAATGTCAATTCTGACTTTAATCCCTTAATATTCAACATATTACACGCCAATAAAGAAAAGAAAACAAGCATAGAAATCAATTTGGGAAACTAGTAATGCACCTAAAAACCAAAACAAAAAAGCAAGCTATGATCTAACATTCAAGCCAATTAGATTTTCCTCTCATAATGCACTTATTGACTTTCTTGAACTTGAATCAGGCTTGTTAAGGGTTGAGAAATTCATTCATCTCCATTATTGAGCTTTCATGTGCATGCTTGAGCCCAAATCCCTCGAATCAGCCCACTTAACGCATTTTGAAATTTTTTGACATGTGCTCTTGTAACTAGACCAATAGGAACTTGAATAAGATCCACATTCTTTGCTCTCGCGCTAGTCATTGTTAGCTAAAGATTGACTACTCCAGAGGAGGTATGAATTGGGTTTTAAAACTTTAAGAAACTTTTCAACTATGTAAAACTATAGACCACTATTTTAAAACTTTAAGGCTAAATGATCAATAATACTAAATATATAACAATAATTCTAAGTCAATTAAGCATAATAAATATCAAACACACAATTAAACACCTTGCAAAAAAATAAAGAGTGTAATGATAGAGAAAATGCGAACTTGATTTTTACGAGATTCAACAAATATGACGGTTTTTGTACATCCCCGGCGCTCGGCAATTTGCTTAGAGCTTTTCACTATCAGATCAATATTATGGGCTTGACCGAGCCTTATACAAACAGAGTAAATTCTTTTTAGGTTCACTCAACCTTTATAATAGTATTGACTCCGACTCTATCATGTCTGACCTTGGATTATTTTGACATCGGTGTCAATCCTCACCTACACAGATTGTTTAGACAATGAGACCAATCTCACCAATTCACAGGTTGTTTAGACTCCAGTGATAATCTTACCTACACTCGGGTTGTTTAGACTTAGGTGGCAATCTTACCTATACACAAGTTGTTTAAACTCCGGTGGCAACCTCACCTAAATCGGGTTGTTATGAATTCGATGCCAACCTCACCTAATACTCAATAGTTTTTCAATAATGAAGAGTAAAAACACTCAAGAACTCTCCTCAAAAAATAATGAATACAATTTTAGCTTAGGAGATTTGAGAGCAATGCACTATAGATGCTCTAAGATTGGCTCAAAATGATTTGAAAGTTAAAGTAAAGTAAAAGAGAGCTTTGCACTTAGAAATTGATTAGGTATCAATGTAGGTTCATATTCTCTTTTTCTAAGTCATCAAACTTAGCTCTATTTATAGCTATCTTCAAAATCTAGACGTTTTCAATTGTTATCAGTTGTCTGCCAAACAAGCGATCGACTATCTTTACTAGCCGTTGGAGTTTGATAGTGACGTTTAGCTCTAACGGTCAAATGGCCAAGCTGTAGTGGTCGACCTAGTGGTCATCCATTTTAGGATCAGAAAACCATCGATTGGTTTCCTTGGTTCCTTTTTGATCAATATTTTAAATCCTATTATTTTTTAAATATTTTTATCACTAAAAATAGACTTTTGAAGGAATTTTGGCTAGATTAAAAATGATATTTATTTTCAAACTTCTAAAATAAAATAACCATTTTAACCTTAAGATAGTTTGAAAATTCTTTTGAAAGTATGAGCCAATGCAAAGAGAATTTATATGCAATGAACTAAATCAAATACAAGATTAAGTATGAAATATACCCTATCTAAATACAATGTTGTATCTTGATTGTCCATCTTTTATGTTTGATTCTAATAGGCCCAAAATGCATCACTCTTCAAGCTTAACTCTTTGATTAATTTGAGTTAGAACTTTTAAAGGTATTGCACTACACACCCAAGTTAAATCATTAGTACTAATTTAAATGTTTGTTATCTTCAAAATAAAAGTGAGTAAGATTGAAACCTTAATTTCTGAACAGTCATGTCCTCATTATTCCCCTCCTCTTGAAAAGGATTTGTCCTCAAATGAAGCTCATCACCTACATCAAAAAGACTCAAATCAGAAACATTGAAGGTAGTATTTACATTATACCTACCAGGTACATCAAGCTTGCATACATTGTCGTTGATCCGTTCCAAGACTTGGAAAAGACTATCCCTTCTAGGTAGCAGCTTATTTTTCCTTTGAGTCAGAAATTGTTCCTTGCGTATGTGCAACCAAACCCAATACCCAGATTCAAAGACGACCTATTGTCGCCCTTTATTGGCTTGTTTTGCATAATGCTCAATTCTTCGTTCGACGTTGAGCTTTACTTTCTCATGAATCTACTTTACAAATTCAACTTTTCTTTTTCCATCTAAATTCATATGCCTAAATAAAGGTACTGATGATAAATCCAAAGGAGTTAAAGGATTAAAATCATAAACAATTTCAAATGGTAAAAATTTAGTAATAGAATGAACAAAACGATTATAAGCAATTCAACTTGCGACAAACAATCTTTCCATGTTTTAATATTTTTCCTAATAATTGCTTGCAATAAAGGAGATAAAGTCCTATTTACTACTTCTATTTTACCGTCGATTTGAAGATGATAAGTAGTTGAAAACAACAACTTAGTTCCTAACTTAGCCCATAAAATCTTATAGAAGTAACTCAAGAACTTAGCATCTCTATCAGAAATAATTATTCTAGGTATGTGAAAGATTTATCTACAACATATGAAGCATCATCAATTTTGTGACATGGAATAAAATGTGCCATATTTGAAAACCTGTCCACTATAAAAAAAATAAAATCTTTCACATGCCGAGACCTAGGTAAACCTAACACAAAATTCATTGAATTGTTAATCCATGGTCTACTAGGGATAGGAAAAGGTGTATGCATACTGTGGGGCTGCACTCTGGACTTAGCTTGCTTATCAGTGATACATCATTCACAAATTCTCTCAACATCTCGTTTCATATATGGCTAATAGAAGTGTTCTTGCAAAATAGCTAAAGTCTTTACAACTCCAAAATGTCCCATTAAACCTCCACCATGGAATTCTCTAACCAAAAATTCTCTAACAAAGCAATTAGGCACGCATAATTTATTCTCACGAAACAAGAATCCATCATGCCTAGAATACTTACCATTTGTTGATTTCTCACACAATTTATACTCTTCACTAAAATCATGGTCAGTTGCATATAATTCCTTAATTTGCTTAAAACTAAGTAATTTAGCATCAAGAGTAGAAAACAATATGTATTTGCGAGAAAGTGCATCTGTGACAACGTTTTTCTTACCTTGTTTATATCGGATAACATACGGAAATGTCTCAATGAACTCAACCCATCGGGAATGTCTCTTGTTCAGCTTATGTTGTCCTTTCAGGTGTTCAAGGACTCATGATCTATATGGATCACAAATTCTTTAAGCCATAGATAGTGCTACCATATCTTCAAAGTCCTAACTAATACGTACAACTCTTTGTCATAAGTTGGGTAGTTTAGGGCTGCTCCACTTAGTGTCTTACTGAAGTAAGCAATTGGCCACCCCTTTTACATTAAAACTACACCTATACTAATACCTGAAGTATCACATTCAATTTCAAACATTTTATTAAAGTTAAGCAAAGATAATAAGGGTGTGTTGGTCAGTTTTTGCTTGATCAGTTGAAACGCTTTCTCTTGTTCATCTACCCAATTAAAATCAATATTTTTCTGGATTACTTCAGTAAGTGGTGCAGCCAATGTGCTAAAGTCTTTCATAAACTACCGATAGAAACTAGCAAGTTCATGAAAGCTTCTCACATTTTCTATGATCGTGGGACTCAGCCATTCTTGGACTGTATGTACCTTCTCCTCATCAACCTGTATAGCTTAAGCACTCACAACAAATCCTAGAAACACAAGTTTATCAGTACAAATGGTACATTTCTTCAGATTGATAAATAACTTTTTTTCCAAAGCACATCTAAAACAGATTTCAAATGTACTATATATTCATCCAAGTTTTTGTTATATACGAGAATATCATCAAAATACACCACAACAAATTTTCTAATAAATACACGTAAAACATGATTCATTAAACACATAACAGTACTCAGAGTATTAGTTAAACCAAACAGCATTACTAATCACTCCTCACACATCTCCAAAAGTATTTTTATCCTTATTATTTGACATGTTTAATGCAAAAACAAACTTATGAAAAAGAAAGTTCCTCACATGCTCTCTTATGTGTTTCACTGAAATAATGATTCACTCAATTCACTCTTGTTTCATACAAATATCAGATTGACTTTTATCTTCAAGATAAACTCACCATTTTTGCCTTTTTCCCTCGTAATTTCTAAAGAGTTCTTATCAAACTAATTTAAACAAGTAACCAAAATTTCTTAGCAACAATCCACACAAAAACTCACCAACCAAATTCGGATTTAGTGAATTAATTTGGAACAAAATTTCTAGAAATTGACAAGCAAGGATTCACGTATTGGGGTTGGGGTCTAGCACAGAAATTACTAGTTCAAACCCTAGGTTCACACACAAAAAAAATCACAAAAGAAACTAGAATTCGCCCAAAATATTTTTGTTAAGATGAGAGCTTGATTTTTCAACAAGGAATATGATAACAAGTTTGTATGCAAATTTTTTTTAAGAAGTGTCTCCAGAACCTCTTGTTTTTCTTAGATCCTCTTGTTTTTTGTTTTTCTTATAATCAAGAACCCTAATATTGACTGAAACACAAAGGTTAAACTGAAATCTGACATAAAGCTAAATTCGCACTCAAAACAATCAAGAAAGAGGAATTTAAATCCGGTTAAGAAAAAAAGAGATAAGTTCGGTTACTTCTTTTTTTTGGATCATTGAGATGAGACAAAGAAGAAAAATATAAACTAGTTTTGACTAGAAAGACAAAAAAAATAAAGGATAGAATAAACCTGAGACTAGATTCTGGCTCTTGATACCAAATGAACCACGCAAACTTGTGACGAAACCCAAGCCAAGATTGATGTCTAAGAATGTTCCACTTTCATATTCGGATGGAAACTGCAACCCGACACCTTCAAGAGATGCGAAACTTGGTATAAAGGAAGATGCCACAATCAATGATAGAAACTCGATTGATAAGTTAAGTAATGATCACCACAAAAAAAATTGATAAGTTTAAAATAGTTCTAAAAGAATCAAAAAGAAATTGCTCTCAATTTTAATGAATAATCGCTTGCCTCCTATTGAATGAAAAGAGTACAATTTAGAGGATATGAAAGGAGTAAAATTTATAGGATGAAGGCCACGAAATTTCAGACCTAAAAATCCCTAAAAAACATGCCTAAGGCAACTTGCCCAAACTAGAAAAGGAAAGTTGGAAAATAACCCCCTAATAGCTAAGATAATTTTGGCCCCAATTAAAGGATGTCAATTCTTACTTTAATCCCTTAATATTCAAACTATTACATGCCAATAAAGAAAAGGAAACATGCATAGAAATCAGTTTGGGAAAATAGTAATGCATCTAAAAACTAAAATAGGAAAATAAGCTATGACATAGCATTCAAGCCTTTACAAATCAAATTTTCCTCCTATAATGTGCATATTGACTTTCTTGAATTTGAAGTAGGCTTGTTAAGGATTAAGAAATTCATTCATCACTATCAACGGGTCTTTATGTGCATGTCTGAGCCCAAATCCCTAAAAACAACCTACTTAACATATTTTGGGATTTCTTAGCACGTGCTCTTGTAACTGGACCAATGAGAATTTGAATAGGATCCGCATTCCATGCTCTCGTGCTAGCCATGTCCTCATCACGACCCGTTTAATTAAATATGTTACCCGAGTCATGTTCGGGTTAAACAGATTGACCCGAAACACACCTAATTATTATACATCTTACATGTGTCAACCCGAAATTGACACAAAAATTAAATGGGACAGACCCGTTTATTTTGTGTCGTTTTTGAGTCATATCGTATAGAAAATTATTAGCTCTAGTCATAAGCGATGAATTAGACATCATTGATAAGAATGGGGAGAAAGCCTTGTTGCGGATCGCAGCATATCAACAAAGCATTGCAAGGCACTACAACAAACACCTTCACACATGGACATTCAAAGTTGGAGACTGGGTACTTTGAAGAGTATTCCAGATAGGAGTGGCAATTCATGTCAGTAGGTCAGATTCGTGTGGAGTTAAAGTCTAATATATATACAAATTATGTCAACCCAAACCCGATCGGTGACCTGTAATGTCAGAAAAATATCAACACTAATGCAACCCGCACCTAAATGAGTTGACCAAAACTTGATTCATGCAACTTGCTTTGATGTATAACACTTAACCCATATCCGATTTTGACCCATTAACTTGCTTTTGACCCACCAACCCATTGTGGCCTGTATTTTTCTACTTATATTTTCCTTTTTCTAAGGATATTATTATCTCATTTGAAAATAAATAAATTAAGAGTTTTTATAAATATAACTAATAACTTATAATCTTAAACACTTACATTGTATAAATTACATGTATCTATAATAATAGTCATAAGCAAATTAAATAAATAATATTTTTATAATTTAATTATGTATATATTTTTTTCACAGATCAAGTGGGTTTGCCCCAACTCGAATTTTTTTTTATTAGTGTCAGGTGGGTTAACCTAATTTCGACCTACATTTTTTTTTCTTCAACCCTAACCTGCAAAAAATCGTGTTGTGTTATCGTGTTGTTACCTTAATAGCCACCCGTAATTCCAGAATACAAAGGAAGGAGAAGTATGCAAACTTGCTCCAATATGGAAAAGACCCACTTAGTCATACAAAGGATGGATGCGACATCAACAGCTAGAATGTGGTCTACCTAAAACAGTATCATTTTTAAAATTTCTCTCTTACTTATTCCTTTATTTTTTAAATTTAACAAAGAATGTTATTGACTTAAGCATCGGAACGCATTAACAATTCCTTACAGGATGTCAAAATAAAAGGAGGAGTGCACCTCTCCCAAAGAATAGTAACACTTTTAACTTTTCTAATTTTAGTTATATTTGGCCCAACCCGTTTTGCAAGCACTAAATTATATATGGTCAGGCCAGTCCACTAGGCCTTAATATATACGCCCAACTCGGACCTACCTCAGGATCAGATTGGGCCGAGGCCCAAACACTTACCAACCTGGCCCGACCTGTTTGGCTTGGATCGTTTTGCTAGCACTAAATCATACATATACTTGTATACTCTAGGGAGAGTGAGGTATGAGTATTCCACGTCCGTACTTCTTGTTGATTAATCAACTACCAAAAATAAGAATTCAAATCTTAATCTTAATTTAAGGAGAAATCCAAAAATGTTCATGAATATATCGATCTTTTTTTAGAGATGCTATGATTTTTTGGAGAAATGTATGGATTTAGTGCAATTTTTACTTCAAAGGAATTTTTTTATTGCAAATTCTCAAAGTAACTTTTCTAGGGCAAAATTTGACTTTTCTAATTCTAAATGGAGAGAATTTTTTCAATTCCTAAAATAAATCTCACCTACTCTTTCACTTTTTGCCAACTATTTTCTCTTTCTTCAATATCCCTTCCTTAAGTAGCCATATCTCTCTCTCTCTCTCTCTCTCTCTCTCTCTCTCTCTCTTATCCTCTCTTTCTTTCTTCGGTTTGATCGAATTTCCTTTTTCATTCTTCCTTTTATTTCTTCAGTTTTTTTTGTATTATCATAATGTATATGACAAATTGTCATAATATTTGTGACTCGTGATCATAGTAAAATCAAAGGGTAATTCAGACTTTTTGCTTATTAGTTTGTATTGTTATCCTAGGATTTAGCTATCCTAAAAGGGGGGTGAACTAGGTTTTAAAAATTTTTGCAAACTTTTCGAATCAAGCAATTAAAATAAGCAAGTAATTAATGGAATAAGTAAAAATAGCAAATAAATAAGTGCAAATTCAAAGTAAATAAGTACAAGAGATAGGGAAAGAAAAAGTACAAATGTTATTTTTACGAGATTCGACAAGCACGACAGTTTGTCTACGTCCCTGGCCCTCGGCAACTTGCTTTGAGCTTTCCATTATCGGATAAAGATTGTGGGCTTGACCGACCCTTGTATAAATGGAGTGCGTTCTTCTTAAGAACACCATAGTTTTTATAATAGTCTTGACTCTAGCTACATTACGCATAACCAAGAATTGTTTAGACTCCGGTGCCAACCTCACTTATACCAGGTTGTTTATTACTTCAATGCCAATCTCACCTCACAATTACAAGTTTTGGTTGTTATACACTCAACAAAGATCTCTCTTTTTTAGATGTATTTGATACAATATAAATTTAGAGAGAATAAATGCAAATACAAGATATGATATAGTTTGACTCAAATAATTGTGTGAAAAAATAAGCTCTAAAAGTTTGATCACAAAATGTAGGCTGGAAAGACTTGAAAAAATGTTTTAAGCAATGTAGGTATATTCAAGAGATGCATTCAATTCTTAAAATGATTTCTATTTATAAGTTTTGTGAAAACTAGTCCTTCGTGCCTGTTTGACACAATTTTTGTTATTTTCAGTTGATCGAAAATAATTTTTCGATCGACTCCCAAGAACTAATCATTGAAAGTGCAGCTATAATAGTCATTTTTTGAAATGGTCAAATTTTTCCTGCTCCAAAATCAGTCGACCGAAAACTAGTTGCTGGTTGACCGAAAATTCTAGCTATAAACTTTTCATTTTAATTCAGGCTTCTTTGACTCCTTTTCAAAATTATGATCGCTTAAATATATTTTAATGTAATTTAGCTATATTTGAGAATCATAGCATTCTTTTGAAAGTGTTTAATATTGATTTTCAACCTTTATTTAAAAGATATCAAAATTTAAGTATTTTAGTTCAAAAAATCCTTTTTTAAAATAACTAAAGCCATTAAAAAATCATATGATATGTGAACATACATTTAAATACAAGAACGAAAAGATGTAACATTTTTTAGACACTGTCTTATATTCTTCATCTTTGCTTCAAGCTCTTTTTCTATAATTCACTTTGAATGTCTTGTGATCCTTTCAATCAAATCGCTATACACCTAAGTAGATAATTAGTTTTAAATCATATATTTGTTAACGTCAAAATATGAGTATAAGATTGCTACCTAAAAGGTCAACGTGTATTAGAAAAATCATTTTGAGAATTTATACTAAAAAAGTTATTTAGGGTAAAAATTGCATTATGTCCGTACATTTTTCTACTCTATGAGATTTGAGACTCTTACATATGCTACTAATATTATTGGACATGTGTTTTGCTCTTTTCATTAATCAATTTATCAATGCAACCACAACATTATACTTGGACTCTTTGTTGTTCTTTATTTTTAACTCCAGTTTTTTTTCACTTAGACGTATAAATTTGTAGCAATGCCACATTTAATTAGCAAAATTAAAATGGTGGAGTCATAAATAAAGAACAAAAGAGAGTCCAAGTATTATATTGCATTGGCTGGTGAAAATGGATTTATATGTGTCAAATAATAAAAATAACATTGGTCAACTTAAGGAGTCTGAAATAGAGGCGGTTACTAGCACCTTTCATCTATTTTATTACATATAAATCCTGTTCTAGGTTTTTTTTTTTTTTTTTGGTGAAGCATTCATTTGTTTTTAGTTCTATTCAATAATATTTGTTTTATTTAAATAATCAAGTTGAGTATGGACTATGAATTGGGTACGCTAAGCAAGTACCTATATAGCTGTATTTGGTTCAAATTTTGCATTTTATTTTCATCCCCGATTGTTCACGAGATAAAGGATATGAGAGAAAATAAGGAGTAGGATCATTCTCCAACTGACTTCTCCATTATTCGAGAGTATGTTCCCACTTTGGTTACCGAACATGATAATTTTTGCTTGTTGAGTTTTCCAGCAAGAAATTAGAAACATTGTTTTTGATATGGATCCTTCTAGTGCACTCGGTTTGGATGGCTACACTCGGAGATTTTTCTATAGTTACTGGCCTATTGTGGGTAATGATTTTGTCTTGGTAGTCCAGGAGTTTTTTCGTACCGGTAAGATATTTTGTGGTGTTAATTCTAATTTTATAATCCTTATTCCTAAGGTTACAGAGGCAAATAAGATTGAGCAATTTTAACCTATTGCTTTAGGGAATTTCTTCTTCAAGACTATCACTAAGATTCTTGCTACCATATTGGGACCTATTAGTTCTCGAATTATCTCTTCAAATCAATTTGGGTTTGTGTAAGGTAGGTAGATGGGTGATTGTATTTTGGGTGCTTCTGAGTGTTTTAACTCCTTAAGTAATTTGGCTTTCAATGGTCATGTTGTTTTAAAGATCGACATTCGCAAGGCTTTTGACTCTATTAGTTTGTCCTTTGCTCTAGAGATCCTTAGTTCTATTGATTTTTCAACTACCTTCATTGCTTGGGTCTCGACTATCTTTAGTTCTGCCCATATTTCAGTCATTCTAGATAGAGCCCCCCATGGTTACTTTTCATGCTCTCGTGAGGTTAGGCAAGGTGATCCTTTCTCTTCTCTTTTTTTTTTTTTTTCCTTATAGAGGACTTTTTGAGTCATTACTTAACTCATCTTTTCAGTATAAGAGTTATTAATTCTATCCCACCACCTTGTGGTAAGAGTGCTTTGACCCACCCTTTATATGCAGATGATGTTCTTATTTTCTGTCGAGCTTTACCAAAGAACCTGAGAGTTGTTCATTCGGCTTTTGAGTTCTATGGGTCTTTTTCAAGTCAGCTCGTTAATTAGGAGAAGTCTAATATCTATTTTGGTAGGGGAATTTCTCCTACCAAAATTAGGGATTTGCATTCTATTTGTAATATGAAGCGAGGTGGAGAGTCGTTATACTACTTGGGGATTTCTCTATTTGTAAGAGCTCCTCGTCAGTGGTGGTTGCTTCCTTGGATGGATAGTTTACTGGTTCGATTTCATTGTTGGATGGAGTTGTCTCTCTCCTTTGGTGACAGAGTTGCTATGGTTAGTTCTGTGATATATGGTTCACTTCTTCACTCTTTTCAGATTTATAGATAGCCTGGTTCTTTGCTCAGTAAAATGACAAAGACAATTCAAAATTTTATTTGACCAGGTTTTATTATCCAAAAGAGGCTAGTCTAAGTCTCGTGGAAAAAATGTTGTCAGCCTAAAGAGGAGGGTGGTTTAGGTCTTCGTTACTTATCCTTGCTCAACAAAGTCGTTCTCAAAAAGTTCGCTTGAAGAGTGATGACTGTTGATTCTAATTTATTTTCTTATCTCCGAGCTTGTTTCTTTAGAAGGAATGAGGATTTTAGATATCAGATTAAATCCTCCTCTTAGGTTGGGCTTCGACTTTTGTGTCAAGATCTCGTTGGCTGGTTGGTAGACATTCTAAAGTCAAATTTTGGACTGATAATTGGCTGAGTTGCCAACTATTTAATTTGGTATCTTCTTCTTTATTTCTCGATCATTTGGGCTGGTCTCTTCCTTCAACTTTTACAGATCATTTTCTAGAAATATCAGATGAAGCCAATAGTGAGTTTAGATGGCCCAAATGCTTTGTACTGAATGGGTTCTTTAGATGGTATGATTACCTGTTCTAATGCTTATATTTCTCTTTCTGATTCTCTAGATATTTGCTTTTGGAGAAAGCAGATTTGGTCTTCCTTCATCCCTTATTCGAGGTCGGTTTTACTTTGGAAGACTCTTCATGACTAGCTTCCTACTGTATCTTCTTTGATGAGATGAGGCCTTCAACTTCCGTCTTACTGTTATTTATGTCGTTCCTTGGTAGAAGACTCGACATATTTGTTTCTTGATTGCCCTTTTGCTATGCAGCTTTGGTCGGTCATGTCCTCTATATTTTGCATTCCAATCTTTCTGGAGAGCTAAGTGAGGGATCTTTGGGATAGAGTTCAACTTTGTTCGTTTAGTCTGCAACTTTGAGCTTTCTGAAAAGTTGATTTGGTCTCTGTTTTTTAGATTATATGGCATCTTCAGAATTTGGCAATTTTTGAAGATAAAAAACCATTTATATCTTCAGCTTTTGTTCTATTATGGCAATATTTGAAGATAAAACATATCTATATCTTCAACACCAATGGTTCTGCTTATGACTCACCAGGTCCTTTTGGGTATTCAGGGGTGTTTTGAACTCATAGAGGGTTTATTCGTGAATATTTTTCTATTCCTTTAGGAATTGATTATGCTTTTGAGGCAGAATTGGTAATAGTGGTTCATGCGATTGATTTTGCTTAGAAATATGAATGGAACCGTCCCTGATTAGAGAATGATTCAGTCTACGTGGTTTCTCTTCTTTTAGCCCACTCTCTTAAAGTTCCTTTCCATTGAAGATCAGCTTGGTGTAGAGCATTTGGTACATTACTAATATGGATTTTGTAGTCACTCATATCTATTGTGAGGGTAATCGTGTAGCTGATTCTTTAGCTTCTCGTGCTCTTTCCTTTGTTTTTCCCACTTGGTGGTGGTCCGCTCCATCTTTTATTTCATTTTTTGTTTACGACAATTGTATTGCGAAGCCTAATGATCGGTTTCACTGATTTTATTTTTCTTTCTGCGTCTTTGTCTTGAAAGGTCAGGTTTATGCCCCCTTCTGATTTGGTATTTCATCTTTTTCTTTCTCTTTTAATATAATTTTCCTTGCTCCATCGAGTTTCACCAAAAAAAAAGGAGTAGGAGACAATAGGGGGAAAATTATTTGGTTAGGATAAAGGGAATAGAAAAAAGAGGAATACTAAATACACTCTTTTTCACTTTTTTTAATCCTCTTTTTTGTTTGACATGTGGCTTATAGTATTCAATTTATTTAATAATAATGTAATATATCATAATAAAATTTACATATCAAGCACTGAAATTGAAAGAATGCAAAATAGTGTAAAATAGAGTGCAACTAACATTTATTTAGAAAGAAAGGTACTAATTTATTTTTCCAAGAGATAAAATAAAGGGGAAAATGTGTTTGTTAATAAGAAAATTAAATTTATTAAACTACCTTATACATCAAATTTAAAATAATAATAATAAATAATGTAAAATAATTAATTTTAAAATAAACTAATTTTTTTAAAGCCATCTTAGTAGAGAGAAAACAAAAGAAGAAAATAAGATGGGGTAGAAAATGTATAGAATGGATTTTTTTTCTGTAAGTATTTGGTATAAAGGATTGAACTTAAAATTATTATTTTATCCTTATATTATTATTGTTTAAAATTTAGTGTGCAAGAATAATTTAGTAACTCAATACAATCATTAACTAATAAAATTTGTTTCTTCCCCTTTTTTCTGTTTTTCAGGAAAAATATAAGGTGAGTTCTGCACCTATTTTTTTCATCAATTTTCTCTTCCACTCCTTTTTCCTCCTACTATACAGCTATATTTTTCCTTTTTTTTTTTCTTTATTTTTCCCTCTAAAACTTTTTTTCTCCGCTCCCTTTTCCCTCTTACCAAACGTATTAGGGTACAATTTTTTTTTTTTTTCTCCTTTCCCTATTTTTCGGATTCCTCATGTTATCATTCCTCGCTACTTACTAATATAGCCCAAATAATTATATTTGAATCCCACGACAACGTCATTCTCTTCGACATGAAATACGCGTCATCTTGCTATTTCTTTGTTTTTTTTTCTTTTCTCCCTAAAAAAAATTGAAAAAGAAAAAGAAAATTACGAGGGTGGGAATGGTGGGAAAGTAGCGCGTGGGGAAACGCAACTGGAAACATCCTAACGACGGCGGTTTGCTCCGTCTTTGGGCCTTGGCTTGCGCCCCAAGTCAATTCCACATAGTATATATATATATATATATATATATATATATATATTAGCACCTGGGTTGTCAAATCGTCTTCAACTTGTTTTTTTTTTAAGTACTTTTGTTTTCTCAAATCTTTTTCGTCTTCTGCATAAACCTATTAACATTCGTTCATCACTTCCGAATTCCAATTTTCTACCCAAAAAGCCCTTTAGTTATGGGACTTGGAGGAGGAGGAGGAACCGAAGCTTTTCCTGATTTGGGAAGACACTGCCAGAACTCCGATTGCAACCAGCTAGATTTCCTCCCTTTTAAGTGTGACGGCTGCAACAAGGTAACTAAATTTCAGATGATTTCTTCCTTTTTTTCAAAAATTTTTAATTCTATTCTTTATATTCTAAATATATATATATATATATATTATGACACAGGTGTTTTGTTTGGAACACCGTTCTTACAAGTCTCACGACTGTCCCAAATCCGACCACAACAGCCGAAAGGTTCTCGTCTGCGAAACCTGTTCGGCCGCCATCGAAACCATCACCGGCCTCGACGACAAGCTTTTGCTCGAGAGGCACCTGAGGTCCGGCAGCTGCGACCCCAAGAACAAGAGGAAACCCACGTGCCCCGTCAGGCGATGCAAGGAGGTTCTCACGTTTTCAAATACCAGCACTTGCAAAACATGCCACCTCAACGTCTGCCTCAAGCACCGCTTCCCGGCTGATCATGCCTGCAGCAAGCAACCGCCCTCTTCGGCTGTGGCGGCCGGGGGTAATGGTGGTCGGCGATGGAATGATAAGTTCTTGGCATCTTGGGCTTCAAGGAACGGGAAAGACTGTGCTAAAAGTGGGACTAGTGGTTCCGTGTCTCCACCCAATACTCCATCTGTTAAAGCGTGTTGAGATTTGACCATATTGTATTGGGCTACTCTGTTTATTGTCTACACAGATTGCTTGAGTTTGCTTCAATTTGTAATTCTCAACTTCTGTACTACTTCTATATATAAATATGTCGGTCCAACCAATATCACTTGTTCATTAAAACACTGATTCTACAAGTTTAGGCACGACTTCAGATGCACAAAACTAGAATTCAATCTTCAAGATAAGATAATAACAATGATTAGGCTAATATACAGAGGAGGGAATTCGAAGAAAATACAAAATAAATCCATCCAAAACAAGTTGATAAATAATAGAATATGTTTAGCGTGATACAAGGCCGACCATCCCAAATCTCAATCTCGAAATCTGAATCAAATCGATTCACTACGCTATATACTTTTCACACTCG
The DNA here is from genome assembly GCA_002914805.1 of Parasponia andersonii. NCBI lineage: Eukaryota > Viridiplantae > Streptophyta > Magnoliopsida > Rosales > Cannabaceae > Trema > Trema andersonii. The sequence goes on from JXTB01000294.1 coordinate 437,716, forward strand.
TTTCAAAACAGTTTCAATAAAATGCACTTTCTTTACACTGACATAGAGGACATTCTTTACAATGTAGACATGAAGTCAGCAGTTAAGGTGATGGCCGTTTAGGGCGAGCAGGCACGAGAGCAAGAAGAATCTTTTTCCTCGGTCCCTGCAGTACAAGCAACTATTGTAAGAACATGCTGATTATTTTGAAGAGAAAAGAATTGCCGGGACTTTCAATAGCAGTATCCGCATTGAGTTTGACAATATTTTCGATTACACTAAGTCTTACCCCAATTAGACGAGTCTAGCATATGGAATCCAACAAAAACAATACCACCACAACGGCGTACTATAAAAGGGAAAAAAGAATCAAATTTCAAGATCTTTTTCTCTTGTTAGGAAGAGAGCAACCAAATAACAATTACCAAGTGGTAGCAACACAGCTTCCTATTACAGAGTCAATTGTACAATCTTCTTTATTTTAAAAGAATTCTGAAGCTACATAATGGCCATACCATTGGTAATCCCAAGTCCTTAAGGTCCTTATCTCCCATCTGCCTCAATGCAGTCATGTCCACCTGTATCATCGTATAATCAGGGATTAGAAAATTTCTGTTCAAAGTTTTCATGTTTTTTCAAACGTAACAAATAGTCACCAATACTCTATAGCCCAAAAAAAAAAAAAAAAAGGTGCAGGTCCACTAATAGAGATATCTTATGCTCCATACAGAAATCAAAACAGGACTTGTGGTAGTATTGACATATTCAAATTATGATCAAAACAATCAAGGTATACTCAGTTTGAAACATATGGTAAAAACAGTTGCTTACCTCTTCAGCCTGGAAAAGAATCGCATATTTCTCCAGACCAAGTGTACGCAACAAACCAACCACGTTAAGAGGTTCCTGAGATGTAACCTTGATAAGTACGGGATGAAAGAAACCTAACAACAATGGCATACTTTCAAAAGTGATCAAAGTGGTATAGCACTATAGCTAAGTGTGATGGTACAACACCAGAGAATAGTACCATATGCGAAATGTGCTGCATGGAGCTACTTCCTGGTGCAAATTGTGAAACTAACTTTGCTGTCCCAGGGGGAGCTTTCATTGTCATAGGCATGGACCCTGTTGGCTGAGAAGCAGTAACAACACTGCTGCTCGGAAACTGTCGCACCCTTGAAGCATCAGCTGCCCTTATTGGTGGTACTTTCCACAGCTCTTCAAAGTTTCTTGGAGGTGAGAGTCTCAGAGAATTTCTTGAAGTTCTATCGGGGGATCTACCTCTCAATTCATTTGTGTTCCGAGAAGAGTAGGAATTTCTTAGAGAATCCACCAAGAGTAAATCATCTGCACTTTCCCTAGGAGGTATTTTCCTAAGATGAGTATTTCCATTCGTTTCAGATTTGTATTGTGGCATGTGATGATTCAGTGGCATTTGAACCATGTTTGGCCGCTTCATTTGAAGTTCCATCCCACCCTGAATTTGCTTAGGTTGTCTTTTGCGCATCAGTTTTAATCTAAGGTCATTTCGAGTGAGCTGGTAATCTTCACACATCACAAAGCGCAAGAGTTAGGACAACGTTTTTATTTTTAATTTGTGGTAAAGGAATAAAAATGACGAAAATTTCATGAAACGTGTACAAGTTTATGTACCATGTGTATTGTCAGCTGAACTCCATTTACTACCATCACCACGTTGCCTGTGAATTGATATTGGGCACATTATCATAAGACTAAATGACATATCTACTGACATATGAACTTGACATGAATCACAGACTAATCAACAGGATACCAGAACCAAAAGCAAAACTTAGCAAACAACTTTCCTTAGAACATAAATAACAGCGTGAAACTATTGCAACAGCGACTGTGATTCTAACCTAATCGTAAATTCCACTGATAAAGTTACTCCAACTTGTTAATTTCTAGTCACAAGTCCATGACAATGAATAAAATACAGAAACTTGACACATTTTTTGAAACTACCCAATTCATAGAGAGCTAGAAACACTACTCAAACACATAATGAACTAGAAAGCTGGGTAAAAGTAAAGAAAAAATCAAACCTTTTGTTGGCGGACGATAAAACTCCATTAGAACCAGTCCCCAGTCTCTCTCCCATGGATCGTTTACTTCCAGAGAATATCCCCCTACTATAACCATGTGCGAATTCTGACCCCGTTCCTCCCCTCTCAACAACCTGAAAAACAAACCAAAAAGACATATTTACTCACACCAAGATAGTCGCAAACCCAAAATCAGTAAATTAAATTACATGAAACTCCAGCTGAATCTCTACAATATAATTAAATTATCACCAAAATGAAGCTAGCCCAAAACAGAACATCATAATACCTAAAACAACAACAACAACGATAAATCAAACAACCTCTAAATCATCCAAAAAGAGAAAATTCCAAACTTCAAACAGCAAAAGTAAGAACCCAGTAGAGTAAATACCTGACCAGTGCGTCCGAGAGTGATTGTGACCCTCGGATTCGACATTTCTGGAAGCTTTAAATGCTTTTGACAATCCCAGAAAAAAAAAATTTAATTTTAAAAAATAATGACAATAATTATGTGCTAAAAAGCGAGGGAGGAAAATAAGTTGAGAGTCCGCATTTTCCAAAATTGGGGTGAAACAGAAATGGTAGGAAACCCTAAAAGAGATTCAAATAAAAATTAGCAAAAGATGAAAGAAAGAGGGAAAGAAGAAGAAGAAGAAGAAGAAGCATTGCGAAGTAGAATGGGTAGACCGACCAACGTGTGATACGCGGTTCCTGCCTTGCGGGTGGGTCGAGTGGACTGGTCAAGTCAAAATAATGGGCCGGGTCACAACGGGTTTAGAGTTGGTCCAAGTCCACTAAATGCTGGCCCACCTGACATCTAATAAGTCCTTCTAAAACAATATGGGTTCTTTAACATCAGTAACCACTAATCTTGAGCTATCACATCTAGATTTCTACGTTTAATCCGATGTAAATTGGAGTCTGACTTACGTTTGAATTTTCATACTAACCTAAAATGAGTAATTCTTGGACACACTTTCTACAGCTAACACTTGTACTATTTTAGAATTCTAAATGATGTGGTCATAGTTTGAGATAAGAAATGCCCAAATCATTTGGTGAATTTTGTGTGAAGAATGTGTCCCTTTATACTTACTTGACAAATATTAGAACACTTGGTCAACTAATAATTGTGTATGACACTCTTAAAACCGTCAAAAGGTAATTGAAATAGGACCGTAGTTTTTCCAAATAAGAATAGTAATAACTGAAAAAACTGTCGAACTATTTACTATGGAAGGAAATTAACTTTAAGATACCAATAATGAATCCAAAAACTCACTGTATCACCACCTCTCCGTTTCCCCCTAAAACAGCCATGAGGTGCGCACCTTGAACAATTTATGGGCTTATGGGGTTTATTGAATGTCAGGTTTGGCAATGTGTGCCTCATGCAAAGCAAAGTAGAATAAAGAAAAGTAAAATCAAATATAGATTACAGAAGAGAGGAAATTCATGTGTTCTGGATTGGTTTTAGGAGATTTACATACAGATCATGAACTGTTTAACTCTTTTTTTTTGGCCAGATACAAAAAGTTGACCGTTAAGATATGATCGAGTTATATATTTGCGGTTGATTCTCTGATCTCTTCCAATGTGATGGCCTGCATTCCAAGGAAAACGGATTCAGATCACAGGAGTGCAAAAGTTTCTTAGATTATGGTATGCTACATAGAGTGACACAAACACGATCGAAAATTAAACAGCTTTGGCATCATTATGATGAGGAAACGATAAAATAATTGGTTAGTAAAGCCTTGCTTTTCCTTCTTTATTTTTCGTATAATCTGAAGAACTGGTATAAAATATTTAATCATGGAGTGTTTGTGACGTCCTAGTATTAGGTCGAATGAGCGGAAATAATAGTCAACAGGAATTACCTGTTCCTGTCCAGCGAAATCATTGTCCGGAGTGAGAAAGAGCATGCAGTGGCACTCCTTCCTGTCAAGCAAAGTTTATAATCTTTAGTATGAAGTTTTCAGGCTATTCGAAGTTATCATCTATAGTTCAATATAGCTATGGGAATGGTAATGTCTTCATTCTTTACCCGGTAAAATGCCTGCTTACGTATTCTAAATTCAGTTGATAAAATAGTATTCTAAATTCACTTGATAAAATAGGAACATCTTTACCTCTCTCTCATAGGAACACATGGACAGTTCCAAAAACCTTGCCCAGCCTCGGCAGCTTTGTCATCATAATGCCTGAAAAATGATAATTTTAGAACTTGAGAGTTATAAGCTGACATGAGAGTGAGAGATACCAATTTCAATATTAGAAAGTGTAGAAGTTCAACTGAAGGTAGTGAAGACAGACAAAAGGTAATAGAAAAATCTGATAAAAAGGAATAAATTACTTACCTACAAGGGCAAAGAGGTGCACCCAATTGATCTTTATGATCTGCCAATCCCTGATGCAATCAAATATTAGTTTGTCCTAATAAAGTGAGAAAATTATGTATTAATAAAACTGGTAGGCCCAAATGAAACAAAGTGCAACATACGTTACACAATTTGCTTAATGTAAAGATCATAAACAATGATAAGCATGCATCCTGATTCTTATCAAGTAACTAAAAAGCAGACATAATTTCACCATATAGTAAACTTGATCAACCCATCATTTGAGCAAACAATCACTAAAATTTGTTGAGAAGAGTATATGGTAAACTAATACACAAAGTTGAGGCAGCCCTTTTTTCTTTTTTTTTTTTGGGTGGGTCGGTGGGGAGAGATGGGGATGGCAAAGTGAGGCAGCTTCACTTAGAACATTATCTTTTTTACTGCAAC
>JXTB01000294.1:449697-482337 GCA_002914805.1 Parasponia andersonii
CAATTAATAGAATGCACAAAGATGACACTATGCGATTAAGCTAAATCTAAGCTAGTTTGGTGTAATTAAATATAGTTCAGTTCAATAACTGCCACCTCGTGCTTACTTGGGCCGACAAATAAAATATTATAAGTGAGTCCTATACATTGAATTAAAGCTATGATGTGTGAAACGTACAATGAATTTGGCTCCAAAAAGCGTGAAAATGCACTTTACCGAAAAACTACTATTTTACCTAGTTACCATCAAACTTGATTTTAAGCATGAGTACATTGTATTGTATTCATGAATATATATTCTTTGTTCTTCTCACACACCTAACTCTCTCTCTCTGAGGGTACTGAGCCTTTACACTGCATGGGAACACTTCGACAACCATTAGTATAATAATTTATATTGAAAGCATTTAACAATCAAAATGAGCAATTTATCATAAAATTGACACTAGTTTCATGATATGTCTATTATGTAATGCGAATATGTTTATTATTGGCCTATTATGCATGTGAGAATCTTGGACATTATATTATAGGCCTCCCCGAACTCTATAAAATTCTAAGTTGTATTATCTAATAGTCATATTTAAAATTCCCTCTTCTGAGTGCCGAATTTTAAATACCAAATCAATTAATTGGTGATCAAGTAATTAAAAATATGAAAAACAAGATAATACAAATAAACTGAATGAAAATTTCTTAAATAATAAAATTAGCAATTCAAAACATAGTATTCAACTTATGCTACATCATTCCTCTAGATAAAAAGAAAGTAGTTCATGATAAAAATGAGAAAACAGAAAAAGATGTTCTTAAACATATTGAAGAAAATAAAGAAAAACTAGATTTGGAATATAAATTTAGCTTATCAGTCTCTAGACTCCACGGTATTCATCTTTCTCTCTCTAAGTCTCTCAAGAACGAGTGTCTTTCTCTTAAATTGTGTTGTGTCCTCCTCCTAAACTGGACTATTTATAACCGATGAAGAGTGCTCTCCAAGTCTTCAGCTCAAATTTGATTGGCTGGGTAATGTGATAGTTTCCCCTTTATTTTTCTCCTCTTCTTCCTTCTCTTTTCTTTTGTCGCTAACCCCCTTCTGATTCTCCATGCTAAATTTTATAAATTACATGATTAATCCCGGCTTCTGTGATAACGTGAAGCAGGACACCACCTAATCACCAAGCTTATTTATTTCTTCACGTGAACATCACATCCTGATTCCAATCTATAAGCATAAAATCATGCTAAGCCCGATTCACCATCTCAAGTGGAGCAATTCTTAAAATGGGCCTGGCCCATTTCTTTCTTAATTTTCCAATAACCGAATGATTGACCTTTGTTTCCTTTTTCATTTATATATCATCCAAATACTTCATTCCTAAGTTGTTTGTTCCCAAAACGTCCATTAACTCCAATTCTTCACGTGCACTCCTTTTGGGCTTCCTATGTAATTGGTCTTCTAGCATTTAATACTTTGGGCCTCTATTTAATTTTCCAATGGGCTTCACATATTCTTCATCTCATCTTTTGCCAACTCTCTTTTAGAAAAATGTCACTTTAATTTCTCTTTTGCATGAAATATTTCATAACCTGCTTAAATTAACCAACAACCAAAAATAATTAAGCAAATTTAAGATGGAAAAGGCAGACATAAATTGTATAAAATATAAGCACATCAGGTTACAACAATTTTTCAAACTTCAAGAAAACCGCAACTTATTAGAAACAGGGAAATAATGAAGAGATGCAAGAAAAAGAAAAAGATTCACAGTTTAATTCATCTAAAAATTCTGTGAATCTTTGCTGTAGATGTGATATGAGAGGACATTGGTCACGTACCTGTCGTACACCCAAAACTTTGTTGACCTTTACCAAACATCACTGAAGGAAAAGGAAAAGAACATAGAGACAAACTTTATTGAACAAAATGATCTTATAGATTTTGTACATTTGGATGTTTCAGACTTCTTTCAAAATCCAACCGAAAAAAATTGATAATGGGCCATTAATATCTAAATTTATTGTGTGTTAGATTATATAATCCTTGTGTACTATTTTCAATTCCTGTTTATGTAATGTATTACTTTTTTTAAGTTATGGATTCATTACATCTTTCATTTAATAATTATAGCTCTTTTGCTTTAATTTATGAAGAAATATGGATTTCACTAAAATTAGTTCGAAAACCAATAATGAAGATATTTGTCTAGTAGACAGTGCGACAACACACACAATCCTCAAAGATAAAAAATATTTCATAAAATTATCATTATCAAAAGAAAATATGAATACAATTTCAGGTACCACAAAAATAATTGAAGGCTCTAGAAGAGCTATAATATTACTACCCAGAGGAACAAAATTAATTATAAATGACGATTTATTCTCTAGCAAATCCAGAAGAAATTTACTAAGTTTCAAAGATATATGTTGTAATAGATATCATATTGAGACCATAAATAAAAATAATATAAAGTGTCTCTATGTTACTTCCATTATCTTAGGCCATAAGCAAATACTAAAAGAGCTATGTGCCTTTTCATCTGGGTTGTATTACACATTTGTAAGCACAAATGAATCACACAATGTGATGACCAAAAAAGATTATGATCATAAAGTTTTCTCTTTTTGGTGTGACTATCTAAGTCATCCTAAGTCAATTTTGATGCGAAAAATTATTGAAAACTCATATGGACATCCATTAAAGAATCTAAAGATTCTTTTGTCCAATGAATTTTTCTATCCAGTTTGTTCTCAGGGCAAATTAATTATTACACTATCTCCAATGAAAGATGTGGTTAAGTCTCCTGTGTTTCTAGAAAGAATTCAAGGAGATATATGTGGGTCTATTCATCCAATATGTGGACTATTTAGATACTTTATGGTGTTAATAAATACTTCAACACATTGGTCACATGTTTGTTTATTATCTACTTGCAATATTGTATTTACAAGACTCATTGCTCAATTAATTCGTTTAAGAGCACAATTTCCAAACTATACGATAAAGACTATTTGTCTTAATAATGCTAGTGAGTTTATATCTCAAGTTTTTAATGATTATTGTATGTTAATTAGAATTAATGTTGAGCACCTCATTTTCCACACATATACACAGAATGGTTTAGCTGAATCATTTATTAAACGCATTCAATTAATAGCTAGACCACTATGAATGAGAACAAAGTTACCTATTTCTGCTTAGGGGTATGCTATATTACATATTGTTGCGCTTATTCTTATTAGACCTATAAGCTATCAAAAATACTCTCCATCACAAATTACTTTTGGTCAATTAGCCATTGGATCACCATCTAATGATGATCCAATGGCTATAATGAAGTGCATGAAAAGATGTGCATCATTAATACTTTTTCTCTCTCTTACTTTTTACAATAAAAAAATGTGCATACTAAATTTTCATTGACCAAATTGATACCTATGCATAGATAAAAAAAAAAATACCTACTGGATTGGTGCCCATATATATATATATATATATATATATATAAGTAATTAGGCTAAGTAGCAATCTTGGAGGATTGTGTTAAATTTATAGTATTTTTTTAAAATTTTTTCTGAAGAAAACTACTACGAAACTATAAAATAAATTTTGTAACTGATATCATAAAAAAAAACCCTATTTTTTTTTGAGAAAATGAGGGCTGGCAATTGGGAAATAAATAAATAACAGAGCCTATGGGATATGTCCATTTTTTAAAAACTGGTAGTAGTAAATGACCATTTTTTAATAGGTAAATGTTCATTTATTAGTTAAGAGGTTTTAATTTCCTTCCTTTTTTTCCCCTATCTTTTCCTATTGGATTGTTAGGGTTATTAACGGGAAATTACTATTAAGTAGTACATACATACTTGGATAAAAGTATATAGAGACGCATTTTCTTAAGCATATTTTTATAAATACCCATTTTCAGAGAGATTTATACTATTACTATTTGATAAATGAAATTCATGTATACCACAATATATATTAAAATAAGCATGGTTTACATTTCACAAAAAATAATATTTATGAAAATGTGCTTAAAAAAATAGATATTTATGAAATTTTCCCACTTTTTTTTCTCTTGATATATCAATTTGTTTAGTGTTTACATTGGTATATATTAATATATACCGCGTTGTGATCTTGATTTTTGATATTTAAATATTTTTAATGATAGTATTTTTTTTTTTTAAAAAGACTAATATATCTAATCATATTTTATGGAAAATATATGTTTTACAAATTGAATTTTTATGTTTAATAGATATCTTTTTAGTTATTGTACATTTGTTTATAAGCTTAGTATATTTAAAATGATTGAAAATGATGCATTGCAACAGTAGAATTAGTATATATCAAGTGCATAGATGGATATTCCAAGAGGAAAAAATAAATACAATGCTTATCGGTGATTTCTTGATAATGACCGTAAAATTCATCTTCTGAAAGTTTATAAACTCATAAATATTAAAAAAAATAGTTTAAAAACTTCTTATATCTAACAAATATTGGGGATTAATTTATGGAACCCTTTACTTTTTATGAAAATAAGTTTCAATTCCAAGATACCACTCAAAAGTTTCTTTTTCTGAGGGCTATAGCATTCAAAATTTTCAATCTTTAGGTATCAGTATCTCTCAGCTCTATTCTCATGGAAATATACGTACCGGTAGTTCAGAATTAATACGAGAAATCTGACAATTATTTAATCTCTAATTATTGCGGTAGTTATTTTTTCTGAGAAAACTATTTGTTAGTTACGACTAGTTACAGGATATAAGAAGAGTGTACTATTAAACTTCATTTTTAGTCAGAGAAGGGTTGATTCGAAAACATTATTGATATTTAGAGGTAAGTGCATTTTAGACTAATAATTGGACTTTCTTTGTCATTAACAGATTCTTCAAATGGCCAAAATTCAAAAAGAGAACAGAAAAAACAACCCCATCTTATTATACATTGGTCCACGAAAATATATTACGGAATATGGGAACAAAACTTGCAATAAAAGAAATTTTAGACTGACTTGACGAAACGAAGAAGAAAATAGATTTTAAAGTGACGACACATATAAATATAATACTTTACAGTTTAGACATGGGAGAAAGGGTAATAACATGTGGTGAGGACAAATTGGACATTGACTTCAGGTCCAAAGTACGACCCAAAACTTATCATCTTCGTACACCTTTTGATTACTTTTTGTCAAACTGACACATAATTAATAGTATATATGGGAATATATGATGCTTTGCCCACTTCCAAAAGCATTTATCGTGAGCCTAACCCTCATCATGACGCATTTAAAGTGTCTTTCGTTGTCTCAATTTCCTGCAAAAGCTCTAGAAAAGGTCATCGTTTTGGGACCAAATTACACACAAGGAAAACGCAGCAATCGACCCTACTTTTGCATTTGTAGTATAGACATATATTTATGGAACCTTTTGATCACCTAGCTAGTCAAAAAATGCCCAACATGTACAAATTACCAATATAGCTACCGGCTAGCTAGCTGTTACGAGTAGTAGTAGTACTGCTTTATAGTTGATATACTGCAATTAGTAACATTTTAAATAGTACTAGCATTGCATCGATCGATATTTTTATATTTGTGAATGTTGCGAATATTCCAAGAAATTAAAAGTGGAATTTCCAATATATTATAAGGATACATATTAGACCGAGCACTCTTTTGAGCATCAAAACTACTCGAACATCATGATCTCTAAAACTACTCGAACATCGTGATCATATCTTTAATTGGTATCATATCTTTCCATCTCTTTCTAAATTTAGTTCTCTTTGGTAATACATGAGAGGGAATCAAACAATATCGTCTTTGCCAGACAACTATGTATGCTCACGTACTGGTCCAAATTAATTTGTACCAGCAATGTTCCAATATATTCCCAGAATCCGTAATAGCTTCATCATTTTTGTATCAAGACTTCTTTTGTTCTATTAGACATAGATATATTCAACTACTCTTCCAAATATATTTTCATAATCTTTAGTATGATCCGGTGAAAATTATAACACCCCCACTTAAATTAAATATGATCACAAATAGATAGTCGGCCAATACTAATTTGCAGAAGTTAATGAATGTATGAACAGAATATAATAATAGTATAAATACGTACGTATTATGGACCATATATATATAATTTCCATATCGAGAATGATAAAGAAATAATGGTAATTATAAGGATATTAAATATACACGATTATCATCGATCTCATGATAAAACATTCTCTTTTCAGCATGCATGTCTGTAATATGATCATCAAGTTCCTCAGAGGGGAAAAAATTAAAAAAAAAAAAAAGATAGCATAATTATGAATTCTCTGAAGAGTGCTATATACCCGATTAATAATGACCCTAGAACACGCATGCATATGCACTATACATATATATATATATATATACGCGGTACCTGTGTACAAGATAGTATATTTCAAGCCTAATTAAACAAAAAACTCAAGAAGGCGCGCATGCAAATTTGGCATCATTATCAACTCCTGTGAAAATCTATGGTACAGCTCGAGAGTAACTAGCGGTAAGTTCTATAATGATGATCATCACCAGACAAGAAGAACGAGTTGTCAATTGTCATCACCATCATCTGTATGGATATTAATGTACATGCATGTGTGAAGATATGTATATACCTTTATGGTTATAACACGTACATGAACTCGATATATAACAGGTACACATATTTGCAAGGAGGATATTTGAGAAGATTACTTGCTATATCGTCGCTTGGACCATTGGTACATATACGAAAAATAGAAGGGGTGGAAATTATGAAATCTATGTGCTATACCCAGAACTAGCTAGAGCTAGATATAGATGACAGCGTATTAACACATATCATATACTGCATATATATATATATATATATTATAGAGATCGTTGAACTAAGAACTAAATCTAATCCCTGCTGGGTAATCGGCCTAATTAGGTTCTCCAAGCGGTCATGAATATGATATTCCGTCTGGCTAAATCTATTGTGTATATATAGCATGTTATATCTATATGTATGCATACTTGTATGTAATTTTAGGTATTTATAGTCGGTTTGATAATTAACAGCGAACTTAACAACATTTCAACGCAAAAGGGGTCTGAACGTTGATAAAATAAGAAAAGTACCAAAAACCCTAACTAATAAATATGAATAATATCGATTAATCTTGTATGTCTTGTTGGAATGAAGAATCAAGTGAGAACTAATATTATATCCATACGATCATAAAACACTTCCCATCTCATAAATATTTTTGTCTCAACGCACAGCAATTATCCTAAAGAAACTATATCAAAATCCACACAAACTAATAAAGTAGGTTATAAATTGAAGCATATCAAAAAGAAACGACAAAAAAAGCCGACAAACCCTTGAACGATCAAGTTTCTATGAACACATAACTATAGCTATAGATTTATATAAAGAACAAAAATCCGAAAAATATTATCCCATATCTCCATGGATATAAAAATACAAAGTACTTGGATCTAAAATTTTAACAAAATGCAAGATAAAAGCAGCTAACAATTAATAGTACTAATGAACAAGAAGAAGAAGAAAAAGAAGATCTAATAATAATAACAAGTACTTGATATGTTGAGAAATTGATTTGGTATTAGCAAATCATCGGACCACGACGCTTGATTCCCCAAAAACAAAAGACCTTGCATATGATATGGACACTATTCAAACCAAGCCTTCTTCTATGATAACATGTAGCTAAAGTACTCGATCCTTGGCTAGAAAAGAAATAAGCTCTCAAGCGAGCACACACATGAATACATGAGTAATCATGATGATGATGTCCATATAGAATATGGATCCATTACTATTAATTGTATTTCTTTTCTTTTTTTTCTTTGGTTTGTTGGTCGGTGTAATGATGATGGTTTGAGGGTTGTGGGGGGCAGGTGAAGGTGAAAGAAGAGGAAGGAGTGGGAACAATGATGGCGATAGAGAAGGTAGCCGAGACGACATGATGATTGCTTTTGGTTTTCTGGCGTTGAATCTAAGGCTGCCTCCTATTAAGGCTGATCATCATCACTAATGTTACACATCTATCTACCTAGCTGCTAGGTTTTCTTCTTTTGCTCTCTCTCTCTCTCTCTCTCTCTCTCTGACATGCTCAGAGAGAGGAAGAGTTTGTGTGTGTGATAATGATTCATGAAACACCAAGACTGATCCATTCATTAATATTATATCTTAATTTACCCGCTACCTCCGCACCCACCTACCAAAGCGCGTGTGATACAAAGCTCATCTAAACTACGTTAATTTGTCTATATATACTAACTAAAACTATTACGGGAAATTAGTGAAAAATAAAATTACATTATTATATATCGTTCAGTTTGTATTTACATTATGGATGTCGTAATATTGTAGGTTGGATTTAGAATTTGTGACAAATTTTTACATTTTTTTTTGTCAAATACTAATTTAATTAGTATTCTATTAATAATGACATAGTTATTATTAATAGCCTTAATTACTAATTCATGTTCATATGTGTTGAGTGATTCAACATTTGTGTCAAACATAGTCAAGCCAGAAAACCATAGTCGCTAATATTCGTAAGTATTTTTGAGTGAGGTCGGACTGATAACTACACTTACTAGAAGGCATTCAATCTTTAAAATGGGTTTATAATTTTTTAACTTAAAGAGGTTAGTTAGTTACACAATAATAGTTACTAAAGAGTGTTTTTTTTTTTTTTTTTTCGAAGGAGTCTGTTATTAAAAAAACTCTTTATATTAGAAATTAATTCGAACTTTAGAAAAAAGTAAACTTAATAACTAAAAGTAATAAATATTACCTTTAAATAAAAGTAATAAATATTAGGAAATTTCTAAAGTAAACTATTAATTTCCATATCTTTTAGCCTCCAGGCTTCCACTTGACTCTAATTAAAATTTGTTTTTTCATCCTTCCTTTCCTTTTTTATTCGCTAATGAGATGGAAAATACTCAGCATAGTCATATTATCTCCTTGTTTCAAAACCCGTCAATTGTTGAAGAATCAGTATCAGGCTATATAGTCTATACTACTATAGGATAAATGAACATCAACAACTAGTTAATTGTAGAAGAATATCATTCAAAAGAAAGAAAACAACAACAATGAAAACTCTAAATTTTATTTATATATCTCGTGATAGCATGAAGAGTTTATTAATTCTGGACTGTCACAGCCCAAAATCCGGGCTAGTGGCAGAAGGGAAATTTCATAAAGATGAGAAATTTCTTGATTTAATTAAAAAGTGTTAAAAGTTCTAGTTTTATAAAACAGTTTATTTAAATAAAATAATTAGAATTTCATCCCGTGAATTACTCACACAGTTCGTATACACTATTAAACATAGATCGAATAATAATTTAAAAACGCGAAATCAAATATAAGTCTAAGCATTATTATCATCCACGTCGAAACTCAAATCTTAGAATGACATATATAAGTTCACAGATAAAATAGAAAGTATTAATCTTAGTTCAATGCTAATACAAAACCCAAACAATCCAAACACCACGACATCACACTCCGAGCATTACCAAGATAATGAACTACAATCAAGATGACCTCATATTCCTCTTGATCTCTTAAGTCGCACTAGACACTACCTGAGGAAGAAGGTAGAGGGATGAACATAATATACTCAGTAGGAAAAACAATTACCTCGGTCGAAAATATTTTAGTGATGGAGAATTCCTGCATAGTTAGTTTAGTCCAAAACATACATATATATATATATATATATATATATAATCCAAACTAGAAATATATATATATATATATAGGTTGCCAATCCAATAAGTATTTTTTTTTTAACCTATAGATAGGTATTTTTTTTTTAGCCATTGGATGGTGATCCAATGGTGATCCAATGGCTATAATAAAGTGCATGAAAAGACGTGTATCAGTAATGCTTTTTCTCTCTCTTACTTTTTACAATAAAAAAATGTGTATGCTAAATTTTCATTGGCCAAATTGATACCTATGCATAGGTAAAAAAAAAAAAAATACTTATTAGATTGGTGCATATATATATATATATATATATAAGGTAGTGTAATCAAAATCATTCAATTCATATGCACATGACATAAATCAACCCATACCCATGAGCTCACATCCTCTCATCTGTGGAAACTTAGGATGATGGCACTAAGTATGCCTAACAGCCTACCTGACACCTATGCCCATACCCAAAGGGGACATCCGTGTGTCGCCTACTAAACCTGGAGGGGCAATCGAATTGCCTACGTCTACCAAATGGGGAGGTAATCAGAAGTAACAAAACCTCGCGCGGGTTTACGGACTCTACACCGATTGTGGGGCACGCAGCGCCACATTATAAACCCACGATACTAACACGGTGCTCATGTATGATCCTATGACACGTGCAATACAGAACTGAAGTGTGAAAATAATCATACTCAGGTTTTTCAATAAAATCAACATACTAGGTTTTATAGGAAAACGGGTAGCATAATGACCCTATTTTTAATATACCTAAAATAACCTGTACTCAGAAAACTTCCAAAGTAATACGATATATATACATCATACAATCAATTCCCATCACAGATGTTTAAATAATCTTAAAATCATGTTTGTTCTCATATATTGCCAAAAATAAGTTTTATTTGAAAATGATATAAAACAGAGGCAATTAAGTCCCTACCTCGCTGAATAGCGATACCACGTTATTGAATCTTCAAGGTATTATTGACGATCGCCTGGAGGGTCGAGGACCAATTCCATGTCCTCGATCGTCCTCTTGCAAAAAATCAACTTCTCACCGGAGCTTCAAATCCACAAACGGACCTCTTCACTGAATTCCTAGTACCCAAAATAACTAGGTTAGGCTTATAACTTGTCCAATTCGGGTCCGGGTCCACGCCAGGCCAGTGGCAGCAAAACAAGGTAAAATCTCGACTGTCTGATCTCGATTTCCGTGCCGGTCACCTAATATAGGCAATATATATATATATATATATATCAAATTTCTCCATTTTCCAAGTATAATCCAAAAATGACAACAAAGACACCATCCAACGGCCGGATTAAAAAGTCAAACTTAAATTCAAAATATCTAAAAATGACAACTTTTGATTCGGATATTATGGGGTTAAGATATATATGTATATATATATATATAAATATATATATATATATACACATTGAGCTTCTTCTCGACGAGACGAATCCAACGGGTCCGATTTGAGTTCGAACGGTGGCCAGAATAGTCGCTAGCGGCCAAAAATCCGAAATGCTCCAAACGGCTCCTCCTTTTCCAACGACAGCAGCAGCTCCAACGGCCCTACAGCTAGCCGGCGCTGGCTCGTGGCGGCCTGGGAGAGCTTCACCTGCCGTCTGGTGGCCGGACTATGCCCGGGAGGCGAGCTGCGGCGGTGGTCCTCCTTCGGCTGAGGGAGACCCAAGAGAGAGAGAGAGCACGTCGGGGGGAAAGAGATATAGAAGAGAGAGAGAAAAAGGACAGGGCACGTGGCCTGTCTTTATGGAGCAGTGCAATTTTTTTAAAATTACACATAAGTTCCCAAAATTTCAAATCTCTTTTAAATCAATCCCCTAAAAGTTGCAATTTAGTCAATCTGTACAAAATTTTTGCAAATTAATCTCTCAATATTATATCCGAAAAATTGGTAAAATATCCAAATTACCTTCAAAAAAATCTGGGTTTTTACGTGGACACAACAAATTTGGAAAAATAAGACATTCAAAGCGGACAAATTTAGGGGCAGTAGTATGTTCCCCAACATTGAGCACTTTCCAACAACATGAACCATTCACAAACTATACGGGCATATCTGCTCGTACGTTAAACTTAGCAGTATTGTATTCGACTTGTCTACGTCTTTCTTCAATGAATATTAACTTAAAAAACGAAAATCAACAGCTGAGCCATTATGTCCATTTGTGAACATTAATTAATATAAATTCTTTCTCTTTCAAAGGAAAAAAAATAGTTGATATACATGCACAATATTCATCTATTGTTGGTGTACTTTTTTTCTTTCTTATACCCTAATAAATGGACCACTCAGAAACACTCTCGATGCAATACACGACTACTGCTATGTAAAATTGCTTTCAACTGATGAATTTGGAAGAAAAAACTCTGGACTACTGCATATTCCCATTTGATTAAATTAATGTGTTTGGGTACAGAAGTCTACTTATCTTGTCCTCCCATCCTCACTACCCCAGAAAAAATGGTTCATGTCACCCTTTGTATTATTGACCTTCTTTTATTAGAGTTTGACTGCATATGTGCATGCCTGCAGCTATATTGAAAGGACTAAAATTTTGACATATATATGCTAATCAGATATGTAGCCATTTTAAGATCACTCAGCATGATTTTATTTTGCTAATTACAGAATAATCGAGGGAAATATACATATGTATGTGTACCTTCTAGTCGAGAAGAGAGAAATAGCTGAAAATAAAGTTCACATATATATATATATATATATATATTTATAAATGGCTTCACCACTCATTTTTAAAGATAATAGATTTCAATAATAAGAGTAACACCGGTTGACGTAATAATTTATTATTAAGTAATTATAATTAGTAAATTTATCCACATAAAATATAATTATAATTACTCACACATCAAATATTGTGAGCAATAAATATATATATATATATATATATATTGGTTGTTCAAGAAATAATATTAATAAAATCTAAAAAACTTCAATTAATTACAATATAAGAACAGAGGATTATAATTTTAGACTCCTAAAAAAGGAGACGAAAATGAATAATAAATACAATAATAACAAGATTGTGAATTATTATACATAATTCTCTAAAAGAAAAAAATAACAAGCATCACCAGAGAAATAATTGTATTCGCTTATTACTAGACTGCGTTCTTGATCGGTAGAGTATTGTGATTCCAACATCAAATGAAATTTATGCTACTATAGGCATTGTATAATATCCTTAATATAGTGCAAAAATAATAAAGGATTCTAGCTACTAATGCATTGCTACATGAATCTCGAAGGCTCAAAGCTAAATTAGAGACTTTATTTTTTTTTTTGAAGGCTAAATTGGAGACTTGTATAGTTAAAATAAATGCATATAAAGCTTTTAGTGTTGGTTCATGCGTACAGCACTGATGCAGAGAATGCAATTACAAGAATAATTCAGCTCCACAGAAGAAGCGGATATTGTGGTCCTTTGGAATCTCAACTATTTTAGATAGAAGTTAATGGACCCTGAATCATAATATTAGTCACGAAATCAGCCAAACTAGTTTGGACCTTCCATTGATGGCATTTCTGGCCAATGTAAATTCGAAAAGCTAACCATGATTTTCAAAAAAAGTAACTTTTTATTGACCGTTGTAGTAGAAAAGGATGCTTTAACCTCGGCCTCAAATAAGGGTCCATGGCTGCTTTCTAGCTACGCACAACTAACCTTATCTTTTCTCTACTTTTTGAACAAATTCAAAAGGGCTTTCGGTACATCTATTGACTAAAACTCAACATTTGAAGTTATTCTATTCTTTCTTGTAATTTTCCCTCCCTCCCTCCCTCTAAATTTGTATTTATGATAATGAAAGATAATGGTATTAAACATTCTCTTATATGTAATACCTCATTCCACCTTTCTGACTTGGGAGTTTCTGCTTTTTGATTCATTTTCTCTCTTGTCGTGAAGCTTGCAACTTTTTTATATTTTATTAAATTTTTATTGAATGCATTTGATTTGATAAGAATCAGGGGCAATGACCGAATCGGTAATATAGCACTGAGGAAGACGTGGCAAAGACGATGAGGGCTCTCAACAGAAGGATGCAAAAGCTCAATTTCCGACGCAACGTCGAGTTCAATGCGAGCCAGCTTTTCAAATCTGCCTCTTATCCTCTTCACCTAGTGAAATTAATCTTTAGGCAATAAAAACATTCAATTGAAATCTCTTACAAGAGATGGAAAAAAAGATAGACGGCGACGTTAAAAGATAAAAATCCGTTTTTCTTTTAAGGGTAACTTTTATAGGTACTACGGAATACCAATACCATGTAAAGTTTATGTAATTTGATCGAACTTATTAAGGATCAGAAACATTGACTCGTAACTAATAGTAGAATGTTTCAACTTTTAATGCGACCACATATGTCTACCAAGTGAAGTAACATAAGCCCCATGGCCCCCATCTAAATCTAGTTCCAAGCAATAAAGAGTGTGTGAGAGAAGCCCCACCTCGCCAGTTGCCACGGTCTAGAAGCAACTTATCTAAAGTTTCAACACTGCTGATACATGTGCATCAAATAACTCCTCAATTGGAACATGTATTATTAGGCTAACACTAATATTTACTGATATGAACACGAACACTGACTAGCTAGTGCTACGAATAGTAGAGTGGACGATGGGTGGTTCGAACCACTGCTTACTTTCTTCTTCTTTATCTTTTTTTTTTTTTTTCAAATAATCAATCATTATATCCGTTTTAAAAATTTTACACGAACCAGAGCTAGCTATTTGGTGATTACTAACGGTACAGTCTGTCCCAAAAGCAGGAATTCGCTGGTGCATTTTTCTCTTTCAGCCAGCAAAGAATCAGTTTGCACTTCGCAGACAACCGGCAATCGCCAAATATCATCGACAAGCAATAAACGGTTGTCAACATTTTTGAAGGTTCACCTCACTGTTTCTGTTCCTTTTAACTGAAACTCAAGGTGACAAAAGGGGCAACAGGCAGGACTCTCGTTCGGGCATTTGCGCTTAAACGGCCTAACTGGGCATGTTGTAGGCACACATAGCCTCAAATTTTGAAGCAATATACTTCTGTTATACAATGCTAAGGAGTTGTGACTTCCTTGTTCTGACGCTCAAATCCACATTCAACTCTGATTGCTGCCAAAAGTTCAGGTGACACACCACGATTAGTTTTAACTTTTCTCCTTGCATTTGAATCACTCCTACCATTCTTCTTATTAGGGTGACCGAAATTATTCCCTGCGCCCCAACCTCGGTAGAGTATGACTTTGGTAGGTTCTTGTGAAACTAGAACTGCACCTGTTGCGTGCTGCAAGTCAAAGTAAAAGAGCCAGAGAGACTATTAACTAAATGGGTATACGAATCTTGGTATCCGGTTTTTATGGGTGAGTTCTACTTGTGAGATAATTCGTAACATGAGCACAAGGAGGAATTACAGTTCAGACCTCAAGCAAGAAAACGACCTCCTGGACTGATGTTCCTTTTGCTCTGCCTTTCACATTCACTATAGCAAGAGGATGCTTTTGAAAATGCGCCATGATTGTTTTAGCAACACCAGTTACAATGTTGCTCTTTCCTAATAAAACGCAATAAACATACCTAGATATAATGAGCTCTCATAATTCAATCTTACATGAAGCAACTGAAAAATTGTAACAAAGAACAAGCCAACCAGGGTTATCAAGTGTCAAACAAGAAAAGCAATAATTGAGTAAGAACTATTACCTACAGCAATCACAGGGCGTTTTTTCATCTTAAGGGCTTGCTTCCGAAGAAGAAGCCTCTCTCTGTTGGAAAGATGTATAGTTTTCGAAGGCATCTTGTTCGGTCCACTATCTACCATTACTGGACCTGATGGTTCCAGTCCATTTTTGTTAGTAAATGACTCCATTGCCTCATTATCAGAAGAACCCGAAATACCATGGGGGGCACCAACAACAGCAGCACCGCTCATTCCCTTGGACTGAAATCCACATCACATGCATGAAGCATTATAAGCTAAAAAAAAACACAAAACATCAATATAAACAAACAAATGACTCCCATAGATAAATCATCAGAGGAAGATGTGAACACAACAGCTTAACTTTAAAAGTTTTATACTTGGAAAAACATGTGTGAGTTCATCACTTGATTCATATGATTTTTTTCTGGTTTAATATTTCCAGTTTCATCTCGCCATAATTTAAAGACACATAAATCAATAGACTGCTGATTGGAACACTAACGCCCCCAACCTCAAATAACCATATCAAGTTTTAAATGACGAATTCATCAGGGCAATGCCATATCATTATATCATAAAAACAAAGACCCTTTTACCTTGCAATTAAAATCCGTCAATCAGTTCAACTATTTTCGATTATTCTGCCAACTCAGAAATTCCTAGGACTGAAATGAATTACACATATATTCCTTACCACAACATGCTCGTCACTGGAAGTTGTCGGAAGAGAGAGAGAACCAGAATTTTCTTCGGCATCAATCCTCAAACTTTCAGTTGATTTTATCTCATTCACCTCATCTTGGACCTAAATTTGATTAGAAAGATAAATTTACTCCAACCACAAATAAAATTCGTCAATCAGTTCAACTTTTCGATTATTCCGCCAATTCAGAAATTCCTAGGACTGAAATGAATTACACATATTCCTTACCACAACATGCTCGTCACTGGAAGTTGTCGGAAGAGAGAGAGAACCAGATTTTTCTTCAGCGTCAATCCTCAAACTTTCAGTTGATTTTATCTCATTCACCTCATCTTGAACCTAAATATATCAGAAAGATAAATTTACTTCAACTACAAATAAAATTTGTCAATCAGTTCAACCATTTTCATTTATTCCACCAAATCTGAAATTCCTAGGACTGAAACGAATTACACACATTCCTTACCACAACATGCTCTTCACTGGAAGTTGGTGGAAGAGAGGAAGAGCCAGATTTGTCTTCAGTGTCAATCCTCAAACTTTCAGTTGATTGTATCTCTTTCACCTCATCTTGGACCTAAATTATATCATAAAAATAAATTTACTCCAACCACAAATAAAATTCGTCGATCAGTTCAACTATTTTCGTTTATTCCCACAACTCTGAAATTCCTAGGAGTGAAATGAATTACATATATATTACTTACCACAGCATGCTCTTCACTGGAAGCTGTTGGAAGAGTGAGAGAACCAGATTTGTCTTCAGCACCAATCCTCAGACTTTCAGTTGACTGTATCTCGTTCACCTCATCTTGGACCTAAATTATATCAGAAAGATAAATTTACTCCAACCACAAATATTAAGTGGTTCAAACAGTGCATAATACATAGAAAGACGGTGCCTCACCAGGTTACTTGATTCATCAATTGACTGCATGTCATTCACCTCCTCCTCTCTACCCTGGGTTTAGAAAATTAAGCACAATTTATCCCACCTTTCTTGTGTATAACTGAGAAGGTACTTCAACAAAAAGGGAGGAAAACTGAAAAAGATTAGCAGCAAAAAGAAAAAAGACAAACAAGAAACAACCGATGAACTCACCAGCTGAAGCCTTAAGTTATCTATGTTTTTAGTAAGCTTCAAAACATGGAGTTTCAGGGACTGCATAATAGAAAGAGGTAAAGCAATAGCATATTAAGAAGATATTTTGAAAGATGGAGCACTATTGCAGGATTCTAGTTTTCAAGCACGCACATGAAATGTGTTAATTTACCTCACGACGCTGTGCCTCTATAGAGCGTTTCATTGCTGCTTTCTTATTCAGAAGCGTTTTTGGCCTCAAATTAGCAGGCCGCTCATAATTTTTTCCACGATACACAATGATTGCATAGCCTTTACTCACCCTTTCAACTGCCACTAATATCCCACCGCTTTCTGCCTCTAAGCTCCTCGCTAGTTGGTGAGCAGCTTCAATGCTTTTCTCATTGGATATAATCTTTACAAGTTCCCTATATTTCCAATGAAGATGCATGTTCTCGATTGTTCCATCAAAAACACCCCGCCTACCTGAGCATTAGAGGAAAATGCTTATGGGCCTACTTCAAGAAAAGCTAGAAATATGATAAATGACTACTGTCCACATTGAATTAACTCTGAAAGACTGTAGACAAATGTTCTCAGTTGAGAAAACTTGCAGTACAACACATTAAACTCACCCAATAGTAGGAAGGCATCCATTCTCAATCCTATCTTCCTCAGCATATATCTTTCCTCTTCAGTTATACCCTCTTTATCTATTTCAGGTTGTTGGCGAACCTCTGCCTTCTCCAGTTCTGTTAGAAGTTGTTCTGCTTTTGCTCTCTTTTCTAAGGCCTGTTCAAGAGATTATTACATCTGTAACACGCGAGTTGAACAAATAATTGACCAAGCAACAACACCAAAAAGAGACCATACCACAGACAATTTAATACTAGTCCTTCTGACGGAGGCCTCAGTAAACTTTAGCTTTCTCTGTTCAGGGAGGAGCCTCATTTTGTGGTCATTAGTCTCACTACGTTCATTTGGACCACATGGTGTGGTCTCAAGTTCATCCTTTGCAGTTGATGTGTTATGCTCTGTCCTCAGTTTCTTTGCACGTTTTCCGTATTTCCAACGTTCCTTTATCGCAGAAGAAACTGCAGGCGGCAGAAAATCCTTCCCTCTATATAAGACAATAAATTCCCTATCCCGAGCAAGCAGACAACCTCCAGTTAGTCTCTGCATTAAGAATCATTTTACATAAGAAGTTTGCTTACCATCCCCATCAAAATTAACAGATGAAAAGCTTAGCTATTGCTTTTCTAGTACTTCGACATTTTTCCAAGATGGAATCATCGAACATGATAAAAGTGCTGAAACTCAAACAACATAGAATGTCAACATATATTTTAAGGTAACCTTTAACTCTTCAGCCATGATCTCACTGTTAGTGTTCTGCACCCCTCTTTTAACAGCAATCTTGGCAACCTCGCATTTTTCCCAAAGCTTAACAATGGAAGAAGCCAATCCTTGATGTTTCCTATTTCTGCCTGTTGAGACGAGGAAGTAAGTATATAAATGTTAAGACTACTAAAACAAGTTATGGCCTTAGAATCCCAACTCACCCAAAGCAAAATGACATGGTAAAGGTCGAGCAAGTCTCCTCAATGTGGTCATTTCATCATCTGTGAGTTTAGGCTGCACACCATACGGAAGAAGGCGAAAAGGCCTCCTGTATCCAGGAACAGCAGCGGGAAGAAGATCAGCATCCACAGGCTGAGGATCATATCCCCACCAATCGGTAAAACGCGGGCCCAATCCATCTAACAGGCGGTCAGCTTCTTCTGCGAGTTGCGCCTCTCCAGGCAGCTGAAACCGCACTCTATTCTGCAAGCCAACACCTTGTATTAAGGCTGGATGAGCCATATCACTTGTGCGGATCGGAACATCAACTTTTACTCCATCCGCGCTAGATGAATTGCGACTTTCATTCTGTTCTTCATTGGACACCTCCTTGGTCGAAATTTTATCGCATAAGAAGTAGGGATACTTATAGTTCGTCCCTCTAAATAACACTATCTTACTTCCAGCCCTCCAAACAACCAAACCTCCTGTCTTTTTCTGAAACATTATCACCAGGCAAAAATGATATAATCATCAAATTCGACGAAATTGAACTACAAGGCTAGCTCAAGTGGTTGCGTGAGTGAGAGTGTGTGAGTGGTCCACACTCACACTCCACAGTTCAAGTCTCCGTAAAATGTAAGTTATAGAATAAATAAATTTCTTCAAATGCACAATGGATTCAATAATAAAGGCATTGAGTGAATCGAAATTTCATTTAAAAAATGGGAACTAACCTCCAATAAATCATGGCTTCTCTTCATGTTCATCCTACAAATATCCTCACACACGATCTTAACGACCTCCGATCGCCTCCACCGCTCGTGAATCCCATTCACAATCCCTTCCGTAATCCCAGCCTTCCCAACCTTGAGCTTCTTCTTCAACGCAATCCCTAGCGTCCTCAGCCTCCTCAGCTCCGCCGGCGCCAAGGTCAGCTCCGCCAGCGTCGGAACCCTCGCTTCCCTCTCCGTCTTCTTCTCCTCCTGCTTCTGCTTCTTCACTTGGCTCCTCAGCTCATGAAACCTCTTGATCGCCGTGCCCGTGCCCGGCTCCGGAACCGGGTTCTGCGGCGTGCTCCAGCTCGTATCGATAGTGTGCCCGACCCGGTAATTCGGCAACCGGTTCCGCAGCGGAACGAAAATCTCTCCGGACGGGTCGGGTTCCGGTTCCGGATCTGGATCCGGATCTTCTTCCGTGAACCCCAGGCCTCGGAGTTTCTCTGCGATTCTCTGGATGGCTGACTTGGGGAGTAGCGTTCGGGTTCTGGTTTGGGTTTGGGTTTGGGTTTGGGTTTGGGTGTCGGAGTTGGAGCTCCGGACCACGAATTTGAGGGGTTTAGGAGATTGTGAGGTCCGGGTTGTGAGAAGCGACGGTGACGAGAAGGAGAAGAAAGGAGGACGTGATTGGTCGGTGAGGGGGTTTGGAAATGGCGGGAGGGGTGAGGTGGGAATGGGATGAAGTCGAGTTAGACTTAGAGGAAGCAACATTCTGTTTCAGTAGTACGTCATAGCGGGGGAGTTTTTGGGATTCAAAGATAAGGAGTCAGTTCCTCGCGATTTTTACGCTTCACGCAGCAGAGGGACATATCCCATAAGTCAATTTTAAACGACACAAAAAATGACGTCGTTTTTTTCGAAACCACGCCCCCCCCCCCCCCCCCCCGGGTTTGATTTTTTCCCTTTATAAGCAGATTGTCTCATTTCCGCCCTGGTAAATATTAGAAGTTTAATAAATGACTCCTAAATATTCCGAGTTTTTCAACAATGCCTATTTTCATAAGTTCTATAAAAAGAAGACGTTATTACGACACGTCTTCCCTTTCAGAGGGCAAAGTTATCCCTCCCCTCACTTTTTGGTCATGACTCATTATTAGTTGTTTTTCTTTTGCGTAAATGCTAGTAATACCTTTTTGTTAATGATCAAAACTAGTTATATTTTCGTATTAAGATTTAGTAGTTTTTGACCTTTTGTTTTAAACTTTGGAAAATCGAAAACTAAAAAATTCTTAAGCTGTAATTTTGTTTTGAGTTATGGGTATAAGATATTGAAATATTTTTAATATATATGTTCACCACATTGGCCTACAAGGATATCGAATAATGGTAAAGTCTTAATTTCAAACTATTAATTTAACCAAAAAATATAATGGGATACTTTCGTATTTCTGAAAATAGAGGGGCACGTTTTAGGTTTCTGATAATAGAATTACAAATATGCAGCCACAATGGCGGGTATTTTTGGTTTTTCCCATTACCCAATAAACAACCCACATAAACGACCTCCACAAAAAACGACAACTCGAAAAAGGACACAACCTCGTAAGACGACAACACCAAAGAAAACGTGTTATGACACTAAACACTGACAAACCACATCATCAAACATAATATAATAACATTCAAGACGACATCAACAGAAAAACGACAATTCCGACATGCAGAAACGACATCATCATTGAAAACGATAACATATAATAAAACCAACACAAGAACATAAAACTACAACATCAAATAAAATGATGCCGAATTACTCAAATAAACGACTACTATTCAAAGAAAAACGACAATATATCCAGGAAATGACTTGAAGTTTGTCAAAGACAACTCAGGAAAGAAATAATAATAATAATAATAATAATAATAAAAATAAAAGATAGCACGACATTGTATTAAATCAATATAGTAAACGAAAAAATAAAAATAAATGAAATAAAAAAACATTTTTAACGACAGCATATTACGAAAACAACATAAAATATAAAACAAAAATATCCAGAAAACGACATAAACTTCCGATTATTACAAAACCCAATACAAACGACAACTTGTGATAGACCTGAAACGACAAAATCCCACGGAAGCGACAGTAACTTTTAGAATCGACAACATGTCAAGAACAATGACGCAGAAAGTTCAGAAACGACACAATCTACAAATCATTATCTCTGAAAGACACTAACATTGAAAAAATGATCTGCAAAAGCGATACAACCGTGAGAGCTAACACTATTTCAATTTTGGAGCAAGAGCTAAGCTTTTATTGAAAACGAAACAAGGTTGGATCGACAATGTCCTAACAAACGACTGCATTCCCAGAAAATCCTCCTAACGAGGAGAGGATTACAATACAATAGAAACGACATGTCGTTTCCTAGTGATTGCACCAAATTACCATCCATGTTTATCACAGGGAGCACAACCATGTACAATTTCTTAGTATTACAGAAAAAACGATCAAGGTCTTCTGGGTACAAATCTGGGGTACAAATCTGGGGTACAAAATCTGTACCCAACAAATTATTATCACGGATTATTTTTGTCAAATAATAGGATGAAGCATTGCTCTATGACAGGTAGACAATACATAAGGATTATTTACAATTTATCATCCCATTTGGGTAGATTCGTCACACGCATTTGAATGCTTATCGAACTCACAACCACGCAAATTGAATAGCAAAAGACGAGAATTCACAGAATGAAGGCGATTTCTTTCCTGTTAGGAAGATACATATGTTTGAGAAGAAGAAAAGCATCAGCGGACTGAACCTAAACACTTGCTAGCCAAAGGTGAAAAAAGAAAAAGAAACCAAACAAAATAAAGATGTACAGAAAAATGAGCTTAAAGATTAGTTATTTGAATGAGATGAAAAGGAATACAATAAGTGGTATCTACGATTAGGCAAACATGATATACTGCTCTAATACTCACATTTTGAGATGCAGATACTGATCCAAAGTGATAGGTTTAGGACCACCAAACCAATCAATCAAGAAAATATTCTCAATCTTTAATTTGAAGAACTCGAATTTGTGACTCTTGGGCCAGCCTGCCAAAACAAACATCCAATAAAACTAAATTCGGTCTGGTTTTAAAGACCAAAAGATAAGAAATGAGAAAACACGGCAGTATAAATGCTGCTAGCAAGTCAAACTGTGTCATTACCCTTCATCTCAGAATGTTTTGAGAACAATGCACTTCTAGCAAACTCTGCTTCTGTGGAGTTTTGATCAACTAACTTCAACTGACAAAACATCCAAAATTGTTAGTCCATTTTAGTCTAAAATCTCTTCCTTTGGGATCACATATCTTAGAGATGTACAAAGTAATACTAAAAACCAATATATTGCAACACCTGTCCTGTGAGTGTCAACTTTGCACAAGTGGGGTTCTCAGGGTCAATCTTGCCACAAGTTCCGATCGTATGCTCACTGACCGTAAGTGAAGCTCTTGGGTCTTTTAATGCATCTCTTGCAGTTGGATCCAGAGCTGTCAAGTAGAAGTATGGGATACCTTTACCTTTATCAGGTAGCCCATCACTGAATGAGACCACATTCCTATATGGTATTTAAACAATAATATTAACAATTTTGGGTATAGGAGGTGAGAGCAACGCAGAACACACTACTGAAATGAGGTAAAGCATGATTCATGTGAGCAAAAATAAGAAAGCTTAATTTACAACATACAGACAAAATAAGCAGTAAGAAAGGGAGTAAAACACAGAGAAGCAAAACTATTAATGGTATATAAATATCTGGAGCCTGAACATGAGAAGTAACATAGAGTCTAATGCACATTTCCAGAAAGAAAAATAACACACCATGTTGTACATAAGAAAAAGGAACCTTACCCAAAAGGTGATCCTCCCAAGTCACTTGAGATGGTACTACAAAATTAAAATGATCTGAATAAGTAGTAAACATCTTAAGCTATTTCCAACAAGGATCATGAACTTTAAAAAGGGGAGAGAAATTAGGAAAATCATAGAATCAGGTTCCAGTATTAAAATAAGGTGCATAAGTATAAAATACAATTGCAGTTCCGTTCACATAACAGAATTATTGGCCAAACTATCAAAGGTGATAAAACAAGAGTAAATCAACAATTAAGGCATGCCCAGATAACTAATTAAAGTCGGAATTGCATAACTAATTAAGGCATACCCAGATAACTAATTACCGGACTTAAGCTGCAAAGCAGAATAATATAATCGAAAATTCAAAAAGCCAAGAAAAAAATTTCTGGGTATTTGATCAGCTGCAAAATATGAGAGGGGCACATATAAACAATACAAAATAACATAAAAAATAAATAAAGGAGAGTAAGATTTGCATACTTTAAGACACCCCAGGAATTTTGAGAGACCAGCCAACGAGCAGTGGCAGCAGCATTATCCGGGTCGGGTTTCTTCAATGATATAGAACGTCCCTCCACAAAAACTTGGATAGAAACCAAGAACAACATATAGAAATAGAACAAGTGAACAACTTTTCCTGTCTTCATTTTTCTCTATTTGTTTCTATAAATATAAAGAGGCCAGAAAGGAGACCAAGATGAGTGTACTGTATCTGTATTCCATTCTATCAGCGATTTATACACAAGACTGGCCAACCGCCGGTTTTTCTTGGCTGCTTTGAGAGGTCATATAGGTCATATTACTTGTATTTATCCTATACTTAAAAAAATAAAAAAAAAATAAAAAAAAAAGTGACTCCAAAAAAGATTCCTTGAGCTTATCAATTATATTGCGAAATTTTATAACTCCAATAAAGAAATTGCTGTTGTAACATTCATTTGGGTACTTTTTTCTTAATGAATTTCAATGACCTTTTGGAAAAAAATAAAATTAGTAATCAAGTAAAAATGAACGCTAAATACACTTTTTTTTTTGCTTTTTTTTGAACATTTTTACTATTTTTTGCTCTTTTGAACATTTTTAAGTTTCACTACATATGATAATTTCTATTATCTACTTTAATATTTTGATAATAGAACAAATTATATTAACATTCATGTTCAAACAGTAAGATTGAAAAAAATATAAATAGTATTCCTCCTCAGTAAATATGATAATTATTATTCTACTTTTTTAATTGAGAGGGTGACGATACTCCGTAGTTAGTATCTACATTAAAATAAAAGAATTGTAGTTACTCTTGGACTATTTTTGCATCTACTTTTGTTGTAATTAGATTATATATCTATAGAATAATAATATAAGATGGTGTCTAACAATATATAATGTGTAAATATATTATTGTGTGATTATAATTAATAAATTAAGTTCTATGAATTTATTTAAGAAGTAATTATAATTCATTTATAACAATTTGACACATAATGTGATATTAAATTTCTGCGTAATTTTATTGAATTAAATTTAAAGAAAATTGTGATAAAAATACCCATTTTTAGTAGAAAGTTACATTTTAGTATCAAATCTTTTTTTCTGACAGCAATAGTAACTTCCGTCCAAATTTTGTAACAACTGTTAAATTTTTTCTGTTAAGTGTCACTTAATTATATACACTTAATTATATACGCGTTGACATTTGAGATTTTAGGTTATTTAAAGTCATAAAAAACTTATTAAAAATTACGAAAATGAAATAAAAATAGAATATATATATATATATATGATGGGAAACTTTTATAATAGGACAACAATATTTTGCTATACTAATAATGGTAAATTCCTTCTATTATTGCTGGTCCACCGAATTAATATTAAATGTGTGCTTCACATGCATTGGATTAGATCCCAAGCTCTATTGATGCTTTAACTTTTTAAAGTAAAAAAGAAATTCTCATTTTAAATTTTTTTTTAGTTTTCTCGTTTACTCCTCCGTTTGTAGACTTGAAATTTTTGCAATTGCAGACCACTCATCTGTACCTCTTTTTCACAGAGCTTATTGATACAAGCCCAAATACCCAAACGTTTCCTCTCATGTAATGAATCTCATATTTTATTTTTTCTTTGAATCCTCGAGAGATCACCTTTATCTAACAAAATCAAGACCTCAAACTTCCAATTCAAATGCATTCTGATCATTTTCTTTTATTTTCCAGACTTAATTTTTCCTGTACTTTATTCCCTGGATTTCACTAATAAGGAAACCTCCTCAGCCATTTATAATTTTAAAGAAAAAAAATTAATTTATATTATTTACAAATTTGAGAAAGGGATACTATGTATTCCCAATTTTTTATTTCATTTTTTTCTATGAACTTTGATGGAAGGTTACGGCCAGTGAGAACATACAGACCACGATTTAGATTGATGAAGCTCACGAGAGTGCTAAATTTTTTAAGACAAAAACAATTCTTTCTCAAACAAAAAGCTTAGCTTCACTTAAAAAAAAATAGTTCAACAGAGCCCAAAAAAAAAAAAAGAAAAAAAAATTAAAACACAAAAGAAAAGGACAGTCAAATTTGCTCATCACTCTTAGCTCTGATAATCTCGGCTCCGGTAATCTTAGTTCCATCATTCTCTCCGAGTTCCTCTCTTTTTACTTTGATGGTCTCAATTTATCATCCTCCTCGAGTTTCTCTCTCTCTCTCTCTCTCTACCTAAATCTAAAATCTTTTTTCTTGATAACCAACTAAGATCTGAAAATTTTCTAACCTTTTACCGAGATCTAAAATTTGTGGTAGAGATATGAAGTTTTTGTAGTCTCCATTTTCGTTCTATACCTTACATTACTTCTCATCCAGAAATTAGGTTAAATATGCATGCATATTTTGGCACATATGCTTACCTCAATAAAATTTTGAAAAATATGCATATACCTACTTGAAATATCACTTCTGCCCTTAATAATTGATTTACAATGAATATGTCGTTATTTTCCTCTTTAACCTAGCTGTAGCTCCTTATTTCTCCCTCTACATCCTCACAATCTTTTTTGTAATCTCATGTTTGAAGTTATCACGCTATCTAAGAAGTTGAAATTCTAAGAGCAGAAAAGAAGAAAAGGATAAAAGTTGAAAAAACAAAAAAAAGACTTGGCGGTAAGACGGAGGACGGAAATCCGCGAAATATGTATGTAATTTATATGTTCAAATGTTATGGGTACTGTTTGAAATGGATTTTAACTGAGTTTCGATATGTTACGAGCATAATTTATATATTAAAAGTTGTTTTCTGAGTCTAGGATTATCTGCAAAAGTCTGGATTTCTCAAAAAATAAGACTGCCTCACGATAAGCATCGAATTTTCGATGTAATTTCGACCATATTTCGATGAAATCTGAGATGTAAGAATTTCGTAGACTATATTTCGATTATAATTCGATGGTAGTTGAATTTTCGACCTATTTTCGATGACTATTTTTTATTATTTTTTTCGATGACTATTTCGATTATTTTTTCAATTAATTTCGATGTATTTCGATTATAATTTCAACCAAATTTCGATAAAGTCTGAGATGTAAGAATTTCGTCGACTATATTTCGACTATAATTCGATGGTAGTCGAATTTTCGACCTATTTTCGATGACTATTTCGATTATTTTTTCGATCAATTTCGATGTATTTCGATTATAATTTCAACCAAATTTCGATGAAGTCTGAGATGTAAGAATTTCGTCGACTATAATTCGATGGTAGTCGAATTTTCGACCTATTTTCGATGACTATTTCGATTATTTTTTTCGATCAATTTCGACAAATTTTCGATGGCTACAAAATATAGATTCTTCCTTTTATATTTTATGATTTTTTCTGTTGAATCTAATTTTTTTTTTTTGTTTCATCTGCAGAGTCACGTTTTAGCATCATAGTTTTGTATAATGGTGAATGGATGTTTTCGTCAGAGAAAATATTATGGTTTTATATTGCTAAAGAAAGTAAGGCCATGGGTGTATGGATGGGTATAACTTTTGTGACCCTTGTAGATAAGCTATATGAGGTGATTGGAGTTAATAAAAATCGTTTTGATTTAGAACTTAAGGTTGTTTATAAATGTGATGGTGGAGATGGAATCCCTATTCTTCCAACGAAGATTACTACTGATAGTGACCTAGAAATTTAGCTCGAGGAGATGTCTTACTCTATTCAGAACCGTACTCCTTTATGTGTGTCCATTTTATCGAAGTTGACACCTGTGGGTGAGGGTTGCAGTCAAAATGCTTCATTTGTACCTGAAACAGGTGCAGAGAAAATAGATAAGTTAAAGGAATGTTTTGGTGCAGTACCTAAGACTCCAGGGACAACAACAGTGACTTCAAGTAGTCGAGTGCGTAGAGCAAGAATAGTAGATAATGAAGCGAAGTGGAGTGCTCCCTTATTTTCAGAGGGAGAATTGCCGCAGGGAACCCCTAACAACTTATTAGTTAGATCTTCTAATTCAGTGAAAATCGTGATCGGTCAACTATTTGAGAATAAGGAAGACTTGAAGCTGAAGCTGCACTTGCATGCAATGAAGTACAATTTTGAGTTCAAGGTAAAAAAGTCAGGTAAAGACTGTTGGTTTATAACATGTATAGACGACAATTGTATGTGGCAGTTGCAAGCTAGAAAGGTGGAGCAATCTGACATGTTTGAGGTACGAAGATATATGCCTGAACACACATGTTCGTTGGCAATAAGGCATAAGGACAACAGACAAGCAGCACCATGGGTTATTGGACATTGTATTAAGAGAAAGTACACAAATCCACCCAACCCTAATTATGCCCATCGATCAATAATCAACTATTTCTCTAAAAACTATGGAATTAACATGACATATGAAAAGGCATGGAGATATAGGGAAAAAATACTTCTGTATATGAGGGGAATAGTGGATGGTTCATACCAAAAGCTGCCATATTACCTATATATGTTAGAGAAGACTTATCCAGTAACAGTAACGCATTTAGAGACCGATGAGATGAGACGTTTTAAGTATTTCTTCATGTCACTGGGTGCATCTATTCGGGGCTTTAGAACAGCATGCCATCCTATGCTATGTGTGGATGGATCCTTCTTAAAAACAAACTGTGGAGGGACAATGTTGGCTGCGATTGCACAAGATGCAAACAGACAGCTGTATCCTGTTGCATTTGGAGTAGTCGACTCAGAGAATAATGACTCCTGGATGTATTTTATCTTGAAACTAAAGGAAGCAATTGGAGACGTTGAGAACTTGGTCTTCGTATTGGAC
This sequence comes from Parasponia andersonii, assembly GCA_002914805.1. NCBI lineage: Eukaryota > Viridiplantae > Streptophyta > Magnoliopsida > Rosales > Cannabaceae > Trema > Trema andersonii. Next base: position 478,501 of record JXTB01000294.1, read on the forward strand.
CGACACCCAAGTATTACGAATGCATTGTCGACTGTGTTCCCTGAAGCATACCATGGAGCTTGCATATATCATATTGGTATGAATATCTAAGCAAAATTCAAGACTGATCATTGCCACAGTGAGTACTTCTTGGCGGCAAAATCCTATCGGATGAGTGACTTTCTTCATCATTTTGAGAAGATCAAGGTCAAGGATCAAGCCATTGCTAATTATTTAGAAGAAATAGGCATTGAGAAATAGAGTCGTGCAAACTTCTCTATCATTCGTTACAACATTATGACAAGTAATAACGCTGAGAGCTTTAATAACATAAGTAGAGATGACGGAAGTATCCAATCACAACTTTGGCAGAGTTTCTGAGGTATACACTACAAACTTGGTTCTTTGAAAGACGAACATTGGCAGTAGAATCCAATAAACCATTACCAAAAAAGATTGAGAAGAAATTGGAGGACCGTATTGAGGTTGCGAAGATTTTGATTGTTCAGCCTCTCAGCCACTATGAGCTTTATGTCATGGTTGGTGACAAAGACAGTCAAGTTAACTTACAGACAAAAACTTGTAGTTGTAGGAGGTTTGATTTGACAGGTCTGCCATGTACGCATGAATTGGCGGCTACTCTAAGTCGATGCATCAATCCATACTCCTTATGTTCCTGGTATTATACAGTTGACGCATGGTTGTACTCATATGCAGAGACTATATATCCAGTGAGAAATGAAGAAGAATGGGATGTACCTAATGATATTAGCAGACGTATGGTGGAACCACCTCCTTATAAACTAAAGGCTGGCTAGCTGAAAACAAAACGGACAAAGTCAAAAAGGGAGAAGATCATAATGCAATGCATTGTAGCCGTTGCAGTGGAAAGGGCCACAATCGGACAACTTGTAGGTACATGATACCAACAGCTTCAAATAAATAATTTTGTATAGAAAATCAAACAACAAATGACGTATCTTGAGAATTTTGTACTATTAATTTTATCATTTTAATTTTAGGATTTTAAGTACAACGTTGTAATGAATAATTTTAATATTTTAGTTGGAATAAGTTTGGAATATTATTTACTTTATTATAATGATATAATTTTTTGAAAAAATTGCAGTAGTCGAAAAATCCTTGAAAATGCATCGAAATTTCGAATCAAAATATAATAATTGAAAAATCATCGAAAATGAATCAAAATACATCTAAATGTCATCGAAAACAGTGACGAATATCATCGAATTTCGACTCTGGTTAACAAGCTGAATTATATCTCATTCGTTTTGAGTTCAAATTTTAACCTGAGTATACACAGTAATATAATACATGCACAATACATCAGCTACTCTATCCCAAATAAAATTATTTACAAAAATTAGCAAAACTAATAACTATACAAAAATTTATTATACACCTATGGCTCTATATTCTGGTAGAATAATTCTACACATAATTTCTGTCTTGAATGTTGCATAACATCATCAACAACGTTGGATTGTAGAATGTCAGCTAACAGATATTCCAAGTCCTTTACAACAAAAATGCCGCAATCTCCACTGCAAAGACAAATAATTCTAGTTAGTGTCAAAATAATCAATTGAAGAAATGTTTGTTAATATCCTTATATTGTATTAAATTACCTCTTCGTTGTTTGTGGTACTACATTGGGAGGTAACCTTCTAACATCAAAATTACGATGTTTCGTCGTTGTAGTCAAATCAAGATCATCGCGATTAGCGACCCCTTCTACATTCAGCAGAAAGTATGGCAACATCTTCATCATTTGACGTATGGCTTCCTCAACACGTGCATCATCATATAATGCTTGGTCAGAGTCATATACTGTGAGTATATGCGCAGGAAGATCTATCTGCACAAGAACCTAATGATTTGAACTGATGTTCAAGGGATAGTAAACTTCGTCAACCTCTTCCCAGCCACGTTAAAAATTATCTGCATCTCCTTTAGCATAGTCAGTAAGCTGGTCATCCCACAAAAACTTCGCTTTATTGAAGGTTTTTCAGAATGCATCCCACCGACCATTCATGCATGCAATGTAGACTGTGTCCCCAAGGGCGACCTTTTTTCTATAAGTCTTTGGGAAAAGCCAAAGGCGTTCTCGTATCAACCGAAAAGCCGCGTCAATATGCTGCAAATGGAGAGAATACAATAACTTTTAAGTGAATATAAAAAAGGATTTCAAAATGAAGAAAGAAAAATTTAATTATAAATCCAATTACCTCCTTTGAAAGCCACTTCCAAAGAGTCTGCAGGTGGAAGAAGAATCCAGTAGTAGCAGCACCAGTGGGAAACTGGATTGGTTTCCGGTTATCAATAAGTCCTGCACGCCATCTCCTAAATGTATCAAGCTGTTTATTTTCAATTTTCCGGAATGAGTTTGGTTTATATGGATCATTAACCTTGACCTTCTTGTTTGACAGATCGGTATAGTCAATGAATCTCTTAGATCATTGGCCGACCCGTTTTTTCCTTCCAAACTTAACTGTAGCCACCTCAGCTAGTTGTAACTCTTTCACTCCCGGAGTTTGCTGCTCTTCAGGAGTGTGCTCTTTAGTGGGAGTCCATATGACAACATATTCACCTTGCTGATACCCTTCAGGAAGGACATCCAACTGGGTGGCCTCAGATTCAGAACCAGTTGGCTGCCGATGTACTTTGATTTCCTCCATTATCTTTAACAACCTATCAAGTTTATCATTGACAATCACCTGGTTTACCTTCAGTTCAGTCTGGTTTGCCTTCAACTCAGCGATGTCAGTCTTCAACTTAAGATAGAACTTATGTGAACGAGGCACGTCATCTAATGGTTCCTCTTCTTCTTTGTTTGTGGGAGCGTCAAAGATGCCCGCCTCCTCCGCAGCTCGCTTTGCTTCAGCCGCCTCCTTCTTGTTCTCATCCTCGTCCTTAACATCAATTCCTTCTTCCTCAACTCCAGTACTGCCAAGGCTATGGTGTGGATCGTGATATATATGTTCATAGAATTCTTTCTCAGTATCCCGTGGATTCAATAACGCCTTTGTGACAAGCTGTAAGATAGTTCAAAATAAAGTTCAATCAACTTATGAATTTATAAAATTGATTTTTCCGGACTTACTTTCTTAATCTTGAATACATCAATATAATCCATCACTGATGGTGTTTTATTTCTTGTCCATGATAGCATCCTTGGGAATTTGATGCCAAGGTTCTCAGAAAATGCACCAGTAAGCTCAGGGATAGCCTCATAAGCCCAATACTGTAAAGTAATGCTAAACCTATAGACTATGTATTTAGCTTCCTTCGCCTTCTTATTCTTTTTCATCTTTTGAAGGTAGTTTTCCCTCTGATGCATCATGTCCTTATTCAAACTAGGAAACGTTCTCTCGTAAAATCGTCTTCCCCATGGATAATTAAAGAAATCCTCCTCATTCTCCACAAAAGAGAGCATATCCATCAGAATCTTAGTGCTTGACTCCTGTGCCATCAAGAGCCCATCTACCAAGTAGCACAACCCCAACTTCTATACGTACTCCTTCTCCTCACAATTTAGAAATGCAGCTTCTAATTCACCAGATCTCACATTAGCTTCATTATTCAGGTATATCTCCCTGAGCCTCATGCTACTAGACATAGATTTGTACTTCATAACGTCTGGATCTTTGCCAAAGTTTAACGCCGTTATCAACGCAAACTCACTAAACCCAAATCTCAAGTTGCTATCCCCAATAAAAAACTGCAACTCCGCCGGGTTTTTAGATTTCACATTCTTCAACAGTAGTTGGTGTATAAGTACTCCTGATGCTTGCATTGGAGGAGCAAGAAAAAACTGCTTAAACGGACACTGCTTCG